>CP129449.1:89765000-90125000 GCA_030445155.1 Quercus variabilis | reverse complement strand
GCTGTCATTTAAATTTGGAATGTGATTCAGAACTTTACTTAAGAATCTATTTTTAGAATTTTTTTTGATGTGGATAGCCTTCCAATATGAGGATTAGGTTTCCAATGATCAATTTAGATGGGGCAATCGCTCAAGACATTTTATGGTTAAGAAGCCTAGTTTAAAGATTATAGAGGGTTTGAAGTTCGAATTGCACAAGTAATAATAATTAAAAAACAAAAAAAAAAAAAATAAATTTGCTGTTCGGGAGCTGTCAACAGTAGCCATTAATAGAATTAGAAATGGTAAAATTGCTCCATTGTAAGTTTTCTCATGCTCTATAGAGTGAAGTCTTTCTTATGTATGGTAGTGTGTGATGCTGAATACAATTTTCTCTCCCCTTTTTGCATGGAGGAATTGCTTGCGGAAATTTTCTTCAAATGTTTGGAATATGGAACTGGCTTGTCTTATGTGGTTAATTTGGAAGGAACGTAATTCCGGAACATTTGAAGCATTGAGTGACTTGCAAATCTATTGAAGTCTTTGCTAGCTATGACTTTATTTGAGTGGTCTCGTATTTGGGGTTTTACGTATTGTATTTCCATGTTTGTTTTCCTTATTTTTGTTAGCTTTTCCCTTGATTTGTTTGTATTCGTTTCAAGTGCAGTGGGCTTACTATTGTAAACCCATTGTATTTTTTGTATCAATAAAGTTTTTATTACCTATAAATTTTTTTTTTTTGATCTTTTAGAGATTTTCTTTTGGGAATTACCTCAAATTCCTATTTTGACTTGGTTAACTATTTTGGTTCTTGTAGTGTGAAGGGAAGTTTATTCATTGTTATAGAAATATTGTGATATAAATTTTTGAAGAAGCTATTTGGTTTAAGAGTTGGAGCCTTATATATAGACAACAATGTAAAGGGTTTGATGGCTTTGGGTCAAATAGTCCTCCCATGTGCGGGAAAAGAGAAGAATCTTAGAAGATAATAAAAGGGTTTTCTAGGAGAATAGTTTCGTAGTTCTTTTGAGGTTGAAGGATACCTTTGTTGTGAGTTGATGGTTTGTCTACTTCTTTGGGAAAGAGAATCATTAGTCTATTGTGGTTTTGGGCTTTTGATTGTATGTTTGTGAGTATTGACAGTTTGTTTTGGGTTTAATGGGATTGAGTTGGTTTGTTTTTGTGGGAGGTTTTAAGAGTTTGTGAGATTCAAGCATGTCTTGTGAGGAATTAATTGAGTATAGTTGTAATATATATTATTGATACCAGATTTTGGTTGGCATTGCCTATGGATGTAATGTGGAATTGGCTGAACCATGTTAACTTCTTTCTTGTTTGTATCAACGTCTTTCTGTTAGCATTGCTATCACAACAAACTAGTATTGGAGCATATTATGTAGTGTCAATTAAAGCAAATTAGTTGGGGAGAAGATTCTATAACTTTACAATTGTTTTACAATTGGTTTGATTTAGGCATGTGTGAGTTTGGGGCTTCAGCAATGGAAACAATGTTTATATGTTCAAGGAAAACTCGCTTGAGTTAAGGTGGAGCTCTGTTGGAATTTTCTAAAATTCCTATTTTGACTAGTTTACCTATTTTTTATATTATTCTTCTACTTATCAAAAACTAATTTACCTATTTTTGTTTTCCGGATGGGGAAGGAAAGTTTATTCGATTTCAAAGAAGTTGTTTTATATTTCTTGTTCACCAAGAAATAGTAGCTAGAGCCTTAAAATAACATGAGTGGGTTTCTTTGAAGAGAAGTTTGGTTGTTCTTTTGGGGTTGAAATATACTTTTGAGATGATAATTTGTCTCTTTTTTAAGTGGGAGAGCACAATTGGTTGTTTTAAGGTTTTGGGCTATAAATATGTGAGTAAGTATTGAATGTTTATTTTGGTTGTAATGGGATTTGGGATAATTTGTGTTTGTGAGTGGATTTAAGTGTGTGTGTGTGTTTGGGAAGCTTATCAGTGTTGTTTGTGAGAGACAAGAAGTGTTGTTTGTGAGGTTTTCATTGAGTGCAATTATATAATCCATACCGTTCATAATGGATTTAAATTGGTGTTTTCTATAGATGTAGGCAAGGAGTTGGTTGAAGAATGCTGAACCTTTCTTTTCGTTTGGATGTTTTGATTACTTGTTCTTACTAATACCTTTCTGCGGGACTTGCAATGGCAATAATTGGTATTACAACTTTTACCATGTGCCTCAAGGATTCTCACCAAGAAGAATTTTAATGGAGTCTCATCATTAAATATAAAACAAAACCACTAAAGATTTCAATAATTTAGTTGTTCTTATATTAGCATTCAAGTCCAAAATTCTTGACATGCAACAGTTGAAATTGAATTAAAAAAATCCCCTTACTTGTGAAGGTAGTATTCCAAGAGTGGGTCTCTTGAAAAGCTAGTTTACTCTTTCTTTTCTTTAAGCAACTCAGCCTTCCAAAACAACTCTCCTTTTCACCAATTTTTACCTCAACTCCCATTCCAATCCAAAGCATCACAAACTCCATTAACCATTTGTTCTGCAACCACAAGATCCATTCTGCTTGATCCTTCTTGAATAGAGGATTTGATTTCATGTGGCAGCAGCAAGATGTACGTGTGGGAATGACAAGAACATGCTCTACATCACAATCTCGAGGTTGCTAGGACATCTGGAACCTAAATCCTCCAGCAATTGATCCTTAATCAGTACTGCTGCCAAACTTCCATTAGCAATTGGCCTTGCTCAAACACCAACAAAGGTGGCTCCACTGGGAGCTTCATGAGGTCACAATCCATCGTTCAGCATGATGTGGAAACGAATGCTAGTGATGAGCAAACACGATTGAAATGTTGAACATGAAGCCTGTATGCTGTGAAGACTGATGGGCACTAAAAACTTCTATGTTGTTGTAGTTGTTATTACTATTATTATTATTGATTCCCCTTCCCCCCTTGGGGCCGAAACTTACTTATCAAAAAAGCTAATAATAAATCAATAATATTGGGCAAGTGTGGATTGCATTGTTATGGACATATGTGATCTGAATGGTTATAATTGCCATGGTTGGGTTTCACTTATCAGTTAGGACCAATGTATATTTTTATGGGTTTTGATGAATGGGATTTCCTGGTTTGTGGACATAATATTCAAAAAGTCAATTAGCATTTGTTTGGGTTTTAATTGAAATTTTGTTTGCCAATATCAATTGCTTCAACCAAACAGAAACTTTATTTGAAAAGGAAACGATTCTAATAACAAAGAGAGACTCAAACTATACATATACAAGAACAAACTAAAGCTAGAAGCATAACCAAAAAAAGTTCCAAATATGAAAGCAAACTACCCAATGTTGATCTTTTGAAATCTTTACTAGTTAGGACTTTGTTTGAGTGGTCTTGGATTTGGGGGTTTACACAATGTTTTTCCATATTTGATTTCCTACAATATGTAATTTCCTCTTCTTGATTTGTTTGTAACTGATTCAAGTACATTTTGTTCACTATCGTGAACACAATGTACTTTTCTCAATAAAGCTTTTATTACCTATAAAAAAAATGAAAGCAAACTACCCAATTGAAAGTTACCAAAATATCCCTATTAATTTTTTCCCCATACTCTGAGAATGCTGAAAGTACATTTGGATATTATTATGAGGTTTTATTTTTTATGGAAGCCAGATTGACTCTGCCAATCCCAAGGATCCCATTCTTCATCATTTTCCTTTTGTGCTCTGGTTATTTGTTTCTTTGAATTGCAAATTTTTCTTGTACATTCTTTGATTCTGATATGTTCTAACATGTGTAGATACTGGATGATGATGGGATTGCTTCACCAGGGGAAATTATTAGCCCACAAGATATCAATATAAATAAACAATCCCCTGCTATTACAAAGGGGACGAGAGTACCACCATCAGAATTACCAAATATGTTAGTGTCACTTTCCAGCGAAAATTCTTGATAGGTTTCTTTAACAACAAGATTACTTATGCTTGTTTTTAAAGGCAGAGGATATAAGAGCAGTAAACAAACATTTAAGGGTCTCAAAGGGGAGTCTTGTGTAGTGGATCGAGTGGCTCTTTATAATGATAGGCATAATAATTTATCTATCAAATTCTTAATTCGCCATACTCGTAGGCCAGAGGTAAAGATTTCTAATCTGGCCTCAGTTTATATGCTATATGAATCTTATATTTTAGGTTGACTTTCTTTCTTGTATTTCTTGCCCCCTCAGGTCGGTGACAAATTTAGTAGCAGACATGGGCAGGAAGACTTTCCATTTTCTGAACGTGGCATTTGCCCTGATTTGATTATGATTCCTCATGGGTTTCCTAGGTAAATAAGTTAAAAGTTTGGAATAGTGGAAAACTTAACAAGCAAGTGATGCAAGAAGATTAATACTGAATTTTTCAGTACAGAAAGATTGTAGAGAGAGAGAGAGAGAGAGAGAGAGAGAGAGAGAGAGAGAGAGAGAGAGAGAGAGAGAGAGAGAGAGAGAGAGGAAGTAAAGAAAGAGAGGGAACTCAGACCTCAATCTAAACTCAAATATGAGATTCTAAAATTCACTATCAATCTATCTATCTTTACAATGCATGTACATGGATATTTATAGCTTGGGAGTTGGTTATTGTTGATGACATCGTCCATAACTAACTCACATTTATCTCATGCTTGAGTACAATTGTAACATACTAATCACAAGCTAGATTTAATAAAGCACATGGCTTTTGCTTCTAAAAGCTTTCTAAAGTCTAACATGTGCATGTGCCACTAATTAATTTTCCCTCCAATTTTCTACAAACTTGGCACATGTGGAATCAACTGCAATAATCATATGGAACGTGAAATTCAGCCCTTAAGCTTGCTGGTCTCGTGCCATGTCATAATCATCCATGTTTTGTGTTATAATCTATATTTGCTAGCAATGCAAGCGCCCAAGATGTAACTTAATGTTTTGATATTCTGTTACCATCAGTCGAATGACAGTGGGGAAGATGATAGAGCTCCTTGGGGGTAAAGCTGGAGTATCATGTTTTGATAGAGGTTTCATTATGGCAGTGCCTTTGGGGAACCAAGCGGTCATGCAGACACAGTTGAAGCTATGAGGTGCTTCTTGCGTCTTTACTATGACATCTGATTATTATGCATTTTTCCATATTTGATTTTTTTTTTACCATGCTTCCTTGCTCTGTGACAGTGAAATTCTTGTGAACAAAGGCTTTAGCTACAATGGCAAAGACTTTTTGTATTCATGTTCAAATTTTGACATCTGAAATATATACATATGAGAATTCTAATGCAACCGTTCATTTTAATTCTTCTTTTGGAGCTTTATTACGTATTGTGTTCAATTTTTTGAAACCCTAGGGGTGAAAGGAAACTTATTTTCAATTTAAATTAGACAATGGATTTCTAGCATGTTTCTGGAAGTTACTATCATTAATATTAGTTGGATGTTCTGATAACAATAATAATTAAATTGTGTCATTTCCTTTTTATCATTAGTGTCGCAAGTTTGGTGCATGGAATATGACCTTGGAATGGAATAACTATTTTGTGTACTTTGTGAACTAGACCTTGCTTGCATATGAAAGGAAACTTCGTAATACTTTTTGACTTCTCCGGGTATCACAGGTTGCCCACTGCAAGCATATATTTTCATGGGTCGTAATTACTATCAAAAGTTAAAACATATGGTAAGATTCGAAGCCTCCTTTATAATGTTCCAGAGTCCAATCATGCTTATGAATCCTAGGTTCTAAATTTTATGTTGTTTCCATTATTTGGTTTCTTGTGGGGTTGGTTGGGGTTATTAAGCAGCTAAATTTGACCATATGTGCTCTTAATTTTGACTGGTGGATGAATTTAGAATGCATGCGTATAACCCCTCACTTAGGGTAAAGGGGAATTTCCTTCAGGCTAAATCTTTCTGTTTGAACACAAATGCGATTCTCACTTGATCATGAAGCAGATACCTCACACCATTTACACTGGTATAGCTGAGTCTAAATCAGAGTACGCAAAACCTACAGTTTCCTATCTTGCTCTTCCCTCCTTGCCTCATCAGTGATTCTTTTAACCTTTTAAGTCTCTTGTTTTGACATTCCCTTGACGTGCCAACCTGAATAAATTGAGAGAGATCTTTTGGTGCATGGCATGTCTATTTTTTATGTCTGGTGATTCTGGTCAGCATTGTTTCCATGATTTAGATTAGTTGATATTCTTTTACTCATTGCATCTAGAATTTCTGTGACAAAAATGCCTTTATTAGTTGTAGTTTTAAATAATCCTAGTAATTTTTCTTTGATGTATCACACCTTTTCTTCCCTGTTACATAAAGAATATTAGCTTGAAAATGTTTATTTTTTATATTGATTTTTTGTGATATCCATTATTTCATGACAAGTAGGTCCTAGATAAAATGGATGCTCGAGCAGATGGGCCCCGTGTTCTGCTAACAAGAGAGCCCACAGAGGGGAGAGCTCGCAATGGAGGTTCTTAATTTCTGGTTCTTAGATATTTTATCAGATGCAAATTTACCTTGCATAGTTCTAATTTCTGCTAACCTTTCATTTCCAGGACTACGTGTAGGAGAAATGGAACGTGATTGTTTGATAGCTTATGGTGCTAGTATGTTAGTTTTTGAGCGCCTAATGATCTCTAGCGATCCTTTTGAGGTTCAGGTTTCAGCTCATGCCTATGCCAGTCCTTGATAATTGTTTGCTGAGTATGTATTACAATGCTTGCTTGTAAGTCATTAAACAGGAAGACTATATTAGCATCATTATCGTCTAACATGTTGTGTTCAGCCAGAAGAATTAAAATATGAATTCTAAGCACTGTCTTCCTCAAAGCTCTCCTGGTACAAGACTGCTGTCTGACAAAATTCCAACAGAGTTTCAGCTCTTTCTCCCAAAGTTTTCTTGATTTTCTGGAGTTGCAGCCCTTATGTATAGGGTAGAAGTTGATCAGAAATCAGCTCTTCACCAGCCCATAAGATTCTGTATTAGCATCTGGTTGTCTATCCCTGTTACTCTTTCTTTTCTATTGTAATAGGACGACCCAGGATTTCAAGCTGGGGGGCCGAAGATAAGCCAAAAAAAAAAAAAAAATTCAAATACACATCTATATAGTATTAATAAACTATCAACCAAGACAAATACCCAAAAATCATTGTTTTTTAATATATAAAGATACAATCATCTACCAATAAAAACAAAAGACACGAATCATTGACACAACTTAGATAAAATTTTCAATTTTTTGAACTTTGGATCCTGGACTACATTATGCTCAAAATGATAAAACTCCTTCTCCAACACTTGTTTGTCATAATCTGTGAAATCTTATGAATAGAAATTCTTTACCAACAAACAAAGATCACTACTTCTAAAAGATTTTAATGCCTCTCAAGGTTCTACACTATTTCTCCCTTCTTTTCAATTTATAAATTTATCTAATTTAGCATTATGAGTTAACAATAGGCGCAAGTGAATTACTGTTATTTTCTTAAATTTGTGTGACAATTTTCTATATTATATGATTTGTTTTTTTCTTTTGTCTTTGGTCTTTGCAGGGGCGGAGCTACATGTTAGGGTGGGCCCCCCAAAATTTTTGAAATTTTTTTTTACTATATAGAAATATTTAATATTTTAATAATTGGCCCTAAAAAATGGGACTTGGCCCCCCCAACTATTTGAGTTGGTCCAATAATGTTTTTAAAAAAATTGTCCAATTTGTCTAGTAATTATAGAGAACGTATTTTTTCTCAAATTCATTTTTTATGATAAAATGTATTTTTATATTTTTTAAAGTTTTGGATTATTTATGTCTTTGAACACATCATTAATTCAATTGAAATTTTTTTACTCACAATGGCAATTTGGTAACTTATATTGAAAATGAAAATTGTAAGGATTTCACTTTGGAAGATGGTGAAAGATTAATTTAATTCTATGAAACATTTAATTTTAAGGATTTATTATGAAAGAAACTAATTTTTTGTGTATGTGTATAGATACATGTGTTTGTATATGTGTATAAAAGTTTGTATAGACTAATAAATTAGCAACACAAATCGGCCCCTCCAAACAAAAATTTTTAGCTCCGCCCCTGCGTCTTTGCCTTTGTCTTGTCTCCATATTTCAGACACTGACCCAATCCCACTACCGACACTATAAATTTATTTTGCACTGCTAACAAAAACTTTTCTTAACTTTACCTTCTTCTTCTTCTTCTTTTTATTTTTTTTTATTTTTTTTTATTTTTTTTATCTATCAAAGTGTCAAACACTACACTAATATATTCTCTAATCTTTACAAACTCTACTCTCTCTCTCTCTTTTATCTATATAATACAAGAGAGAGTCATAAACATAGAGTCATAGAGAGTCGAAAAAGCCAAAAAAACAATAAACAAAACAAAAACACCACAAGCAGTCAGGCACAGATTCAATTCACAACCATGGAATCACCAAATCAGTTCATCACTCATCAGTAAAAACACAAACACCACAAGTCCACAAGCATAGATTTTTAGATTCTGAGATTCACAAACATTATATTAAGTTTTGAAGGAAATGATAGATTAAATACCTGTGAACTGCTGTGAAGGCTAAAGCAATGGAGCAACGAAGCTGGGCTGGGCTGGGCAGATCGAGCAACCAGCGGCAGCGGCAAGATGGGTCTCGACGTCTCGCGTGGCGGCATTGGTGTGGCTTTTTCCCATTTGGATATGCAATAGGACAGCTCTCTTAGTCTCGGGGTGGGCATGGGTGTGGACGTGGACAGCTCGCTGCGCTGGGCTGAGTAGCGGCATCACGGCATGGGCATAAACAGCTCACCTCTCACCTTTCTCTGGCTCGCCTCTCCCTTTCTTTTCTTTTCTTTTTTCTTTTTTTCCTTCGTTTTTGGCTTTGCCGTTTGGGTTTGGACTCTTCAACTGATTGCTGGGTTTTCCCTTTTTTCTTTTTTTTTTTTCTTTTTTTTTAAGGTTTTCATAGGCTCTTACCTCCTGGATTGGCCGGCTGGGTTAAGGTGAGAGGGGCCTAAGCTAAAAATCAGGGGGAGCCCGAGCTAAAAACTAAGGGGGCCAAGCCCCTTTTTTAAAAATTTTACATACTAAAAAAAAAAAAAAAAATTTGGGCCTAGTGGGGCCTGGGCCCCTTAGGCCCCCACCTGGGTCCGTCCTAATAGCTATATAATTATATAGAACTTCCTTCTTAAAGTTTGCTTGAACAGATGACTGTTGATAGAGATCAGCTTCCAGAACAGATCTGGAACACCAGCTAAGTTTGCTTGCTGGAAAATATCAAGCTATGCACTTGGAACGAAACCCATTTTTACTGTAACTTGGGCATGTCTTTGAGACTTTCAAGGCTCCTGCTCTAATAGTGCAATGCTGTTTGTGAAAGCCATTTTATTTTTCTCTTCGTCAAAGCCATTATCCAACTTCTAAAGGCTTATTTGGACCTTTTTTGGACTTCACTACTGCTGTTCCAAAAACTGTCAGTACAAGGGATACTAACCAACGAAAAGGCTTTTTGTGATTGTTGTGGATATCTTTGGAGAGATTTTTAACTATAACTTACAGTAATTTCCTTTAGACCAACACTATGTTGTGTGTAAGCAAAATGTTATTGGTTTTGTTGTTTTTTTTGTTTTTCTTAAGATTGTTGTGGTCCTTCAAGTTTCAACATCATTCTTGTTATGCTAGACCTAGACCCACATGTAATTAAGAGTTTGTATCATACCAAAAATTTCTTTTTTGGAATTGATTTGTTTATTTAGCTCTTTAAGAATGTGGCAACATCTGCTTTTTGGTGCAGGTCTGCAGAATATGTGGTTTGTTAAATATACAACCATCATCTGAAAACTGGAATCTGTTCATCTTGTAAAAAAAGGGACGGTATGTCTACTATGAAGCTTCCGTATGCGTGCAAGCTCTTAATCCAGGTATGAATTGACATTGTATTGATTGGTTTATCCATAGCAGAGCCCTCATTTTATTCTGTTGATATTTTCTTTCATCAGGTTATATAACTTGGTTGAGATCTCATCTTTCTTGTTCGATTTGTTGGAGGTCTCTATACAAAAGTTATTCTTTTATATCTTTTTTCCTGGTTTCACTACATAAACTTGGTGTTGGTACTTGTTGTCTCTGTATTATTTTCTCTGAAAAAGAAGAATATTTTCTCTTTAGAGACTTTATCTTCCTTTTGACATGCATTAAGAGCTGTATAATGACCTATGCATTTTTTGTTACTCCTATACAGTTCGTCTGATTTCACTAGATTAAATTTGGATCTATGGCATAGTGTATTTTTAGCATCAAGATTTGCACGTAGTGTTTTGAAAACATTTAAATGTGGTGCTACATTCTTGTAAAAAAAAAAAAAAAAGTATAAAATCGAAAACAACAAATTGAAAGAATACAATCACAAAAAAAAAAAAAAAAAAAAAAAAAAAAAAAAAAAAAAAAAGTTTGCATTTCCACTGTTCACTCTTGGGTGAATATGTTTACTCCTGTCAGTCGTTGACAGATGTTTTTTGTTTAAATTCTCACCACTCAACGGCATGCTTTCAGGAACTCCAATCGATGAATATTGTTCCCCGCTTAAAGCTAGCTGAGGCATGAGTTGAAAGAGATTCTTTTTAATTCCTAAAGATCATAAAAGGAGAGAAGGATTTGGTAATTGGTTTTGTATGCTGCACATATCCACCTAAGTTTTCATTGCAAAGTTCAATCAGGAACGTAAATATTGGCACATTAGTACTGAATATGTCACTGTGAGTCGCATATTTCAGGTTCTTGAACGATTTCAAAGATAGGCTATATTTGGCAATATCAGTGATTATGGCCAGAGTTTAGAGACAACTTCAAAACTAACTGGTAATAATTCTTTGTTCCCAACTTTTCTCTTCTACTATGCAAATAAATCTATCACTTTTACCGCAATTTGTTTCTCTACGCAGAAGTCTTTGTTATTTTGATAGTACAATCAATTTCTCAATTGATCATTTGATGATTATATATAGTTACTATTGCCTATTGACATCAGAATCATTATAACCCTTTCTACCACTAATGATATATTATAAATAGTTTAATACTATTATTATTATCTTCATATACTTCAATTATTTTTTCTTGATGACTAAATTAGTATTATATCACTATTATAAGTTCCAACTTTATGAACACGTCTTGATCCTCAAAAAAAGACTTTATGAACACGTCTCTGTCCTTCATTGATTCAACATGTCTAACTGTCTAACAATCTAAGTAAACTCTGCTTCTCTTATGTCATCACAAGAGATATCACAACTGCGAGCTACGAGGATGGAGAATTGAAGTAAAGGATGACACACTGCAACAGATTGGATCAGATTGAATTTCAGTGCAGCAGCAGATGAGGATAAATAAGTGGCACTGTATTAGGAGTAAAAGATCAGATTGTATTATCTTACAATTTGAATTTAATTGTAACGGATGGATTATTTCAGTCTTATTAATGTACTTTGAATGGAAGAGGGAATGAAGCAGAACTAAAAAAAAAAAAAAAAAAAAAAGTCTCTTTCTCTCATGTTCAGGAGATTAGCACTACAAAAAAAGAATTTTTATTTGGATTTAACTTGACTATAGTCAAGTTAAATCCAAATAAAAATTCTTTTTTTTTTCTTAAATACAACTCAGTTCATAACATTTTCAGTGGATTATGGGATTTATTTTTTTTTTTGTGTAACGTGAGTTTTGGAGTTGGGACTGTTGGAGTGGGAGTCTTTTGAAGTGGTGGTTTAAGGATTTGAATCCATTAAGAGTAGTTTGGGTATCCAAATCACTTGAATCTTTCATATAGTTTCCATTTAGAAAGTTCAGCAAAATAATTTCCATTTCTCTTTAGGCGTAGGGTCCGGGTGTTCTCTTCGGGCCTACCGAAATGTTTTTTCTCTAAAATGGAGAGAAAGCTGGAAATAAAAACAAATTATATATACATATATAGTGGCGACTTTAGGAATTTTTTTAAGGATGGCCCTTAAGAAACTTAAATTATGCAAAATCTAATAAAAAGTGAATTTCATACATTGACCAAAAAAAAAACACACACACACACACACACACACATACACACACGCACGCAAATACATAAAATCTTACAATTTCTTTCTACAAATCTTTTTATTTTGAAATCGTTACATGATATTCTTATTATTAATGTTGCAAGTTACATTTCTTCAAAAGTTTAGTTAAATAAAATTTTTCTTGGACTTTTATTTTTATTTGTAAGGACCTAATATATTGTTAAGTAGACCAAAGTTTAAGAATAAAATTTGGCTACAAACTTTATTGTAGTCACTCTCACTAAATGAATTAATATTGTTACATATTTTGAAAATCTAATCAATGAATTGCATGTTAATAAGATGTTATTGGCCATTCGATCTACAAAATTATTTTTATGTATAATTTTAGATTACAAAAACTTGAAATTTAAATACTTGATTGATGACATAGCTATTGTTCTTTTATCTTCTTGAAATGTTACAAGTATGAAGGATTTAAGAAGAAAATGTAATTAAATGGTGGATTTGTTAAAATTCACATTCAATTAAAAATATATATATATATTGAATAGAGTTGTAGCCTTAATCTACAACCATGCTTGTTGCCAAATTTTGTCCAAAATTTAATTATATTGGGCCTAAAAAAAAAAATTTAGAATGGTCACAGTTTTTT
Organism: Quercus variabilis; assembly: GCA_030445155.1. Taxonomy (NCBI): domain Eukaryota; kingdom Viridiplantae; phylum Streptophyta; class Magnoliopsida; order Fagales; family Fagaceae; genus Quercus; species Quercus variabilis. The sequence goes on along the minus strand of CP129449.1, from coordinate 90,112,294 downwards.
TAAAGAAAAAAAAAATCAAAATCAAAATTTTTTAATTTATAAATAATAATTGTATTTTTTTTTTTTCCAATTTAGGGTGGTCTTGTGACCACCTTGAACTCTATGTAAAGCCGCCCCTGTATATATATATATATATATATGTGTGTGTGTGTGTGTGTGTGTGTGGAATTTGATCTAATGGATGATACTAGAATGTTAGCCAACCTACTTCTAGCTTTTTTTTGTCATATTATTATTAGTTTAAAAGACAACTTACAGTGCTATTTTTGGGTGTTTTCAAATTTAACCACGCCTAGAGTTTAAATTCCTCATCTTCCAACTATGAAATCATAAAAAATAAAAATAAAAACAATAGCTATAACGACAGGTTTATAGATTATTTTTCTAAGCCTGACACTTAAGTCACTTGGCAGTTCATAATCTCAAACTTGAGAGAGAGAGAGAGAGATATGATATGCTGTACAATCCGACTTATTTTGGATGCAGCCTGATTCTCAGTAGAGTAATTTGAACAATGAAACGCTTATACGTCCTAGTATTTTCATAAAAATAAAAAGATCCACGTCCAAGTAGTGTTTACTTGAGGCCCAATTTTTTATAATACGTGATATCTGTTTCTCTTAAAAGCCCACAGAAAATAAAACATAAATGGGCCCCAAATTAGTTACTCTTGAAGGGTGTTGGTTTTAAGGGCCCAAATTCTAAAAAATAAATGACCATATGATTGAGCTTCATACCTATCATTATTCATTACGGACATATGGGTAATTGAGAAATGGATCACCCAGACTCACAGACACCAATGCATCATTTTCGAATCCGATTACCTGTCCATTATTCAAGCAATCAATGAAGGTGACCTTGGAGGTGAGTTCGGGCACATCATCCAGAGTATTAGGGAAGTCTCTTCCTCCTTTAGTTGGTGTTCTTTCCAGCATCTGAAAAGGGAAGGCAACAAAGTTGCCTTTGAACTTGCAAAAGTAGCTAGGAATTTAGGTGTTTCTCGGGATTGGAAAGGGGTTACCCCAAGCTTAGTGGAGCACCTTATTATTGAGGACCTTTGTATGTAATGCTTTTACAGCTTCTCTCTCTGTTGTAATTCAATTTCAGTTGAATGAAAATTCACATATTTCCCATTAAAAAAAAAAAAGACACCAATGCATCATGGACACCCGTTGGATATAACAAAAGGAGAAACAGTTTGGGCTGGTCTGAAAGCAAAAACCTAACACTTACAAGGGAGTTGGATTGGATTTGAGCCACAACCAAAACCAAGTCTATGTGCTAACCTTAGGGAAGATAAAAGAGTTTGGACTACAGATGGAGACATCAGTGATTTGACAAAGATTGGTGCCATATTTATTAAACTCAGATCATAAGTTGATCTAGTCTGTGAGTTGGATCACTGGTTCAATCAATGTGTCAACAGTCGATCCACAAGATCAAATAAAAATATTTCTAAAATTTAAATATATATAAACAAAAGAAGAGAAAAAAGGTTAAAAACTTAAAATTAAAGCAATAAACCAATAAATCCCAATAAAACGTAAACAAAAGAAGAGAAAAGAAGGTTTAAGCAATAAATTATATAGCATATATTGATATACTCATACCTGCGTGCTAACTAGCTTTATGAAACTGAAAAGTGTATTATTTATTTAAGTTTTCACTTATTTAAATTACCATATTATCATACATTAAATAATAAAAAAGTCAATGAGTTTGCTCTATTAATGTAATTTTACACAATTCACAAACCTAGCTAGATTATTAAAACCTAGCTGGGTCACATGGTTTACTTAGAACACGTCGGGTTTTAGCGATTTTGACCAAGTTTTATGGACATTTGATCCAATTGATGACCCAAATTAGTTTATGTGTCGGGTCATTGGGTTATTGGTCTGACCAGTCAGGCTGGGTCGAGTTTAATAACATTAATTGGTGCAACAACTCGGTCTATCAGTTATCAATACATCCTTTTTATTTTTAGTTATGATATAATTTGAAGTAATAACGGTTTGTTCTATAATAATATTTTTTTTACCATCAAGCCAAGATATATGCCAATTGATTTTCAAGTATATCACCCTTTGAATTAACCCTCAAATAAATCACCTTTTAATGACCATATATATCAACATTTTTCATTTAAAAAAAAATGCTAAAATGGAAGGTTAAATTCTACATTTGGTATAAACTAGAACTGGTGCAACAATTTCAGCAAGCTTAAGAATTCCTCGTTCTCACATGAAACAACACCTCTCTCTCTCTCTCTCTCTCTCTCTCTCTCTCTCTCTCTCTCTCTCTCTCTCTCTCTCTCTCTCGTTTTTTATGTTAACACTTCTCAAATCATTAAGCAATTCTTATGTTTTCTGTTAGGACAATGTGGAACATGTTATGAACATATGTCATTTAGAATTGGCTAATCCTTTGAGAAAATGCACTTTACTTGTAATTAGGTAGATCTAGGATGTGTTTAATACTTTAAGAAACAAGAGTTCAAGTCTAGTATTGAAGCCATGCAAATCTGTCAAAGAATCAAGTGAAGAAGTGCTATTTATTAAAGCTCGACAAATCTATCTATCGAGATTTAATATTTGAAGCTCGACAGATAGCTCGACAGCTGTATCTATCGAGAATTACGAAATTCAAATTTTCAGATATGTTTTTCACGTATATCCAAGCTATTTGTATAGGGTTTCTTTTCTCACAACCCTAGACATATATAAGGATTATTTCAAGGGCTGTCTAAGGTGGTGCAACTTTATGCAAAGTGATTATTCACTCAAATTGTGACTAGAGACAATTTGCCCTATTTCATCTTTCTCTTGTAGAAGCTATTGCATTTTGTACAACCGTGAGGTTTTGTAACCAATGAGCTTTTTGATCTTTATCATGTGGATGAACTGAAGAACTTTGCAGCCAACATCCTTCTTAAGTTGGTGTGTTAGTCACGTACTAGGATCCATGCATCGATTGGTTAGTCACATACTTAGAGCCATGCATTGAAAGGAGAGATTGTCACTACATTGCAAGTCCAATTGAGTATTAGGGTAAGGGTTCAACTGTAGGTTGGTATAAGATACTGAGATTCCTTTCCTTGTAACCGTTTGTATTGATAATAATGGCTTCTTAGGAGTGGTGACCTTAAATTCACCTGGTGGGGTTTTGCCTCGATGGTTTTCCCTATTCGTAAACAAATCACCCGTGTCAAATTTAATTTTCGCTGCATTTAGTATTTTGGTGATTTGTTTGTTCTACCACACGCATTGCATGTTAATTGACTTAATTAATTCACTTGGCTAATTAATTGTACCTAAGGAGTCAATACATTCTTGGCCTATCATTTTCTTAAAATAAATTATAGGAATAACACTTCTTAAATTATTAAGCAATTTTATTTGAAAGCTCGATATTACAAATGCTAAAGCTAGTTAAAACCCGCAATTTTAAATAACGGCTTAATTGCTTTTAATCTACTCAAATGGATGCAGAATAAGAGTAATCAATGCGCAATTTCCCAGGACTACTACATAGTGCATGGGCATACATAATTGACAATTAAGTATAAAACACTAGGAGTAAGGGAAGAGAGTAGCAAACACAAGATAACACCAGGATATGTTATTAAAGAGGAAAACCGAAGTACTCGGTGTAAAAATCTCTCTACAGCCTTCCAAGTCAAATCGATCTACTAGTAAATAAGTTGGAGTACAAGGATTACAATATAGGCCCTCCAGGTCTAGACTACCCTTTGTACTTCGACCCTCTAAATCTATTCTACCAACGGGCTTCACCAAGCCTTGTCTTCACTAGCTTTCTGAATCTCGCAATTATCACCAATTGCATCCACCATAGAATGGCATGGCCCAATACTTACCAAGAGCTCCAAATCAACTCACAACACTTAGAATGAGTGTGGTTTATGTTTGGGCCAAGAACCTCACAAAGGATATGGAATTAGAGAAGGAAGAGGGTGAGGAAAACTAAGAGAAATGTTTAGAGGATTGTAGTTTTCCAATCTCTAACTCTCAAATGGATTTCTATGGTTTTTTCTCTGAAACTCTCCTTACAATTTTGCGGGTAATGTGAGTTTTTATAGTGTAGGTAAAGAAATGAGGAAAGGCACACAAAATAGTATGGCAGTGCATCTCACTTGTTAGGTCACAAGTTGGCCAAGTTGCGAGCCTCTCGCAAGATGTCATCTGACATTGAGACCTTTGAACTTCCATATGTGCTCCTCATATGACCACTCACAAGCCAGTTGCGAGTCAAGTTGTGAGGTATCTTGCCTTCATAGTTTTTCTCTAATTTTACACACTGAACCCATTACATTGAATCCCCAAAAAATACATGGAAATTATTGAAGAATTACAATTAAATTTGACACGGAATTAATGCTAACAAACAAAATTGAAAGTCACAACTTTACCCTTATGTTTTCTTAAAATAAATTATAGGGACATGAAGTTTTTTACTTGTAAGTTTTGATTGAAATAATATCAATTTGAAATGGGTCTACTATTGACATTAGGTATTCTCTTGAATGGGACAATACCTGAAAGTTTGGGAAAACTATCCAACCTAGAGTCTTTGTATCTTGGAGATAATCCACTAAAAGGTGTTATTTCTGAAGCCCAATTCTCAGAGCTCACAAAATTGAAGTATTTGGACTTATCTAATACCTTATTAGTCTTCAACATCAACTCTGATTGGGTTCCTCCTTTCCAATTAGAAGCGATAGGGTTGGGATCCTACCAACTAGGCCCTCAATTTCCAAAATGGTTTCAAACTCAGAAAAATTTCTCTTGGCTTGATATTTCTAATTCTAAAATTTTGGATACTCTTTCCAATTCAAATTGTATCTTCTCAAGTCAATTTTAATTCACAAATCTATCTCACAACGAAATCAGTGGCCATATTCCAAATTTGTCATGGGAGTTCTCCTTTTTTTTCCCATAATAGACTTGAGTTCTAATAAACTGGAAGGCAAAATGCCAAGATTTTTTTTTTTTTTTTTTAAGTGGTACATTTGGATCTCTCCAACAATATGTTTTCAAAGCAAGTCCAATCCCTATGTACAGTCACAAAAGGAAACTTGAACTTTTTAGATCTTTCCAATAACCAATTATCAAGAAAGCTCCCTGATTGTTGGTTCCATTTTGAGGGATTGAAACTTCTTAATTTGGTAAATAATCATTTTCATGGGTACTTGGGATTGAAACATTGGATTTAAGCAACAATAGTTTTAGTGGGGAACTTCCTCTATCATTGAAGAATTGTGCAAAGTTTAGATTTATTAATCTTCAAAATAATAACTTCTCAAGAGAGATACCAAAGTGGTTAGGGAGCAACCATCCAAAATGCCTCAAAGATATTATTGCTTTGACTTAGAAATGGACTCCAAATTCAACCATCACCGACTCATATATAAATTACCTCTCCCAAGATTCTTTTAGTTCTAGTAGCTATGATGATCATGCAATTTGGACGTATAAAGGAAGAGAGTATAAGCACAAAAGTATTCTTGGCCTATTAAAAAGCATTGATCTTTCGAGCAATAAATTACCCGGGGCAATTCCTTTAGAAATTGTGGAGCTTAATGGATTGATTTATTTGAATCTCTCAAGAAACCTTTTAATTGGAAAAATCCCTTTAGAGATTGGTTTGTTACGCTCATTGGAAGTCCTAGATTTATCTAAGAACTAGTTGTGTGGTGGAATTCTTCAAGCATTTCTCTAATTAATTCTCTAAGTTCCTTGAACTTGTCAAACAGTAACTTGTCAGGTAATATTCCAATAGGCTCTCAACTTAATACCTTTAATGCCATTGCATATGAAGGGAACCCAAATCTTTGTGGATTTCCACTTCCAAAGAAATGTTCAGGAGAAGATACAACTCAAAACCTAGTTGTAAATACAGGTAGTGGCCATGTTGGCATTCAAGAGGAAGAAGATGGGTTCGTAACCCTAGGGTTTTATGTTAGTGTGACCCTTGGATTTGTTATTGGTTTTTGGGGAGTTGTTGGGACAATGGTACTAAACAGGTCATGGCGATTTTCCTATTTCAAGTTCTTGAATAATTTCAAAGATAAGCTGTATGTGACCGGAGTAGTGATTATGGTTAAGTTATAGGGGTAGCTTCAAACATAATTGGTAATAATTGCTTCTCTATTATCATCAATGTCATTCTAATTATTATTATGGTTGTTGTTTTACCTTTTATTCCTTTTTTTCACTAATCATTTTTTATATTGATGACTAAAGTAGTATTATTATCATCATTATTAGTCCCTCCTAAGTCCCAACTTTATGAAGACATCTCTGTTTTTGTTCTTCATTGATTCAACATGTCTTATTAGTGAACTTTGCTTTATAAAAAAACGTGTCATAGACCCTCTATTTTCTATTTTTTTTAAGAATACTAAGTATTTTAACACACGCGCGCACAGAAGGAGAGGGAAGAAGGTTTTAAAGAAACTAATAGTGGTTGATCCCAATAAATTACACTATATATAATATACTTTATAGTTACCAAGTACAAAAATTCTCCATACGATTCTATGAAGATGCATTACATCTTTAAGTGTCTAACTTAGGTAATTCAATTGCTTTTAGTTCCAAGAGTTAGGCCATTTTAGATATACATCATTGTCAGATTTTTTAAGACATTCTCCCTTCTCCTCGTGCGTGTGTTAAAATACTTAGTATTCTAAAAAAAACAAAAAATTACTCTTAGTTATGTTGAATGCATCCCAAATTTTGATCCAGTATGAACTTGTTTAGGTTATTATTGCTATAGGGGAATGCCAAGTAATTTTTAGGGGATAATTAAAGTTGAAGCAAAAATTATTCCTTCCTCCGTCTCAAATTGTTTGGCCTAGTTAGAAAAACCCAATTATTTAGGGAAACATCATTAACTGCCTTATGACTTTAAAAAAATAAAAATAAATAAAAAAAAAAGTTAAAAATTTCCTAAATTACCCTTAAACAAATTTATCATTAACTGCCATATCTCTAAAGTTTTTTTTTTTTTTTTAGTATTTTAAATTTGAATAAAGGTGGTGTGTATAGTGGATTTCAAATTTTAGGTTTTTAAATTTTTTAATTAAAAAAAATGCTCCCACAAATCAATTAAGGGCATAAAGGGAATGTTAATAAATTAATGGTGTTTGACTTTTCAAATAAGACATAATTTTGGGATATCCCAAAATTGAATATAGGCCAAACAATTTGGAATGGAGGGAGTATTTTGTAGTATGGTATTATTGATAAATTTTCAACAATCTTGGTAACAAGTTTTTTGTTTGGTATGAAATTCAGACATCACAAGAGATATCACAACTGCTGAGTCTCAGCACAAGGAAGGAGATAAGGAGTTGAATTTAAATGCAATAGCAGATGAGGATAAATATAAGTGTCAGTAGAGATTAGGAATAAAAGATCGATTGTATTATCTTTCAATTTGAATTTAAAATGTAACTGATAGTAGTTTGTTACTATCTTTTGGAATAAGGTTATATATTTCAGTCTTATTTATCTACATTGAATGGAAGAGGGAATCAAGCTGAATTATAACAAAAAATAGTCTCTTTCTCTCATGTTCAAGAGGATTAGTCACATTTGAATCCGACTAAAATTTTATGGTTCATATATAACAATTTCAATGGATTATGGGTTTACTTTTTGGCTGTGTAAAAGGGGTTTGGAGTTGGAGTGGGAGCCTGGTGTGGTTGTAAAAAGAATTTGAAACCATTAGGGGAATTCTGCAAATAAAAAAATTTACTGAAATGATTCAATTATTTATTTTTTGAATAATTGAACCTAAGATAGTATAGACGTATATCATATTTTTCACCTCTTCCCCCGCTATATAATGAGTAATTAAACCTAGGACAGTATATTAGCAGCATTAAATTCCCCTATTGATGCTCCGTTTCTACAATTGAATTGCCCTTCTCCGGACTTAATCATAAATCTACTGCTACCTCATGTAGTACTTATTGGCATGATCATATGTAGCTCTGAATCCACAGACTCTTTTATTTGGACCGTTGCACACAAACTCTCCAGTTTTTTACTTTGAAATCTCCACTCAAAGGTTTTAGATCAACAATTGTGATTAACGTATGACATCCTTTATATATATATATATATATATTGATAGGCCAAAAACGAATTGACCCCTTCTGATACATTAAGTGATTAATTAGCCAAGTTTATTAATTAATCAAATTAACATGCAAATGTGTGGTAGCACAAACAAATCACCAATAAACTAAGTATGCAGCGGAAAATAAATTAACATGGTGATTTGTTTACGAATGGGGAAAACTTACACGACAAAAACCCCACAAGGTGATTTTAAGGTCACCACTCCCGAGAATCCACTATTATCACAACAAGTGGTTACAAGTAAAGGAATCCCAGTACCTTATACCAACCTACAGTTGAACCCTTACTCCAATACCCAATTGGACTTATTCTGTAGTAACAATCTCTCCTTGTAATGCGTGGCTCCTAGTATGTGACCTCAATCACCAACCAGAGAAGGTTGTTAGCTGCAAAGTTCTTCAGTTCATCCAAACGATGAAGATCGAGAAGCTCATTGGTTACAAAACCCTACGGTGTACAAACACAACAGTTTCTTCATAAGAAAGATGAACTAGGGAAAATTCTGTCTCCGGTCACAATTTGCTTGAACAAACTTTGCTCAATACTTGTGCAACTTGTTCCACCTTTAATCGCCCTTAAAATAATCATTTTATATGTCTAGGGTTGTGAGAAAAGAAAGCCCAAACATACAATTACAGATTGAATGAAAAATAATCCTAAAAAACTAAACTTCATAAACCTCAGTAGATACCTATCTGTCGAGCTACTGTTGAGCTACGGGCTAGAACAGCTCTTCAAGCCTTGATAGATGACTAGCTATCGAGTTTTAATGAACAACACTTTCTGCACTTGAATCTTGGACAGACTTGTATGGGTTTAACACTTGAACTTGAAACAAGATTTCTTGATCTACCTAATTACAATTAAAGTGAATTTTTTCAAAAGATTAACCAATTACATAAAATAGTGACATATGTTCCTAACAAGTGACTCACATATGTCCTAACATATATATATATATATATATATATATATGTAGGGGCTCCGTTTTTCGAAGGGCACCCCCGACAATACATTTGTAGAGAGTGGGACGAAGGGCTTGGCTCCGGCCGGCTTCTCGCCAGTCCTCCAAGACATTTTCCTTAGTTTTTCTTCACTTGGGGTTGCTCCTCGGCAGGCGTCCGAGGAGGCCCCCCTTCATGAGGGGGGCTCTTTGCCTTATATACTCCCTTTGGCCTGATCCTGGCCTTACAGCTGTTGGCCATCGAGGCTACTGCTCCAGAGCTTGTCCCATCAGACAGGTTCTTCACCATACTGTGGGTTGCGGCCTCCAAGGTTGCACTGTTCAGGGGTCTTGTCCTCATTAATGTAGCATGGAGGGTCAGGCAAATACATTAAGTGTGGATGTGACCACCTATTCTGGGTTTGCCCCCTACCCAGAATTAGGCTAGGTATGCCGAGGAAGGGTGTGTCCTCGGCATGGGTCCGAAAAGGGCTGAAAAACCCTTTAGACGATTATCTGGGACAATTGTCCTCCTCGGCTTGGGCCTTGGGCCAGCCTAAAGGTGGGCCGGGGATTCCGGGCCCACGGGCCCCACAATAGCCCTTCAAAACCCTGCTGCACGTTCCCTCAGACGGGGAGGAGGGTTTTGAAAACCACGGCCCTCATGTTCCGGAAGGCCTTCCGCTGGCTGGTCCTTCCTCGAGTGGCTGGATTGACACTCAGGCTCTTCAGTAAGTAGTCAGTTTCTCCATAGGACTGGGTCTTTGGACCATGCAGCACCTTGGCTCTGTCATAACTGGCTAGCTCCCCATAGGCGTGGGTCCGAGGACCATGCAAGACCTAGGTACAGTTGCTGCCTTCATGGTAAGTGGCCAACTCCCCAAAGGCTTGAGTCCGAGGACCATGCAAGACTTAGGTACAATTGCTGCCGTCATGGTAAGTGGCTAGCTCCCCGTAGGCTTGGGTCTGAGGACCATGCAAGACCTAGGTACGGTTGCTGCCTTCATGGTAAGTGGCTAGCTCCCCATAGGCTTGAGTCAGAAGACCATGCAAGACCTAGGTACAGTTGCTGCCTTCATGGTAAGTGGGCAGCTCCCTATAGGCTTAAGTCCGAGGACCATGCAAGACCTAGGTACAATTACTGCCGTCATGGTAAGTGGCTAGCTCCCCGTAGGCTTGGGTCCGAGGACCATGCAAGACCTAGGTACAATTGCTGCCGTCATGGTAAGTGGCTAGCTCCCCGTAGGCTTGGGTTCGAGGACCATGCAAGACCTAGGTACAATTGCTGCCGTCATGGTAAGTGGCTAGCTCCCCGTAGGCTTGGGTCCGAGGACCATGCAAGACCTAGGTATAATTGCTGCCGTCATGCTAGCCCCGTACGCTTGGGTCCGAGGACCATGCAAGACCTAGGTACAATTGCTGCCGTCATGGTAAGTGGCTAGCTCCCCGTAGGCTTAGGTCCGAGGACTATGCAAGACCTAAGTACAATTGCTGCCGTCATGGTAAGTGGCTAGCTCCCCATAGGCTTGAGTCCGAGGACCATGCAAGACCTAGGTACAATTGCTGCCTTCAATAGGAGTTCGTCTTCGGGTCCGAGAGCCTTGCTTTTAGTGTAACAACGTTCACGGGCCGTTTACTGGGAGCTATTTTTCCTCAAGTCGGATTGTGACCTCACACGTGAAATTGACCTCGCCTCCAGTTCTTGTTCCCCATCTCTTTGGTTCACGAGGCGTCGCTTGGCGTCGTTTGGCCTTTCGTGTTCCGCGCTTGATGCTTCGGTGCGCGTGACGCGCCTTCATTAATGCCCTCGTGAATTAACATGAATCTGGCGGTTGGCAATCCCCTTGGAATTGGGTGAGAATTAATTCCCTTTGACAATCCTCCCTTCGAATTCTGCGTGGCTCAACTCCCACCATTTTTCACCTTCCATAAAAGGCGTTCTGGGGAGAATGTTTCTCCTCATTCCATGAATCTTCCACCACAACCAGAAACACATACTTTCACCTCCCTGAGCCCCTTTGACATCACCGCCAGGATTGTAACCAAAGTTGGGGGATATGGGGTTAAGGGCCGCCATGGCCGCAGCCCCTACTGGGCTTCCGGCGCGGCAGAGTTTAGGCGTAATACTGGCAGGGCCTTGTACGGTGGCCAGGAGGGACGTCGTTGAGGTACCTAACGTCTCTCCCCAGAGCGCACCTCCGACGAAGGAGACACGCGAACTCTCGTTATGGCTGGTGCCCGAGTATTGCCGTCTCCGACAGCCAATGCTCGTGCAGTTTGGAGAGGGTCGAGGAAGCATCATGAGGGAGGGTGTTCCGGGGTCCCTGCGTCGGCTCCTCGCTTTGTTCAAGCTTCTGCCCCGAGGCGAGCCAGCCCCCAGCCCCCCTTCCCGTGCTTTTACTGTCCAGTTCTCCCATTCTCTAGATGCCAGTAAAAGCACGGGTTAACACTTCCCTCATTCCTGATATTAATTCTTTGCGAGCCTCTTACCCAGCTAGTTCTAGAATCGGTCCGCCTGGGCCTCTGATTGTAGGATTAGTTTGTAGGATTTTTTGTAAAACATGCCTGTCTGAGCCTCTGATTGTATTTGTAATCTTTTTATGAAATAATAATAAAGAACTCTTCTTTTATTTGCTGTTGAGTCTTCTTTTCTACTGCAATTTTTTTTTTCTTTTGCACTGCCAACTTTTGCGTAGTGACTACTCCAGAACGACCGCCGGTTGCGCCGGCCAGCACACTAACCCTTCCCACAGACGGCGCCAATTGTAGGGGCTCCGTTTTTCGAAGGGCACCCCCGACAATACATTTGTAGAGAGTGGGACGAAGGGCTTGACTCCGGCCGGCTTCTCGCCAGTCCTCCAGGACATTTTCCTTAGTTTTTCTTCACTTGGGGTTGCTCCTTGGCAGGCGTCCAAGGAGGCCCCCCTTCACGAGGGGGGCTCTTTGCCTTATATACTCCCTTTGGCCTGATCCTGGCCTTACAGCTGTTGGCCATCCAGGCTACTGCTCCAGAGCTTGTCCCATCAGACAAGTTCTTCACCATACTGTGGGTTGCGGCCTCCAAGGTTGCACTGTTCAGGGGTCTTGTCCTCATTAATGTAGCCTGGAGGGTCAGGCAAATACATTAAGTGTGGATGTGACCACCTATTCTGGGTTTGCCCCCTACCCAGAATTAGGCTAGGTATGCCGAGGAAGGGTGTGTCCTCGGCATGGGTCCGAAAAGGGCTGAAAAACCCTTTAGACGATTATCTGGGACAATTGTCCTCCTCGGCTTGGGCCTTGGGCCAGCCTAAAGGTGAGCCGGGGAGTCCGGGCCCACGGGCCCCACAATATATATGATAATACTTCGTCACCAGGCCAAGACCTTAATAAAGTTTTATTCTTCTATAATAATATTAGATGAATAACTAAGCCCATATTCTTCTTCAACAACTAGGAGAAGATAATAACAAAAACAATAATAATTATGTTTATGTGATGCACAGATTAACAAAAATTTATATGCAAATTTTTTTAAAAAAAATCTTCAATAATATAATTAAAATTGAACAATGAAGTATATAATAATAATAATAATAATAATAATAATAATAATAATAATAATATCGTCGTGTAAGACCAAGGTTTTAGTAAAACAAAAACTATAATATTTTATTATTATTTAAATAAATAATGAAACTTTTTTTCTTTAAATTTTCGGTATATAGTTTTAATTTGAGAAATTTAAAAAAATCTCTTTTAACTTAGGTAATGGATTGTACTTGGAGGAAATTATTACGTTAATTATTTTAATATATTTATAACATATCTAAGACGGTGTGGGAGACTTGGACAGTTTTGGTGGAAGACTTGGAAAGTTTTTGGAACAAAACATATTGGTAATAATGATACAATGGCTTGTGAAACACATGGAATACACAGTACACTCCACAATGGGGATGGATCGCCACCACGTCAACGGGTGGATAGAAAAAGAGAAATAAGGCATAGGATTAGAATTTTTTTGTTTAGGGGTTGATATGTGTCACTAATTTATTAGTCTATGCAAACTTTTATATACATAGACAAACACATACATATATTAAGATACACAGAAATTAGTATATTTCATAGTGAAATCCTTAAAAATTAAATGTTTCATAAAATTAAATTCATTTTTCATCATCTTCTACTGTGAAATTCTTACAATTTTTAATTTCAATATTAGTTACCAAATTGTCTACTAGTGCAAATAAAATATTTTCAATTGAACTATTGAAGTGTTCAAAAATTGAATGATCCAAAACTCTTATGTTTATAGGGACATAAAGATTTTTACAACTCTTATGTATGTTTTTAGTAAATTATAGGGACATGAAGTTTTTTACTTATAAGTTTTGATTGAAATAATATCAATTTGAAATGGGTCTATTATAGACATTATTTTTATTATATGAAAGTTGTTCATTGTTACTAAAAATCTTGTAGCTCACCTAACACCTTTTGTAGTTCCCATCAAAGAAGTCCAAGTTTCAAATATACCTTACTGTTTTTTGAAAATATGGATGAGGACTTTTATAATCTACATGATTTTTTCAATTAAAATACGTAATTTTTTATATATAAATACAATAGAATTTTAAAATATGTCATCCTTTCCATATACATGATGGTTTTTTATCATCAGGTCAAAACATTAATGGAATTTGATATTCTTCTATATTAATATTAGATGAATAATATTAAACCATATTTTTCTTCAACAACTAGAAGAAGATAATAAAGAACAATAATAATTATGTTTATGTGATATACAGATTAACAAAAATTTATATGCAAATTAAGAAAAAACTTCAATAATATAATTAAAATTGAACAATGAAGTAGATAATAATAATAATAATAATAATATAGTGTAAGACCAAGGTTTTAGTAAAACAAAAACTATAATATTTTATTATTATTTAAATAAATAATGAAGCTTTTTTTTTTTTTTTAAATTTTCGGTGTATAGTTTTAATTTGAGAAATTTTAAAAAATCTCTTTAAATTTAGGTCATGGATTGTACTTGGAAGAAATTATTATGTTAATTATTTTAATATATTTATAACATATCTAAGATGTGTTGGGTGCACTGCACCGTGGGTCCAGCCCACATGCTGCATTTTTTCAAGAGCTCATTTAATAATCATGGCTCTCCATGACTTGTGAGGAGTCAGACTTCTCTTAATGAGAACGGAGCCAAAGTGTGTTGGACACGCTGAAGACAAAAGAAAAGAAAGAAACAAAAGGCAAGAGTACCATTCGGTCATGGCAGAGCTGAAGAAAAGAGATTTGGTTGAAGTAAAGTCAAAGTAAGTGGCATGCATTGATTGTGATTTGAAGAGAAGAGTGTGAAAGGAAGAAAAGAAGAAAAGGTGAAAGAAATAAAAGGCAAAGGCCATTCGGCCATTTGGGCAGAGGGAAAAAGAAGAAAAGTCCCAGCAAGTGAGACTGAGGACTAAGTGCAGTTTTGGAAGAGCTGTGTAAGTAAGAGCAAGCAAAAGAGAAGAGAAAAATAGAGTGTAAGAAAATACACGGTGAGGAAGAGAGTAATGAGTGAAAAGAAAGAGAGAGTTTTTTTTTTTTTTTTTTTCACTTAAATTGTATCTTTAAGTGTTGTAATCTCTATTTAATATAGTAAAATTATTCGGAGTTTGTCCCGTGATTTTTCCCTTAAAAAAAAAGGGTTTTCACGTAAATATTTATGTTATTGTGTGGTTGTGCTTCCATTGTGCTTGCTTAAATTTATTCACTGTTATATAAAATTTTTCCAAACAAGACGGTGTAGGAGACTTGAACAGTTTTCGCAACAAAACATATTGGTAATAATGAATTAATGATTCAATGGCTTGTGAAACACATGGTATACCCAGTACGCTCAACAATGGGGATGGATCGCCACCACGTCAACGGGTGGATAGAAAAAAAGAGAAAAGGCATAGGATTAGAATTTTTTGTTTAGGGGTCGATATGTGTCACTAATTTATTAGTCTATGCAAGTTTTTATATACATAGACAAACACATACATATATAAAGATACACAAAAATTACTATCTTTCATAGTGAAATCCTTAAAATTAAATGTTTCATAGAATTAAATTCATTTTTCATCATCTTCTATAGTGAAATTCTTATAATTTTTAATTTCAATATTAGTTACCAAATTGTCTACTAGCGTGAATAAAAAATTTTCAATTGAACTATTGAAGTGTTCAAAAATTGAATGATCCAAAACTCTTATGTTTATAGGGACATAAAGATTTTTACAACTCCTATGTATATTTTTAATAAATTATAGGGACGTGAAGTTTTTTACTTATAAGTTTTGATTGAAATAATATCAATTTGAAATGGGTCTATTATAGACATTATTTTTATTATATGAAAGTTGTTCTTTGTTACTAAAAATCTTGTAGCTTGCCTAACACCTTTTGAAGTTCCCACAAGAAGTCCAAGTTTCAAATATACCTTACTGTTTTTTGAAAATATGGATGAGGAATTTTATAATCTACATGAGTTTTTCAATTAAAATATGTAATTTTTTATATATAAATACAATAGAATTTTAAAATATGTCATCCTTTTCATACATATGATGGTTTTTTATCCTTAGGGCAAAACATTAATGGAATTTGATATTCTTCTATATTAGTATTAGATGAATAATATTAAACCCATATTTTTCTTCAACAACTTCAAGAAGATAATAAGAACAATAATAATTATGTTTATGTGATATACAGATTAACAAAAATTTATATGCAAATTAAGAAAAAACTTCAATAATATAATTAAAATTGAACAATGAAGTAGAATAATAATAATAATAATACCGTGTAAGACCAAGGTTTTAGTAAAAACAAAAACTATAATATTTTTTATTTAAATAAATTATGATAATTTTTTTCTTTAAATTTTTGGTATATAGTTTTAATTTGAGAAATTAAAAAAAAAAATCTCATTGAACTTAGGTAATGGATTGCACTTAGAGCCTAGAGGAAATTATGTTAATTATTTTAATATATTTATAACAAATCTAACCATGAAAGCACATCATAAGACGCGCAATACTTATTTTTAGTTTGAACTGTAACCAGTGTATGTCTTTGGGGGAAGACTTGGAAATTTATACATAATGGTGGAAGACTTGGAAAGTTTTCGCAGCAAGAGTAAGCTACAGTTATAAACTATTTTATAACATTTTTACAAAATGTTAATGTGGTCAACCTCTTCTTAGTTTTCTTTTAGGCCTACCATTAATATTATTTTTTTCATTTACCAATAATTACTCACCACATCAGCAGTTTGTAAAAAATTTTGTAAAATAGTTTTTATCTCTAGTATTATTCTTTGCAACAAATACTTATTTTTGTTGCCCACTCATAATTGCAAAAGATAAAAACAATTAAACATCACTTTTTTTTTTTTTTTCAAATTGGTGTTTAACCTATTAAAGATCTTAACCTTTTTTTTTTTTAAATGGTGTTTAATCTATTCAAAATCTTAAAAGAAATTTCCAGTAACTTTCTTCTTCTTTCTTTTTCTAGTTATTGTTAATAATTTATACTTAATGTATGTATAAATAATTGAGGCCATGATTCTAGTCTATATATGTGCTACCCTCAGGGAAGATACAAGACTAGTGGTTTGGCCTTGAGATTTATTACTTACAGAGAATTGAAAGAACTGCTTCGCAATAATATTTTTACAACAAATTATAGATGGAATGTTTATGTAATATACAGATTAACAAAAATTTATATGCAAATTAAGAAAAAAACTTCAATAATATAATTAAAATTGAACAATGAATTAGATAATAATAAAAATAATTTTTGGGGTAAAGGCCCAAATCGAGTATTGGGCCTTGGGCCTTGGCTGAGAACACGGGTGATCTGAGAACGATTAAATAGTAGTAAGTGGTTTAAGCTCATAGCTTCATGAGCATAATAGTAATGGGAAGGTGGTCCAATAAGGAATACCTCCTCGGATAAGCTAAACACGAATCTGATGTAGATCTTAATGATCAAGGCGACCTTCTAGGAAGCTCTAATGGCAGGGGCGTACTTCTCAAGTGTACCAGAAAGTAGATGTTAGGAGATGCCTAAGGAAAAGCTGCTACCACCGCATTGAATGCTCTACAGCTAACTTTCTGGCCGCATTTAAGTGGAGAAGACCCCTGAACAGTGCTGCCTTGGCTACCACAACTCATAGAAAGCCAAAGAGGGTGTTTGATGGGACAAACATTCAAGTAATGGCTTGGATGATCAACAAGTTGAAGGCCAAGATCACTAGGAGGGAGATATATAATGTAAGAAACCCCTGAAGGAAGGGGGATCAAAAAATCAATAGAG
The DNA here is from genome assembly GCA_030445155.1 of Quercus variabilis. Taxonomy (NCBI): domain Eukaryota; kingdom Viridiplantae; phylum Streptophyta; class Magnoliopsida; order Fagales; family Fagaceae; genus Quercus; species Quercus variabilis. The sequence goes on along the minus strand of CP129449.1, from coordinate 90,094,801 downwards.
AAACAATGTAGCAACCTAGAACCAGACTTGTAATCAAACTTCAAAAGCAATACATAAGAATCAACCTCCTCGGCCGAGGATGTTTTTCCTTAGTGAAAGTTTGTTATTTTCCTTTATTAGTCCTCAAGATCTGTTTACTTGTTACTTAACTCATTAAAGCCTAGTTTTCCAACCTATTCTCTATAAATTTATTGCTTTGGGCTTTTAGGGCCTAAGTCCATGTACCTTTTGGGCTAAGAGTTCAAATCGGGTCCTTACAATAATAATAATAATACCATGTAAGACCAAGGTTTTAGTAAAAACAAAAACTATAATATTTTTTATTTAAATAAATTATGATAATTTTTTTCTTTAAATTTTTGGTATATAGTTTTAATTTGAGAAATTAAAAAAAAAAAAAAAAAAAATCTCTTTGAACTTAGGTAATGGATTGCACTTAAAGCGTAGAGGAAATTATGCTAATTACTTTAATATATTTATAACAAATCTAATCATGAAAGCACATCATAAGATGCGCAATACTTATTTTCAGTTTGAACCGTAACTAGTGTATGTCTTTGTTCGAAGACTTGGAAATTTATACATTCTGGTGGAAGACTTGGAAATTTATACATTCTGGTGGAAGACTTGGAAAATTTTCGTAGCAAGAGTAATGCTACAGTTTGGAAAGTTATAAACTATTTTCGTAGCAAGAGTGTGGTCAACCTCTTATTGGTTTTCTTTTAGACCTACTATTAATATTTTTTTTTTCATTTACCAATAATCACTTACCACATCAGCAGTTTGTAAAATTTTTTGTAAAATAGTTTATATCTCTAACATTATTCTTTGCAACAAATACTTATTTTTGTTGCCCACTCATAATTGCAAAAGATAAAAACGATTAAACATTACTTTTTATTTTTTTTTTAAAATGGTGTTTAACCTATTAAAGATTTTAACCTTTTTTTTTTTTAAATGGTGTTTAATCTATTCAAAATCTTAAAAGAAATTTCCAGTAACTTTCGTCTTCTTTCTTTTTTTTTTTTCTTTTTTTTTTTCTAGTTATTGCTAATAATTTATTTTTAACGCATGTATAAATAATTGAGGCCATGATTCTAGTCTATATATGTGCTACCCTCAGGGAAGATACAAGACTAGTGGTTTGGCCTTGAGATTTATTACTTACAGAGAATTGAAAGAAGTGCTAGGTAATAATATTTTCACAACAAATTATAGATGATAAGTTGTTTTTTGTTATAATTTAATTCCACAACTTATATTACTTTTTTGTCTACTCATAACAACCAATAAAAAACTACCATTTAGGATTTGTTATGAAAGTATTGTGAAAATATTGTGAATATAGCATTTCTCTATGCGTTATCTACCATCTTTTCTGAAATTAAAAGTGAAACCACTTAGGGGCAACTCATCATTGAAGTTAGGGTGGTCACTAGACCACCTTGAAAAAAATTATTAATATATAAAAAAGTTAAAAATGTAAAAACTTATTATATATAAAATTTAAAAAATTTAAGATTTTTTTACCATGAAAAAAATATGTGAACATCCTAAATTTTTTCAAGCCCAACATAATTAAACTTTGGACAAAGTTTAACAATAAATTTAGTTGTAAACTAAGGTTATAACTCCACTTAATATTTTTTTATTGGATGTGAATTTTGACAAACCATTGTATTACATTAACAAAATTTCAATAAGATCAAAGATCAATAGATTTGTCATCAATCAAATATTTAAATTTCAAGTTTTTGCAATCTAAAATTATACATAAAAAATAAGTTTATGAATCGAATAGTAAATAGAATCCTATTGGCATGAAATTAGACATGTGTTTTAAAAATATAAAAAACATGCAATTCATCGGTTAAAATTTTAAAATATGTAGTCATATTAATTTTTTTAGTCAAAATTATAGTTTTAGGCTAAAGCTAAGTTTGTAGTTAAATTTTGCCCTTAAAATTTGTTCTTCTAGACAATATATTAGACTCTTATAGTCAAAAAAGAAAAGCCCAAGACAAATTTTATTGAAATTTAATTTTTAAAAAGATGTAGTTTGCTGTATTGATAATGAAACTGTTATGTAAAGATTTCAAAATAAGAAAAATTATAGAAGGAAATTGTAAAATTTTATGTATTTGCATGTTGTTGTTGTTTATATATATATATATATATATATATATATATTTATTTATTTATTTTTATAAAGTTAACTTCTTACTAGATTTTGTATAATTTAAGTTTTATATTGACCACCTCAAAAAAAAAAAATCCTGAAACCAGAAACCACTACTCCTTTTATTGCCCAAGGAATTTGGACTCATAATTGCAAAAGATAGCGACAAAGTAAACATCACTTTTTCTTAACAATGGTGTCTAATCTATGAAAAGAAATTTCCAGTGACTTTCGTCTTCTTTCTTTTTACTATTTACTGGTAATAATTTATAATTAACGCAACTATAAATAATTGAGGCGGGGATTCTAGGCAAATAAAATCTCATACTTGTAACATTGCACATTTGATGTGTCGATGCTCTTATCTTAATCACAATCTTGATCTGCTAAATTCATCCTAATCATGGGTGGAAGTTCCCTCCAATTTCTCCTCACTTTAATTCTCCTTTTGTTGTGCATGAAACCAACTATTGCAAACTATTTGGGGTTAGCAGATACTCACCTTGGCTGCAAAGAGCATGAGAGACAAGCTCTTCTCAAGATTAAACAAGACCTTATTGATGACTATGGCCTTCTTTCTTCTTGGAGCTCCGATCAAGATTGTTGCAAATGGAGTGGGGTCAGGTGTAGCAACCAAACAGGCAACATCATCATGCTCAATCTCAATGCCTCGTCCACTCCCCCAAGGCATTTGCGAGGTAAACTTAATCCTTCCTTGATTGAGTTGAAATATTTGACTTATTTGGACGTGAGCTACAATGATTTTAATCAGAGCCAAATCCCAGAAATCATTGGTTCTCTCTCCAACTTAAGACACCTTGACCTTTTTTATGCTAAGTTCGGAAGAAATATACCTTTTCAGCTTGGGAACCTTTCAAACTTGCAGTACCTTGATCTTGGCCTGAATAATTTTAATAAACCAGAAAAGTTAGAGTGGCTCCCTCAACTTTCTTCTTTAAAATACCTTGGCATGAGTACCGTTAACTTGAGCAAAGTCTATAATTGGCTCCATGTTGTGAATGAACTGCCGTACTTGACATCCTTGCTCTTGTACTCTTGTAATCTTCCGAATATTTTCTCTGTTCCCCTTGTTAATTCTTCTACTTCTCTTGATGTCCTCACCCTTTCGGATAATAATCTCACTTCTTCTTCTTCAGTACTAGAGTGGTTGTTCAAATCCAACACTAGTGTTGTTAAACTTTATCTCAATAATAATCAATTTCAAGGTTTAATTCCAAATGCTTTTAGCAGAATAAACTCTCTTGCACATCTCTATCTCAATTCTAATGAGTTTGAAGGCGAGATATCGAAAGCCGTTGGTGGTATGTGTAATTTGAAAACGTTGTCTCTGTCAGGGAACTATCTCAACGGACAGCTTCTTGATTTCATTCTTAATTTGGCCAAGTGTGGAAACCACTCATTAGAGGTTTTGAAATTAGAGCAAAATCAAATCATGGGATCGTTTCCTGATCTCACAACATTTCCATCATTAAGAGTATTAGCACTTTCTCAAAATCATTTGAATGGGGCAATACCTGTAAGTTTGGGAAAACTATCCAACCTAGAGGGTCTGTATCTTCGACACAATTCATTGGAAGGTGTTATTTCTAAAGCCCACTTCTCAAAGCTCACAAAATTGAAGTATTTGGACTTATCTAATACCTTATTAGTTTTCAACATCAACTCTGATTGGGTTCCACCTTTCCAATTAAAAGTGATAGGGTTACGATCCTGCCAACTAGGCCCTCGACTCCCAAAATGGTTTCAAACTCAAAAAAATTACAATTGGCTTGATATCTCCAATTCTGGAATTTCTGATACCCTTTCCAATTTCAATTTGGTCTTTTCTCCTCAATTAGAATATATGAATTTGTCTTACAACCAAATAAGTGGCCAACTTCCAAATTTGTCATTGGAGTTTACTCTTTCCCCAATTGTAGACTTGAGTTCAAATAAACTTAGAGGCAGAATACCTCAATTTTTATTTGAATCAGGATATTTGGATCTTTCCAAGAATATGCTTTCAGGCCCAATTTTTTCCTTATGTGAAGTTCAAAATAGGAATCTGTACTTTCTAGATCTCTCCAATAACCAGTTATCAAGACGAATACCAGACTCATGTTGGATGCATCTTGAAGAATTAGTAATTCTTAATTTGGCAAACAATCATTTTCATGGGACAATCCCAAGCTCCGTGGGATTTCTACGTGAGATTGTGACATTGGATTTAGGTAACAATAATTTTAGTGGGAAACTTCCTTCCTCCTTGAAGAATTGCACAAAGTTGATATTCTTTAATCTTAACCAAAATGATCTATCAGGACAGATACCAATGTGGTTGGGGATTAGTCATCCAAATTTAGTTGTACTTATCCTTCGATCCAATTACTTCTATGGAGCCATCCCAACACATTTCTGTTATCTAGCACATCTTCAAATTTTAGACCTTGGTTTAAACCAAATCTCAGGAAGTATGCCAAAATGCCTCAACAATCTTACTGCCTTAACTCAAAAAGGGAGTCCAAATGCCACCATCACCCATTATTATACAGTCAACAGCAAATCCCTGTTTTATATGTTGTATGCTGATCATATGTTTTTTATGTGGAAGGGAAAAGAGCATGAGTATAAAAATATTCTTGGACTATTAAAAAGCATAGATCTCTCGAGCAATAATTTAACTGGGCGGATTCCAGGAGAAATTGTGGAACTTGTTGGATTGGTTTCCTTAAATCTCTCAAGAAACTGTTTAACTGGATAAATCACTTCAGAGATTGGTATGTTACAATCATTAGATGCCTTGGATCTATCTAAGAACCAGCTTTCCAGTGGAATTCCTTCAAGCCTTTCTCATATTGATCGTCTAAGTGTCTTGGACTTGTCAAACAACAATTTGTCTGGAAAAATCCCAACAAGCCCTCAACTTGATACCTTTAATGCATCCTCATATGAGGGAAATCCAAATCTTTGCGGAGCCCCGCTTCCAAAGAAATGTCTGTGGGAAGAAATAGCTCAAAATCCAGCTATGAACAGGAGCAGAGAACATGCTGGCATGCAAGATGAGAGAGAAGGGTTTATATCCATAGGATTTTATGTTAGTGTGGCCCTCGGATTTATTGCAGGTTTCTGGGGAGTTGTTGGCACATTAGCACTGAATATGGCACTGCGAGTTGCATATTTCAGGTTCTTGAACGATTTCAAAGATAGGCTATATGTGGCAATATCAGTGAATATGGCCAGAGTTCAGAGGCAGCTTCAAAACTAACTGGTAATAATTCTTTGTTCCCAACTTTTCTATTTTAGAGTTCTATGCAAATGAATCTGTCACTTTTCCGCAATTTGCTTCTCTGTGCAAAAGCCCTTTGCATTTCGTTGTTTTGATAATACAACTAATTTTTCTAGTTCTCAGAGATCATTTGATTATTATAGTTACTAACAACGTCACCATCGTCCTACAACTAATGGTATATATGATTAATATTATTATTATTCTTTTACACCATGTCAAATAAAGTTCTGATTAGTTATCAAATTCAATATTTCCCAAACCATTCTATAAAAATAAGTTACATAACATACATTTTTGTAATGGATTAAGCTTTCCTTAAATTATTTTGCCAGACAGATATTGATCAGTAAATGGAATAACTTGTGTAAGTGTTATTGTCACAGGTAGAAGTCAGGGACTTTTGGTCCTGTTTGATAAGTAGTTTATACTGACTATAACTTTTTGATTTTATTTGGTTGAAAGGAAATAACTAATTAGAATTATCTTTCATTCTGATATCTCACAAAAATTAAGTGTAATTAAAATCTTCTACAAACAAACAATTTTCTTTAATTCCTTTCTAATTTTAAATTTTGGTCCACTTTTGTAATGCCTTATTGCGTTCTAGAAACTGTGGTTTACCTTTGTGTTTTCACTTTTAGGTTTCACCAGGTGTTGCTGTACAAGTCTTTGACTCACAATACTTCTCTCTGGGAGCTGTAATTTTATGGTAAACTTCGTACTAGGTATATGTGTGAGATTTGGAGTGTACTTCAAAAAGACTCATCGAGTATTGGTAAATTTATATGTATTTCAATATTGAATAAAATGCATGTTAATAGTTTGTTTGTAGAATTGTTAACATTGAAATTATTATTTTACGTGTCATGATAACTCCAAAATGGTTGTCAAAAAGTTGGCTTGAATTTTCGAGCCAACATTAAAATACAGGACTTAACTTGGGTCCAATGCTCCAATATTATATTGGACCTATTAAAATTATAACATGTGTCTGTAAGTCTTGATTGCCTTAAGTTAACTTCGTTGCATGCAGCTTTTTATTCTAGAAAAATTATTTTATAAGATGTTCCCCATACAAAATGTGTGGATTCCACATGTTGTAAATGAGATGTCATATGAGAGTATGAAGCCGTCAAAATATGTTCTAATTATTCAAAATTTCAAATATCAGTGTTGAGCAATAAAATATGAGAGTGAAAGACCTTTTTGAAGGGGACTTTGTGGAGGAGGTTTGTGCAGCAATTTCAGAGAAGAGAAAACTTCTCCTTATTTTAGGTGTAGCCCTTGAATGTTGTATTCTACCCTAAACTTTGTATTTGAATGACATTTATTTTGTGTGAGGGAATAATTTTGGGTGTATTGGGATTTAGATTTTATGAGAGTGCATTTACACCATTTTGTATCATCTAAATTTGTTAGTGAAAGTTTTCCTTGTCATTGTCCATGGACGTAGGCCAAAAGCCGAACCATGTAAATCCTTAATGCATTCCTTGTGTGTGTTTGTGTCAATTTTTTTTTCGAGTTCTCATTGTATCATATTATTTTTTTCCTTTTTATGAGTAGTTCTCTTTCTTTTTTTCTTTTTTTTCCGCTTAAATTTATTTGGAGATCTTTCAAGTTTATATTTCACAATCATCTTGTGGAAATACTATATAAATTCTAAAGCCTTTTCCTACAACAAATTGGTAATAGAACTTCCACAGTTACAACATAATTATACAACAGTAGTATAATTATTCGCTTTAAAGTGCTAACAAGTGACATCAAATGATTGGCAATTTCTTTTTTTTTCTTTTTTATTGACAGTAACGATAGAATATTATTGAGATAAATGTATAAGAGTACAAAGCCAATGTCTGGCCCACGTAATACAACATATTGAGGGACTGACTTGGCATGGGTAAGCATAGGAAAAGCCATATGTCCACACTACAAATAGCATTGCATACAACGAGAATGAAACACTGGTGCACATCAGCAGTTGTGAAGTCTTCGATACTCTTGTAGTAAAGTCATTGCGCCTCGTAAAATATCACTGGGATGGGTTTGCTTTCTGTCAAATAGGTACCTGTTTCGTGCGTTCCAGATGGCACCATGATACTATAGCCCAAACCTCCATTTCATTTGACGTCAACACAGCCATCAGTTCTCGCACCAAACTATAGAAGTCCTCTGCAACTGAGTTTCGTTTCTGCAGCTTCCCAGCCACCATTGCCCATACATTTCTAGCCATGGGGCATCCCCAAAGAGTGTGAGCCACCGTCTCATCATGTTGGTTGCAGATTGCACAAATTGGGTCCAGTGGGATCTTTCTCTGACAAAGGTTCGTGCGAGTTGGGAGTATGTCCGAGCACGCTCTCCAGATAAACGTTCTGACCTTGGGGAGTACCTGTAACTGCCATATACGGTTCCACAGCCTTTTATCCTGCCTTGCCGAGGAGTGCTCCACCTGTTCAGGTTGCCTCATGCGCGCAACTCGATATGCCGACTTATCCGAGAACATGCCCTTTCTGTTCTCTTTCCAAATTAGTTTGTCTCGGCTTGCTGTTGTACCCAAATTAATGTGTTGTATATCACACACCGTGTTGGGCATGAACGTATTGGAGAGCAATTGTAGGTGCCACTGCCTTGTAGCTGGGTTGAAGAGGTCACACACTCTCATGTTCTTATCTGCATCAGGTCTGAGTTGTGGGGGGTGTGGGAGCCACCTGTGGTCATCAATTTTGATGCTCCGGCCATCTCCCACTTTCCACACTGTGGCTGCTTGTATCAGGTCCCTTGTCTCCAGCAAGCTTCTCCACACAAATGAGGGGTTGTTCCTTATTTTGGCCTCCATGAATGAGCAATTAGGAAAGTAGTGTGCTTTGTAAACTCTGAAAAACAGAGAATGACTTCCTTGGATCAGCCGTGGATGTCTCTAAATCCCATTCCCCCTCTATCCTTCGGATTACACAATTTACTCCATTTAATCCAGTGGATTTTCTTCTCACTTCGTGTTTGGCCCCACCAATATTTTGCTAGTGCCGAATTAATATCATCGCAAATTGTAGTTGGGATTTTGAACATGCTCATGGAGTAAGTTGGGATTACTTGTGTCACTGTCTTGATTAATACCTCTCTTCCTACCTTTCAGATACTTTTTTCTTTCCATCCCATCACTTTTTTTGTAATCCGCTCCTGTAAATCCCTAAAAGTGCTCACCTTGGATTTGCCTCCCACCATTGGTAGTCCGAGGTTCCTTTCACAATTGGTCATGATTTGTGCTCCCAGCATATTTTGGATGTCTTTCTTCACTTGTTGTCTTGTGTTAAGGCTAAAGCAGAGTTTGGTTTTTTGTCTATTGATGGCTTGACCCGATGCTTTCTCATAAGACTCCAATATGTGAGGCAAGTTTCGGCATTCAGCAATTAATGCCTCACAAAATAGTAGATTGTCATTCGCAAATAGTAAGTGTGAGATCTTGACCCCTCCATTACAAGACAATACTCCTCTCAATTGTTGGTTTTCCATGGCTCTCCGAATGAATGAGGAGAGACCCTCGGTACATAGGAGGAATAGGTATGGAGACAATGGGTCCCCTTGCTTGATGCCTCGGGATGGTGTGATGAATTCCTTAGCTTCTCTATTGATTAGGATCAAATAAGATGCAGTATGCACTGTTTCCATGGCTAAGTTGACCCATTGCTCTAGTAGGCCAATTTTTAGCATTATCTTTTGGAGGAACTCCCATTCACCCGATCATATGCTTTGCTGATGTCAAGCTTCACCGCCATGTGGCCCTTTTTTCCTTTTCTCCTGTTTCTCATATGATGGATCATCTCAAATGCCACTGTAGTATTATCTGTTATAATTCTATCAGGCACAAAATCACTTTGTGTGTCAAAAATTACGCTTGGTAAAAGGGGTTTTAACCAGTTGCAAAGACCTTAGAGATAATTCTTGATACAACATTTTCCAAGCTAATTGGGTGAAATTTTGTGATATATTCTGGATCATTTTTTTTGGTATAAGAACAATATGTGTATAATTCATCTTTCTTAGGTATTTGCCAAAGTGTAAAACAAATAATATAGCAATAGTAACATCATGCCCAACAATATGCTAGAATTTTTGAAAAAAAAAGGTGACATATCATCAAGAGCCGGTGCTTTGGATTGGTGCGTTTGGAAAAGAGCCATTTTCACTTCTTCCTCCGTATAGGGGCGGGTCAAAGATTGTGCCATACTTTCCGTCACAACCCGATCCACAGATTCAAGTACAGCCTCCATATCCAATAAGGTGGAAGATGTGAATAGCTTTTTGTAATAGTCTTCTGCTATGCTGACAATTTTATCCTCTTCAATGTGCCACTCTTCTTCCCTATCGTACAACCCCACAATGTTGTTCTTCCTCCATTGTTGGGTTGCCCTTTGATGGAAAAATTTTGTATTTTTGTCCCCCACCAGTAACCAGATGGATCTTGACCTTTGTCTCCAAAATACCTCCTCATGGGGTAAGAGCTCGTTTATCTCCTTCTTCACACCTTGTATCCTTTCTATATTCTGTCCATACCCTGCCTCCATTAGTGAAGTGAGTTCTCCTTATTTTTCATTAAGGCGAGTTCTAGTATTCCCAAAAGTGACACGGCTCCATGTTATGAGGTCCATTCTGCATTTTTTACTTTTCTCAAACAAGCAGTACATAGGGCTACCTTGTGGGTGTATTTGATTCCATGCCTCCTGGATTATCCTTTCACAATTAGAGTGGGCTACCCACTTCTCTTCAAACCGCTGGATTTTGTGTCGTCTTTTTTAAGGTTGGGTGGGTGCTGCCATGTCCATCATAATAGGATCATGATTGGAATAGGATGCTAAGAGGTGACTCACTTTTGTTCGAGGGAAGAGCTCACGCCATTCCATTGTTGCAATTGCCCTATCTAATCTCTTTTCAACAAATGCTTCCCCTTGCCTTCCATTCCTCCATGTGAGTGGGTATCCACTAAACCCCATATCAACCAAACCACAGTGGAGGAGAGTGTTTCTGAATTCCACCATTGGACCCATCAGTCAACTATTGCCACCGTTTTTTTCATCAGAGGCCAGCAATTCATTGAAATCACCTAAACATACCCAAGGTAGGGATGCTCGGGCATGTAGGTGTCTCATAAGTCTCCATGTTTCAGGTTTGAGTTCTTCCTCCAGATGGCCATATAATCCTGTTAGTCTCCATAACTATGAAGTATGTGCGTGTACATGCTCATCAATATGGTTTGGTGAATAGGTTTGTGTGTCCACCGTCACCTCTGCTCTCCAAAGTAGTGCTAGACCACCCCGATGACCATTGCTTGACATAGCTAGCATACCATAAAAACCCAATTCCCTTTTAATCGATTCCATCTCTCTATCAGTCAATTTTGTTTCCATGAGGAACAAAATTGTGGGAGCTTTTTTCCTCACCAATTTGAAGAGGACTTCGACTGCCGGCGGTTCCCAAGCCCCTCGCAGTTCCAACTGAGGACCATCATTGTGATCGGCAAGGCTAAGTATCAGCCTCCCCCGTTGATAATCCAAGTCGTTGTTTTTCTCCTCAAACTTGAACCGCTTAGCTTCGTCACTCCCATGGTTGTTGCTTTCATTCTACCTCTTTGTGCCAACTTTAAATAAGTTAGACAGGGAAGGCTCGGTTTATGTTTTGGCAGGAGAGGGTATGTGTTTTTTTCGAATAGGTTTGGTGTTTGGATTTTTAAGTTGGTCACGTGAGGGTGGTGTGTCTAGGGTTTGGGATTTTGTTTGGTTGGCATCGTATGTGATTGGGACCGTGTAAAGGTTGTTGGCTGGATTGTCGATGGTATTTAATGGGATTTGTAATTGGTGTTGGTCTATATTTGGATGTTTCGGGCTAATGGTTTATGGCTGGGTTATTGTGGCGTTATGGGATTGGGTGTTTAAGGTTTTTGATTGCATAGGGTGCAAAACTAAAGCATTTAGTGAGGCTAGCTATAATGACATTGTGGAAGGGTTATGGGGTTTCATGTCACGTGAAAGTGGAGTTATGGGGCTTGATTTAGATTGCATGAAATCCGAGCTGGCATTAACGTCTTTCTGTTTCGGCGAGATATCAGTTTCAAACTCCATAGGCATATCGGTTTCAGGTTGTGTTGTGGTGGTCTATTGTTTTGCCCTTGGAGGTTGTTGGTATCAGTTAGCACGGACTTGTTCCCCATCAGCTTCAACCTGTCTTCCTCTAGTTCCTGCTCTGAGCCATTCCCTGTAAGGTCAGTCTCCATCCTCGGCATTATTCTATGATAGACATTCTTTTTGTTCATGGCCTATCCAACCACAGTTAAAACACCCCCCCACCAATCTTTCATATCAAAAAGCCACGCATGTCATCTCTCTTTCCGGGCTAATCACCGGACCTCCATGCTGGAGTGGTTTGTCAAGTGGGACCTCCACTTGGTTCTGCAAGAACCTGGCTTGGTCCAAGTTGAATGCTTTGCAGTCCAGTTCCACCAACTCACCTATACTCCTACCAATATCACTCCCAGCCTCTTCGTTAATGAGATCAAACGGCAGGCCCCATACTTGAATCCAAAAAGGATGCTTCGTGAATGTTACGGATCTGATAGACATCCTTTTTTCCCATCTTCGCAAGGCCAGGAGATGGTTGTCGAAACAGCAAGGTCCCTTGTTCCAGACCCACATCAGTTGACTCTCCATCGAGAGTTTGAATTGTAGTAGCCCCTCCCTCACTTCAATGATCTTCATATCATCACCCAGTTTCCACATTGACCGTAGTGTATTTTTTGCGGCCCTTAGGTTGATTGGTTTCGGTGTGAGAAATCGCCCTAAGAGGCTTAGGGAGAATTCCTCTAAAATTTTGTCTCTCTTCACTGCTCGGATTGACACAACCTCATCTTCATCCATAGTAAGCTTCATGTTCTGTATACGTTCGAGAACCTCGGCTTCCATGGTAAAAGACCCGTGTCTGCCTCCTTCCTATCTAGACAGACTAGCTTCTATTGGACACTCTTTGACTTCCCACGGTTTAGGAAGAAGAAAAAAAAAAGTAGAGCTCACACTAACGTGAGAAGTAACCTCACCACTATGTGTGAAGAAAAGTTTGATTCTTAGATGGCAATTTCATTTTTTAAAACTATGTCAATTTTGAGAAATGTTTTTCTAAAAAAGATAATCCTGCCTAAAACCTCAATGACCCCATACCTCCCACCTAGAGGCAATAATGCTCTAGCACTCTCAGTTTATACCAAAAAAAAAAACAATGCCTTTCTCCGTGGAGCAGGCAAAATTTTGCGAATTGGTTCCATAATAAACGCCACTGAATGGTACACTTGGGTGGCATCCAAAGGCAAAGAGTACATAATCAAACAATACCAACAACTGCACCAATTCTGGCAACTCTAGTCCCACATCAACAAGGGGATTCCAACAGTGGTAATGTCACGTTCCAACATAATCGGGTGAACCCAATGCTGTAGAATAGGTTGACCCACGATAAAAATAAATAATGATACCCTTTCTAAATTTCTTAAAGTTTCTGACATAATACTCCAAATAAATAAATTTCTATAAACTTTGGTACTATAATTTATTTTTTTTAAAATAATGTTAATAATTTTAATGTATCTACTATATAAACGTGCACCTCTGGATACATAGACATGGATTCTCAAAATAAATAAAATTACATAGACATTGATGATCAAAAAAAAAAAAATATTACATAGACATGGGATTCTAGAAACCTTTGGTCAATTTGAATAATTTTTTAAGCTTATTGAAAATCTAGCAAAAACGTTTCACTTCAAGCGAATTATGTTAATAATTTTTTTTTTTTATAGATAGATAGAAGTGGATGTGTTTGGCTTACATCTAATTAATTTTTTAACAGGACATCTTCTTTACTTTTTAACGAAGATTTGAGATTAAAAGTAAAGCCACATCATTTTCTTTTGGGCAAATTATCGCCTGCAAAGGTTTCTTGAGTGAAAAAAACACACTAACATAAAAGGGTAACGCAAATTGCAGAAAGCTTGAGATCTATCTTCGTCAATGTCTTTATTTTTCTTCTTCAGATAAACTCAAAAAGAAGTCCAAAAATGATCCACATCATTTCTTCGTTCTATTCTTTCGCTTCTAATCAAACGGTACGGTGAGCATAATCCCAAAGGCAAATCTCAGTCTCAAAAGAAAAAAGAAAGAGAGAAGCAATTGGTTTCTAATTTATCAGTCAACGCTATTCCCTTGGATTGAATTAAAAAATCAATGCTGACTGACCTCCAAAATCAAAGACATAAATAGAGACTTGAAGCTGAAAATGGAATACTTGTTAAAACTCTGTATTTGATTAAATCTATGAATATATATTTTTTTTCCATTTTAGTTTCTGTGAAGAAGTAGAAGAAATTGACGAAAATATCTCAGATTTTTTTTTTTCGATTCTTTTATTCAAATAAATTCCCTTGATTTCACTGGCAAAGAATGAAATCTTCACATCATGTATCCTAGACACTAAGGCAGGCGTAACCAAATTGGATCCGAGGAGGATAAAAGCATGGTAAAGACAAAACCTTCTCTTCATAGAGGAAAAGATCTTGAGTTTGGCAACCGATTTCAGGGGTAGTTAGAGGCTTGGACTTGAAGAGGCCCATCATCATCTTCGTAGTCAACACTGAACACTGAAGGAACCTTTTCTCCAAAAAAAAAAAAAAAAAAACCTCTGAAGGAACCACTATCTTGTTACTTCAGAGGTGATTTTTTTTTTTCATTTAACATTATTTTTGAAATATTTTAGTTAGTTGTCATATTTGCAAATTATGTAGCAAACTAGCATCTCGAGTTTCTAAGAAACTCGAGTTCAAAATGGAACTCGAGTTTTTAAGACTCGAGTTACATGAGAAGGAAGGCTAACATAGAAAAAAATCCACGTGGAAATTGAGTATTTAAAACTCGATTTCCATCCTTCTTATTCTTCTTTTCCTTCACCTGGTCCGTTCTTCTCCTCAGTTTTTTCTGGGTTCTTCTGCAGGTTCCTTTCTTTTTTGTGCTTGGGTTCCTTTCTTTTTCTGCAGGTTCCTTTCTTCTTCTTCTTCACCACCATGGGTTTCTTTCTTCTTCGTGTTTTCTTTCTATTCTTGTGGGGACTGTTCTTCTTCTTCCTCTATCACTTCGTCTTCTTTTCTTCTTCAATTTTAGGTCTTCTTCTTTCTTCTTCAGATTCTTCTTCTTATTCTATGAAACTCGAGTCTTTAAGACTCGAGTTCCATGTAAAGACTCGAGTTCCATGTGGCAAAAATATTTCCATGTCAAGAACTGATCTCGAGTCTTGGAGACTCGATTTTTGCACCGAACTCGAGTTTCAAAGACTCGAAATCTTGGTTTCCTAAATGATTTCAAAATCTTGCTAACTAACTATATTATATCCCCTCACTAGGCTAATCTGCAAATATCACCCTTCAGAGGTTAGCCTTTTCTGTTTTAAAATGTCGTGTACTTCCTTTTCAATCTTAGCCGTTTGTTAAGTTTATTAAAAGATATCCTGTTAAAAATTAACTGGGCGTATGCCAAACCCAAGGAGGATAGGGGGTGGGGTTCTAACTAAATATAAACAACACTTTATTATGGCAAGTTCTTTTAGGACACAGATTCTTCAGAAGTTCACAATAATTTTATAATATTTTTAAATTAGCCTACTACCATAGACATTAATTATTCCAAAAATACTAAAAAACCTATATTTTTTATATTAAAAAAAAAATCAGAAAAGCATGGGTCAATAACTAGTTTTTCCAGAAATTAAAATTGGAAACCAATACACCATTTTTTTTTTTTTTTTTTTTTTTGGAAACTGAAACTGGATATTCCATTAAACTGAAATTGGCATACAACAGAGATCCAATGAGAGGCAGTTACATGATAGACAAAAAAAATCTTAGCATTTAGCCCTATCTATAAGAAGAACCCTCTGAATCATTGGGGGCTCAAAACCTCTCCACTGCTGAGTTATCCCAGTCGCCTTAGCAACTTGTGCAATATCATGCGTTGCTCTGTTGTAGTCCCTTTTTAGGTGTCTCACTTTCTAGCTCTTAAAAAAATGCAACAGCTCCAAGGTTCCTTGAATGATTGGTCCAATATCTCCATTACAATTGCGTGCATTAATGGCTTCAACCACCACGACTGAGTCCGACTCAATAACCACCTGGAGAAGCTCCATCTATTTGGCCAAGAGAATTCCTTCCTCTACTGCAAGAGCTTCTGTAACCTCTGCATCATATGCCCCATTCAAGACCTTACTTTCTGCTGCAATAACCATACCCTTGCTGTCCCGAATAATCACACCTGCGCAAGACATACTCCTATCCCCTGCAATAGCGCCATCTACATTTATTTTTATAAGTGTCAGGTGGGAGTACCACCCACCCCACATTAGGGGGTTGCTGCTTGGGAATGCAATACTCCACAGCACCCTTATAGTCCTCACGGGTGCGCCTAGCAAAATTCCAAATCTAGGAGGGGGAAGAGCCACTAGACTCATGAAGCACCTTATTCCAATTATTCCAAATGGACCAGGCAGTTGCAAAAAAAAGTTTCAAGGTCCTGTGGGGTACCTGCATCCAGAATTTCCAATGTTAAATCCACAAAGTTGGTGTTCCCCACCAGCAGGTTCACCGGGCAAGTTTGCCAGTTCCACCAAGCATCACCAAGCTTGTCACAATGTATTAAGGCATGACTGGTACAGTGGTACTTTCAAGTGCTTTCTCAGAGAGTAGAGAGGACATTTGGACTAATAATGGAAAAAGATGACAATAATCTAAAGATCACATTTTCTTAACAATGTTGTCTAATCTATATATTAAAATAACAAGTTTGTCTGAGATGCCATCAGCTGGAAACCACTTTGCAAATGTTAAGGGACTATCGTCGAGCCAAATTCATGTGGAATCATCTCTCCATTAATCTTCTAACGAATTTCTTCTTATCTTTACAGGATTGGTTGTATGAAAATCTCAAGTCAGCTAGTGTTGACGAGCTTGGGTTTTGGGGCCCAAATGCGAAATTTTGACGGACTGGGCTCTAGACCTATTATTTATGTTAAATTACTTATGTCTAGAATCCACTTCACATGTGACATACTGCATTGTACATACAGTCCTTCCAGGACTATACTATCAATTTAAATAAATTGTTATTTTTTTAGAAGAATTATTTAAATAAGTTATGATACTTAAAAAAAAAAAAAAAAAAATTGGTATATAGTTTTAATTTGAGAAATTTTAAAAAATCTGTTTCAGTTTTGCAATATACGTCTAGGTGAATTTGTATAACTGTCACGTCCCCTTACATACGTTTTTATAGTCTACTTTAATTGAAGAATAATATACTATAATTAAACTTTTGAGTGGAATTATGATGTGCCTTTGTGTTAGAACTTCGTTCCCTCTCCCTTGTGTGAGTGTTTGTTTCTCTAAAAAAAAAAAAAAAATTGAAGACAACGTAAATTGATTGATCGAAAACTGAAATTTCAGCATATATTGTCATATATGGCTTACTAGACGTGCTAAATTTTCTTACACCCTATTCTACGTTGATGGGTTTAGTTTGACTTCATATATATATATATATATATAAATAAGTCTTTTTCTAAAAGAAACTTTGACGATGTACATTTTATTCCAATGAGATTTACTAATTATTCCTTCTATAGGTTCAATGAATATATGTAATTGTTTATTTCAAACACAGCCTAAAAGTCTTGTAACTTGCCTAACACCATTTGAAGTTTCCAATGAAGAAGTCTATGTTTCAATGAGTTTTACAAATTATTCCTTCTATAGGTTCAACGAAAATGTGTAATTGTTAATTTCAAACGTGTTTTATACCCTAATTGTTGGTATTAATACAAGATTAAGTTCAAGATACTACAAATTTCAGGATATTAAACTTTATAAATTTATGTGTCAACTTTTAAATATAAAAAAAATAAAGTAAATAGCAACTTTAAATAATATTATTGATATGAATATGTGATACCAATCATATTTATTATCATTTCGTTTTGTAAACCTTTTACAATAAAATTGATAACAACTTTGGTGTTTTCTAGCTAAATCATGACATGAAACCTATATCAATAATTTTTTTTTGAGAAATAACTATGGTTGATCCCAATAAATTACACTATTTAATATAGTTTATAGTTATCAAGTACAAAAAATTCTCCATATCATTCTATCAAGATGTGCTACGTCTACTGTACAAACACCAATATATCACCACATTCTTCCAATCCAGCGGTTAGATTTTGGATTTAATTCTAGAACATTATGGACATGTGTCATTGTACCAACACATCAAGAAATTTTGATTGGTCACGTTCTCACAATCTAACCGTTTGATTGAGCTCAAAGTTCCTCAAAACAAATATTTTATCACAATCTTTCAATCCAATGGTCAAATTTTAAATCTAATTATGGCATAAGATGGAAGCGTGTTGTTATATCAACCTATCATGAAACTTCAATCAATAAAAATATTTAATACTCTTTTAAGAGAGTTATATACTATATAAACATTACTAAGAATTGAGAAAATGATCTAAAAAACACAACCCAAAATCTACAAAATGACCATAATGAATTTGTATGTGACTTTTGACTACCTTGTTTTGCTATTGTAAAACTTGAAACTGATAAAAACATAAAAATCAAGAAAAACTTAAAACACTGACTAATACCCAAAACTCACTTAAAACCTCCCTAATCAACCTAATTTGATCAAATCTAGTGGACCTTGAACCAACTTTGAAGTTTGACCAAAGATTGAACAAGTTTAACGGACTTTAATGAATTTTTACAAGATTTGACTACTCTGTTCTCACAATCTAACCGTCTGATTGTCACTATAATTTACAAACACAAATATTTCATCACATTCTTCCAATCCAACAGTCAGATTTTGGATCTCTAATTGGTTGCATGATGGACACATATTGTTGTACCCACATAATGGGAAACTTTGATTAACCCTGATAATTCTAAGCAATCTTGGATTTTTGTAATCTTCTTTAAATTTGACAAAAGGCTTAGTTGGACCTAAATGAAAAATAACTTCCCAATAGACCAAGTTTTGCTATTCTAATGTGGAGAGATAGAGTGTCATGTTTTGAGATTTTTGGCCTCTTTAAATGATGCTTACAAATGGACTTAATGATATATGGTAATTACATCAAATGGATGCAAATAATTTTTGGTTTTTTATGAATGAATGTATAATTTATATGATTATTTAACATACCAATGTGTGTGTGTGTGTGTGTGTGTGTGTGTGTGTGTGTGTGTGTGTGTGTGTGTGTTTTGTATTTTTATCAAATAATGTAGGATCTTACGATCCACAATCCAATCCTATAATCCACAATCCCACCTATTTCCCACGATCCTACGTAGGATCCCGATTTTGACAACCTTGTAGAGCATGCTCAAAAAAAAAATCAATCAATCAATATACAAATACAAGCATACTAATAAAATTATATATAAGAAAAACATTTTAGTGATATTAGAACACAAATTAGTATATTGAACAAACAAATTTAACAACATTTTAGCTTAAAAGGTAGCAAAGCCAATATAAATTCTTCAGTTAGAAATGATGAAGCATTCCTTCATTTTGATTACAAGTGAACTAGAAGTTAAAAAACATTTGCTTAGGTTAACATATTTA
Source organism: Quercus variabilis (assembly GCA_030445155.1). Classification (NCBI taxonomy): domain Eukaryota; kingdom Viridiplantae; phylum Streptophyta; class Magnoliopsida; order Fagales; family Fagaceae; genus Quercus; species Quercus variabilis. The sequence goes on along the minus strand of CP129449.1, from coordinate 90,075,615 downwards.
TATAAAAATAAATAATAAAAAAAGTTATACCATCACAACAAAGAAAAATAAAAACCTTTAAAGCTTCATCAAAACCAAAATTTATCCCATAAAAAAAAAATAAATAAATAAACAAAACAAAACAAAACAAAACAAAAGCTAATGTTTTGGTAGGATCAGTAGAATCAGTAGGATTCCATAGGCAAAATTTGCCAAATGGCATGATTTTAGAAAAAAATTAGGAAAGTAAAGTGCAGACAAAGTTAATTAATTAAGTAGACTATTTTTAGAACTCGAGTTTGTTAAACTTGAGTTCCACCCAAACTTGAGTTCCAAAAATAGTCTAATTAACTAATTAACTTCAACTACATGCTATTCACCAAATTTTTTTGATCCCATATGGATACCATTTTTATGATCCTAGTACGATTTTAAATGTTTTAGTAGATGGGATCATAAAAATGTGTGATCTTACGATCTAGATTGGGATTTAGACAACCATGATTTTACCTAAATTAAATAGTTTTTAAACATTATCCCTTAATTTGGGGAAATATATCCTAATAAATAATATAAAATTTATTTACTAATTAGTGAGAATAGTCATTTGGCACAACCACAGTTTCTAAGCTCAACTTTTCTTATCCCTTAATTTGAGGAAATATATCCTAAAAAAGAATATATATAATTAATTTATTAATTAGTGAGAATAACCACTTGGAAAAATCATGACTTCTTAATGAAGATTCATATTTAAGCTAAAAAAATAAATAAATAAATAAAAAATAAATTATTTAGTAAACAGTAATTATGGGGCTAGCTTTGTAAGGAGGTCTTGATAAGTTTGTAGGAACTGGGCTTGTGGCCCAATGGCCTAGTCCGAGGATGGCAACCCATCTGAGGACGATTTAATAAGAGCATGGTACGAATAATATAAGAAGAAGAGGTGAGGATTGCACGTGAAAGTCCAGAGTGTGTCCGAGGATAAGTTTCACTTCGGAACTACAGTCCGAGGTGGATGCAACTATCTTGTTACCATGGGAGGGTCCACAAAATTGTATTGTAATTGAGAAACGGATATGGAATGGTGGAAGCAACAAATATCTTTTGACGCTGCTACCTCCACATTAAATGCTTTCCAGCTAACTCTCTGACCGCATTAATGTGGAGGTGATGCTTGAACAGTGATTAAGCAGCCTTATAGTTGCTAGTTGAAAATCTTGGGGGTGGTTAGATAGGACAGAAAGGAGTTTCCAGAATATAATCTACACGTGTGCGATGAAAACAAGGGGAAGAATGTGGTATATAACGTGAAAGAAGATAACATTAAAAGGGACTTTTGGAAGCTGCAGAAAGATATAGCCTTTTTTGTCTAATAGAACCAGTTCTTTCTCCCACTCTCTAAAAATTCATTGTTGGGGCTTACTGGATCATTTTCCTTCTTATTTTTGAGGGCTTTTCCAAATTGAGTCCTTACAATTGGCGCCATCTGTGGGAATAGCATGATCTATTTGTAGGGAAAGACAAGTGCAACAGCCGAGATGGAAGGGGGAGCATTGCAACAACCCATAGTGGACCCACAGCAGATAGATGTTAATCCACACTAGGTCAAATCTAGGGGGTCTCAGCATGATAATCCGTTGGCAATTCATGAACAAAGGGGGGATCGCGAGAGAAGTGTGCGAACAACCCACACTGGGAGAAGTCATTCTCGGGGGAAAAGCCATGTTTCTCACGTAAAGAACGATGAGGACATGCAACGTGAGATTAAAAAGGCAACTACGACACGAGCGATGAAAGCGTAGGTCTCACCACTCCAGACAATCTTCTGAGGAATCAGATGACACCAGTTATAGGCAAAGGTCAAGAACTCCACCCAATGAGTCCTTTTCCACCGCAGACAGGAGGATAAGAGTCCGCCTCGCTAGGGCTTAGGGAATGACGCCCTGAACAAAGCGTTGAGTCAAGTTTCCAAATCACCCTTCATGCGATGTATCGAGGATGCAAGTCTTCCTCAGCGATTCAATCAGCCAGCGTTCACCATTTATAATGGACGAACGGATCCAGTGAAACATGCTAGCCATTTCAGTCAAAGAATGGCCGTTCACGCCAAGGATGAGGCATTGATGTGCAAGGTTTTTCTATCTAACTTGGGTACAGTGGCAATGAGATGGTTCAACGGTCTGAGAATGAATACTATTGATTCCTTTGAGAAGCTTACCCAAGCTTTTGGTGCCCGTTTTATAACTTGCAGAAGGGTTGTTTAGCCTTTGGGATCGTTATTATCCATGTCTATGCGGGAGGGGGAAATCCTGAAAGCCTATTCTGATAGATACTAGGAAATGTTCAATGAGGTAGATGGAGCCTATGATGACATGGCCATCAATACCTTTAAGGAGGGCCTCCCAACCAAGCATGATCTGAGGAAATCTCTAACTGGTAAACCTGTTACCAATGTGCGTCAGCTTATGGATTGGATTGACAAGTATAGAAAAGTAGAGGAGGATCAGATACAGGGTAGAGGAAAGTCCAAGGTAGTCCCTCAAGAGAAAAAGGATTTCAGGTCAAACCAGTATAACAACAACCGACCTCGGAGGGACTTTGGGGGGCAATCAGGATCTGCTAATTCCCAAGTGGTCAATGCCGTATTCCGAGAACCAGTGCAACGGGTTCTGGAGAAGATAAAAGATGAGCCATTCTTTAGATGGCCTAATAGGATGGCGGGGGATCCTGCGAAACGTAATCAAAACCTTTATTGCCAATATCACCAAGATCATGGACATACTACTGAAGATTGCAGAAACTTGTGGAACCATTTGGATCAGCTGGTCCGAGAAGGGAAGTTGACCCAGCTGTTACATCATTTCAGTGGCCGAGGAAGCCAAACAGGTTCAACATTTCGGGGGGATGCTTCTTCAGGACCCCCTTTAGGTACGATACACGTTATATTTGCTACCCCAGGTAGAACCGGATCCTGCCCCTCCAGGGTAATGTCTGTGTCTCATTGTTTGGATGAGGGATCCAGTTCAACGCCGAAGAGAACCAGACTGGATGCATTACTAGTTTTGGGTTTTTCAGAGGAGGATAAGAAGGGAACTATACAACCACATGATGACACGTTGGTGGTTACGCTTCGAATCAGGGGGTATAATGTGAGAAGGGTGATGATTGACGAGGGAAGCGCAGTTGAGGTGATGTATCCTGACCTGTATAGGGGGCTGGGTTTGAGATCCCAGGATCTGACAACCTATAGCTCCCCGTTGGTGAGTTTTGAAGGTAGATCGATCATTCCAATGGGCATGATTAGGTTGCCTGTGCAAACTGGCTCGGACGTGGTGGAGGTGGATTTTATTGTGGTAGATGTTTTTTCTCCATACACGGCTATCTTGGGTAGGCCTTGGCTGCATACCTTGGGGGCTGTCTCATCTACACTTTATTAGAAGGTGAAATATCTATCGAAAGGCCAAGTATTAGAGATATTGGGAAATCAGACCATGGCTTGGCAGTGCTTGATAGCAGTTATTTAACTTCAGCCAGAGACAGAAACTTTGGCCACAGCCAAGAATGATTTATAGCAGTCAAAGGCTCCGGTGACCCTCGTAAGCACATCTGCCGGGGGAGTGGAGTGTGAGAATTTGGAGAAGGTAAGTGTTGATGATGACCTAGATAAGTTCTTTCAGGTCGGGGCACAGTTGCCTGTGGTAGAGAAGGAGCAGTTAGTTGAGGTTCTTAGGAGAAATATTGATGTGTTTGTATAGGATGCTTACGAAGCCCCAGGGGTAGATCCAGACTTCATTTGCCATCATTTGAATGTTAATCCCACTGCTATTCCGAAGAAACAACCTCCTCAGTGTCCATCCAGGGCACATGCTGAGGCTATTAAGGACAAGGTGACCAAACTCAAACAGGCAGGGGCTATCAAGGAGGTCTTTTACCCTCAGTGGTTGGCTAATACGGTCGTGGTGAGAAAGAAAAATGGAAAATGGCGTGTATGTGTTGATTTTACGGACCTTAATAAAGCTTGCCCAAAGGATCCTTTCCCTATGCCCCATATAGATCAGTTGGTAGATGCAACAGTAGGCCACCCTCGGATGAGTTTCTTAGATGTCTTCCAGGGTTATCATCAAATCCCACTGGCATTGGATGACCAGGAAAAGACCACTTTTCTTACTCCCACTAGAAATTACCACTACAAGGTGATGCCCTTTGGCCTGAAGAATGCAGGGTCTACTTATCAACGGATGATGACGAAGATGTTTGAGCCACAATTGGGCAAGAGCATTGAAGTTTATATTGATGATATGGTTGTGAAGAACAGGGTAGTGACTGAGCACGTGACAGACCTTACCAATACTTTTGAGATTCTAAGGAAGCACAAATTGCGACTGAATGCATCCAAGTGCGCATTCGAGGTGAGCTCGAGGAAGTTTTTGGGCTACATGGTGACTCACCGAGGAATTGAGGTAAACCCCGATAAGATCAGAGCCATAAGTAGCTTGCAAGCACCTCGGAATCCCAAGGAGGTCCAGAGATTGACTGGGATGACTGCCGCTTTAAATAGATTCATTTCCAGATTGGCAGATAGGTGCAGACCTTTTTTCCTTTTACTCCACAAATGGAAGGGATTCGAGTGGACGGAGGAGTGCGCCCTTGCATTTCAACAGCTTAAGGAATATCTATCTCAGCCACCCATTATGTCTAGCCTTGAGGTGGATGAAGTCCTTTTTTCCTATTTAGCGATAACCACTTATGCGATTAGTTTTGTTTTGATACAAGTAGATAATGGCGTACAACAGCCAGTCTATTATAAGAGTAAGTCGCTTCATGAGGTCGAGGTACGTTATCTGCCGTTGGAAAAGGCCATTTTGGTAGTGGTACATGCTACAAGGAAAATTCCCCATTATTTTCAAGCACATATTGTGGTCGTCTTAACTCAGTATCCACTCAGGGCAATACTTCGGAGTGCAGACTACACTGGTAGGGTCGCCAAGTGGGGCACAATTCTAGGGACTTTTGATATTAAATATATGTCTCGTACCTCTGTGAAGGGATAGATTCTCACCAATTTGGTGGCCGAATTTGCTGAAGGCCCTGAAGAAATAGAAACAAGTCCACAGGGCATGGATGAAAAATCAGTTGGCCTCATTTCCGTGCAACATGCCTCACCCTGGAAAGTGTATGTGGATAGAGCAGCAAACCAGCGAGGGTCAAGAGTGGGGCTAGTTCTGATATCTCCTAAAAATGTCATCATTGAGAAGTCATTAAGGTTGGGGTTTTCAGCTACTAATAACAAGGCAGAGTATGAAGTTTTATTAAATGGGATGGTAATGGTCAAGAAACTAGGTGGAAAAGCAGTGGAGATTTTCTCCGATTCAAGACTGGTCATGGGTCAGGTTAGAGGAGAGTTGGAGGCTCGAGACACCAGAATGCAGGAGTACTTGCGCCAAGTTAGGCACATGCAAGTAAATTTTGAATTTTTTGAAGTAACCCATGTCCCTAGGAGCGAAAACGCCTATGCGAACTCTTTGGCTACCCTTGCTACCTCCTCGGCGCAAAACTTACCCCGAATGATAATAGTTGGAGACCTAAACACACCCACCTCGATAACAGGGAACTCGCTTTAGGTCAATCAAGTTAGTTCAGCGCGCAACTGGATGGACCCTCTATTGCTATTCCTTGAGAAGGATATACTACCCGAGGACAAGTCAGAAGCCAAAAAGGTGAGGAGGAAGGCTCCTCGGTTTTGGCTGTTCGAGGACAAAAAGTTATATAAACGTTCTTTTTCTGAGCCATATCTGCTTTATGTACATCCCGAAACATCAGAGGCACTCTTAGAAGAGCTACATGAGGGGATTTGTGGAAGTCACACTGGAAGGAGATCTTTATCTCACCAGATAATTACTCAAGGGTATTGGTGGCCTGGTATGCAAAAAGAAGCATAGGAGTATGTTAGGAAATGTGATCAATGTCAGAGATTCGCATTGAACATCCATCAGCTAGGGGGAGTTCTTAATTCGCTTTCCAGTCCATGGCCCTTCACTCAGTGGGGCTTAGACATTGTTGGCCCTTTCCATAAAGCAATAGAAAATAAAAAATATTTGCTGGTTGGCACAGATTATTTTACAAAGTGGGTCGAAGCTGAACCTCTGTCCAATATCAAGGATGTAGATGTCAAGAGGTTTCTTTGGAAGAATATCATTACTCGATTTGGGATTCCTCAAGCTCTCATCTCGGATAATGGTCTTCAATTTGATAGCAAGGCTTTTAGAAAGTATTGTTCTAATCTAGGGATAAAGAACAGATATTCTACTCCAGCTTATCCGCAAGGAAATGGGCAGGCTGAGGCTGTCAACAAGGTCATAGTGGGGGGAACTAAAAAAAAGATTGGATAATGCAAAGGGAAGATGGGTGGAGGAGCTGCCACATGTCCTCTGGATGTATCGAACAACACCTCGACGATCAATAGGAGAGACCCCATTTTCAATGACTTATGGGGCTGAGGCTGTAATTCTTCTTAAAACGGGTTTTCCCACACTAAGGACCAGTATTTTCACCTCAGAGGGGAATGATGAACTGTTGAAGAAAAATCAAGACTTGATAGACGAACGACGAGAGAACGCGATGGTCCAATTGGTCTACTACCAACACAAGCTAAAACAAGGTTATGATGCAAATGTCAGGTTGAGGCCATTGGCCCTAAGAGATCTGGTATTGAGGAAAGTCTTGGGAACCACCAAAAACCTAGCATGGAGAAAGTTGGGGCCTAATTGGGAAGGACCGTATTGTATTACATCTGTAGCTGGAATAGGGGCTTATTACTTAGAAGATTTGGATGAAAAAACTGTATTCCATCTCTAGAATGTAAGTAACCTAATGAGGTATTATTATTAATAAAAACAATTCCATTTTACTTCCTTTTACAATTTGTCCTAATTTTGCAACTCACCATTTGAAGTATTAAATAGAAACTAAGTTATGTCAGGTCCTCGGACCACAAATTTAGTGAAAATTAATACACTATAACACCCTTTGAAGTATTAAACAGAAACTAAGTTATGTCAGGTCCTCGGCCCACAAACTTAGTGAAAATTAATACACTATGACATCCTTTGAAGTATTAAACAGAAACTAAGTTATGTCAGGTCCTCAAACCACAAACTTAGTGGAAATTAATACAACCTGACATCTATTGAAGTATTAAACAGAAACTAAGTTATGTCAGGTCCTCAGACCATAAACTTAGTGAAAATTAATACACTATGACATCCTTTGAAGTATTAAACAGAAACTAAGTTATGTTAGGTCCTCGAACCACAAATTTATTGGAAATTAATACAACCTAACATCTATTGTTGTATTAAACAGAAATTAAGTTATGTTAGGTCCGAGGACCACAAACTTAGTGAAAATTAATACACTATGACACCCTTTGAAGTATTAAACAGAAACTAAGTTATGTCAGGTCCTCGGACCACAAACTTAGTGAAAATTAATACACTATGACATCCTTTGAAGTATTAAACCGAAGCTAAGTTATGTCAGATCCTCGGACCACAAACTTAGTGAAAATTAATACACTATGACACCCTTTGAAGTATTAAACAGAAACTAAGCCAAGTCATGTCCTCGGACCACAACTTAGTGGAAATTAATACACTAAGACATCTATTGTAGTATTAAACAGAAATTAAGTTATGTAAGGTCCTTGGAGCACAACTTAATGAAATTTAATACGCTGTGACCTCAATCGAAGTATTATACAGAAGCTAAGGTATGACAGAGTGTTTATACAACAAACTTAGAAGAAATTAGTGCTTTTTAAAGGTGGTCAATACCTCTATGGGTTAAACATTTAGAATGTTGTCTCAAAATGGGAATTCCTTAATGAATTTAAAGCAAGCCTTTGTAGGGTTGGGGAGTTCATTGTTATAGTTTGCTTTGGTTCCCAATTAGCATACGTAAGGTTAAGTTCTCCCTTATAGTATCATATTTCATTCTTCTATAGTTTGGGATCATGTAAAAATGAAGAACATTCGTGCAAGAAATTATACAAGTGACAGATAAATCCATAACGTCTCATATAAATTTGGAAAGGGAAATATACATTGCAACTAAAAATATCCTAAAAAAACTCAACACACACACACACACACAAAAAAAAAATAAATAAATAAAAAAAAAATGAAATGGAAAGTATAGGGAATTTAACTACAATAACTATTTGTTTAATTTTATTTGGAGTTTGGGTTAGGGGACTTTGCCAATTGCCTCAAGAGGAATCCCTTTTTCTTTCTCCTTTTGAACTCCTTCAGCTAGCAAAGTGGTTGATGCTAAAGCCTGTTTAAAGCTTTGAGAGGCTGCTCCATCTTTAGGCCCTTCTACTGCCTTGTTCCAAGAAACATCTTGGGCAACTTCAGGCATTTTGGGTTGCTCCTGCTGATTGAGAGGGAGAGGATCTTGAATTTGGGCTTCTTTGGCCAGATCAGTAGATGTCGAGGATACTTCCTGCGGCTGAGAAGAAGGACTTGAGGCTCGTATAGCTGGAGGGAAGTAGACATTTTCTGGCTTTCTCAACTTGAAAGAAGGGTCAACTCCAGCTCAGTTGAGAGCTTCTGTCCAAGTTTGGGCACAGTATACTCGGCACACAACTGGCACCTCAGCCCCAAATTTGTCCTCTTTTTCTGCTACGCCGATGTCATATCTTTCTTGTTCAGCTTTCTCTTTTTCTTTCTCAGCCTTATCTTTTGCTATCTCCACCTCAACCTTTGCCTGCTCAGCCTGATCTTTGAGCCTCTGGGCCTCCTCCAGTTGCTTCTTCAATTTTGATATCTGCTCCTTGGAGGTGGCCAGCTGGTCATTGGCATCGTGCAGAAGCTTCCTCTGGTCCTCGGCCTGCTTGTGAGAGTTCTCCAAAGCTGACTCAGTGCTCTTACGAGTGTGTTCCTCCTTAGATAACTTCTTCTTCAGCTGCACATTGCTTTGTTCAACAATATTGAGTGTTTGCATAGCTGTGGCCCGCCTCTTCCTTTCATCATCCAGTTGTTGGCCATAAGAGTTAGTTATTTCCTCCATCCTGAAAGTGGCTTGGACGGCCTAGAAGAAAGGGAGTTAGACACACAATAAATAGAGTTCTGTATGACATTTATAATTAAAGGAACAAAGCTAAAAGGTTATCATACCATGCCCAAATATCTCTTAGCATTCAAGAAGACTTCATTCTTCCTTATGCCTCTCAGCTCTGCCATGTCTTTGGGAAGTAGAAGGGTTTCCTCTAGGACTGAGGCAACGTGTCACCCAATTCCACCATTGAAATCCCTAAGCGAGGCATCCTCCCTCAGGGGCTCACCGTCGAGCATGGGTGCGGGGAGCCAAGCCTCAGGCTCCGAGGATAGGGTGGCACTCCTTCCCACGACTCGCTGAGGTCAGTGGCTGACCTTTTGCTACTTTGCAGCTCGTTAAGCATCGTCTTCAAGAGAGGGGGACGAGACCTCCCAGCCTCTACCACTTCCTTGTTTTTTGCATCCCTCCTCCTCTTCGGATCAATAGGTTCTTTCACAGGAGGTTGGGATGGTTGATGAGGTGGAAGAGGAGATTTGGGAGGAGGAGGAAGTTTAGGCTGAGTTGACTTCCCTAACACGCCCTTTCCGGGCTGGCCCTCAATCAGTCCATCAAGCTCCTCTGGCTCTTTCTCTGAATGCCCATTTCATCATAAATCACCTCTGGAGATTGAGGTTGATTGAAAACTTCAAATTCATCTGCAGAATCTAGCAACTCTACAACTCCTTCCAAAGCTTGTTCTTCTTGTTCTTTTTCTTCTCCTTCCTCTCTTTCTATTTCCTCCTTCCCTTTTTGAGGAATGGAATGTGATGACGAAGCTCCTACAAAATGAGTGGCCACATATAATGGCTGAGTAAAAGGGATACCTTCAGGAATCGGAACACCCTCAGGAACAATAAATCCTTCAAAGGCTACACTGATGCAGTGAAGCCGAGGATCTTTAGCCTTTATCACGCACTTAGGAGCTTGAAAGGCCTTGGAAATTGGTTTGTATCGGAGGATTATGTGTGCTGCTCTCAGTTGATCATCAGATGGGTTCATATACACTTCGGATCGCAGGATTCTATCTAAGCTCTCTCTGTTAACCAGTCTAAACTAAGGTCTGGTGGCATGCTTGTCTGCAAAATCATTAAAACAAGAGAAAACTTTATCATAAATAAGGATAACTTGATCCAAAAACTATAATCCAAATTATATAGGCTTATGGCCCAAAAACCCCACCTGGTTTTCCCTCTTTGGTCGGGCAGGGTAAACCATCATGCCACTCCCCAGAAAAAATAAGAAAATCATCTTTTAAGCCCTTATTCGACGTTGGGAGGCATTGGATAAACCTTACTTCTGGAACCTAGACTTAAGGTACAATAAATTGTTATTTTTTCAGAAGAATTATTTAAATAAGTAATGATACTTTTTTAAAAAAAAAAAATTGGTATGTAGTTTTAATTTGAGAAATTTTAAAAAATCTGTTTCAGTTTTGTAATATACGTCGAGGTGAATTTGTAAAACTTTGTCATGTCCCCTTACATACTTTTTTATAGTCTACTTTAATTGAAGAATAATATACTATAATTAAATTTTTGAATGGAGTTGTGATGTGTCTTTGTGTTAGAACTCCTTTTCCTCTCTTGTGTGTGTGTTTGTTTCTCAAAAAAAAAAAAAAAAAAAAAAATTAAAGACAACGTAAATTGATTGATCGAAAACTGAAATTTCAGCATATATTGTCATATATGGCTTACTAGACGTGCTAAATTTTCTTACACCCTATTCTACGTTGATGGGTTTAGTTTGACTTCTTTATATATATATATATATATATAAAGAAGTCTTTTTCTAAAAGAAACTTAATTGAAGAATAATATACTATAATTAAACTTTTGAATGGAGTTGTAGTGTATCTTTGTGTTAGAACTTCTTTCCCTCTCTTGTGTGTGTGTTTGTTTCTCAAAAAAAAAAAAAAAAAAAAAAAAAATTGAAGACAACGTAAATTGATTGATCGAAAACTGAAATTTCAGCATATATTGTCATATATGGCTTACTAGACGTGCTAAATTTTCTTACACCCTATTCTACGTTGATGGGTTTAGTTTGACTTCTTTATATATATATATAAAAAGAAGTCTTTTTCTAAAAGAAACTTTGACGATGTACATTTTATTTCAATGAGTTTTACTAATTATTCCTTCTATAGGTTCAATGAATATATGTAATTGTTTATTTCAAACACTGCCTAAAAGTCTTGTAACTTGCCTAACACCATTTGAAGTTTCCAATGAAGAAGTCTGTGTTTCAATGAGTTTTACTAATTATTCCTTCTATAGGTTCAACGAAAATGTGTAATTGTTAATTTCAAACGTGTTTTATACCCTAATTGTTGGTATTAATACAAGAATAAGTTCAAGATAATACAAATTTCAGGATATTAAACTTTATAAATTTATGTGTCAACTTTTAAATATAAAAAAAATAAAGTAAATAGCAACTTTAAATAATATTATTGATATGAATATGTGATACCAATCATATTTATTATCATTTCGTTTTGTAAACCTTTTACAATAAAATTGATAACAACTTTGGTGTTTCCAAGCTAAATCATGACATGAAACCTATATCAATAATTTCTTTTGAGAAACAACTATGGTTGATCCAATTAAATTACACTATTTAATATAGTTTATAGTTATCAAGAACAAAAAATTCTCCATATCATTCTATCAAGATGTGTTACGTCTACTGTACAAACACCAATATATCACAACATTCTTCCAATCCAACGGTTAGATTTTGGATTTAATTCTAGAACATTATGGACATGTGTCATTGTACCAACACATCAAGAAATTTTGATTGGTCACGTTCTCACAATCTAACCGTTTGATTGAGCTCAAAGTTCCTCAAAACAAATATTTTATCACACTCTTTCAATCCAATGGTCAAATTTTAAATCTAATTATGGCATAAGATGGAAGCGTGTCGTTATATCAACCTATCATGAAACTTCAATCAATAAAAATATTTAATACTCTTTTAAGAGAGTTATATACTATATAAAAATTACTAAGAATTGAGAAAATGATCTAAAAAACACAACCCAAAATCTACAAAATGATCATAATGGATTTGTATGTGACTTTTGACTACCTTGTTTTGCTATTGTAAAACTTGAAACTGATAAAAACATAAAAATCAAGAAAAACTTAAAACACTGACTAATACCCAAAACTCACTTAAAACCTCCCTAATCAACCTAATTTGATCAAATCTAGTGGACCTTGAACCAACTTTGAAGTTTGACCAAAGATTGAACAAGTTTAAGACATTAATGAATTTTTTCAAGATTTGAATACTCTGTTCTTACAATCTGACCGTCTGATTGTCACTATAATTTACAAACACAAATATTTCATCACATTCTTCCAATCCAACAGTCAGATTTTGGATCTCTAATTGGTTGCATGATGGACACATATTATTGTACCCACCTAATGGGAAACTTTGATTAACCCTGATAATTCTAAGCAATCTTGGATTTTTGTAATCTTCTTTAAATTTGACAGAAGGCTTAGTTGGACAAATGAAAAATAACATCCCAATAGACCAAGTTTTGCTATTCTAATGTGGAGAGATAGAGTGTCATGTTTTAAGATTTTTGGTCTCTTTAAATAATGCTTACAAATGGACTTAATGATATATGGTAATTACATCAAATGAATGCAAATATTTTTTGGTTTTTTTATGAATGAATGTATAATTTATGTGATTATTTATGTGATTATTTAACATACCAATGTGTGTGTGTGTGTGTGTGTGTGTGTTTTTTTTTTTTTTTTTTTTTTTTTTGTATTTTTCTCAAATAATGTAGGATCTTATGATCCACGATCCAATCCTATAATCCACAGTCCCACCTATTTCCCACGATCCTACGTAGGATCCCGATTTTGACAACCTTGTAAAGCATGCTAAAAAAAAATCAATCAATCAATATACAAATACAAGCATACTAATAAAATTATATATAAGAAAAACATTTTAGTGATATTAGAACACAAATTAGTATATTGAACAAACAAATTTAACAACATTTTAGCTTAAAAGGTAGCAAAGCCAATATAAATTCTTCAGTTAGAAATGATGAAGCATTCCTTTATTTTGATTACAAGTGAACTAGAAATTAGAAAACATTTGCTTAGGTTAACATATTTATATAAAAATAAATAATAAAAAAAATTACACCATCACAACATAGAAAAATAAAAACCCTTAAAGCTTCATCAAAACAAAAATTTATCCCATAAAAAAAAAAAAAAACAAAAAAACAAAAAAACAAAACAAAAGCTAATGTTTTGGTGGAATCAGTAGGATTCCATAAGAAAAATTTGCCAAATAGCATGATTTTAGAAAAAAAGTTAGGAAAGTAAAGCGCAAACAAAGTTAATTAATTAAGTAGACTGTTTTTAGAACTCAAGTTTGTCAAACTTGAGTTCCAGCCCGAACTCGAGTTCCAAAAATAGTCTACTTAACTAATTAGCTTCAGCTAAATGCTATTCACCAAATTTTTTTTTCCTAAAATGGTACTATTTAGCAAATTTTTTTGATCCCATATGGATACCATTTTTATGATCCGAGTGTGATTTTAAACGTTTTAGTAAGATGGGATCGTAAAAATGTGTGATATTACGATCTAGATTGGGATTTAGACAATCATGATTTTACCTAAATTAAATAGTTTTTAAACATTATCCCTTAATTTGGGGAAATATATCCTAATAAATAATATAAAATTCATTTACTAATTAGTGAGAATAGACATTTGGCACAACTACAGTTTCTAAGCTCAACTTTTCTTATCCCTTAATTTGAGGAAATATATCCTAAAAAAGAACATATATGTAATTAATTTATTAATTAGTGAGAATAACCACTTGGAAAAATCATGACTTCTTAATGAAGATTCATATTTAAGCTAAAAAAAAACTAAATTATTTAGTAAACAGTAATAATAAATTATAAAATAAGTAAATAATTTTAATAAAAAAATTACTAATAAATTTTATTTTTTAGAGTTTCATCTTTATAATATAATTATTTGTGTATTTTTATATTTTTAAATAATATTTATGCTTTGTGTTAATTTCTTAATATGAGATATGGAGTGAGTTTGATCATTTGTATTTGAGTTATGTTTAATTTATACCCTAACTAGTACAAACAATAGTAATCAAAATAGTTCCTCAATACCAAATTTTTCCAAGTGATAGTCTAGGAAAAAATTGACACACTCACAAATTAAATACAATAACCAAAACCAAAAATCATAACATACACAAAATAGTTCAAAATTTGAGAATATAAAAAAATAAATAAAAACTTATATAAGAGAACCAAGAACTTAAATGGTGTCCATTATTTTGTTTCTTTATAATAAACCTTCTTTAGCATAATATCCTACAACAAATTTAGAAGCAAAGAAGATAAGTAAGATAAATCTATTAGATTAAAATATAAAAGTAAGTTGCAGTTTGTAAAAAAAAAAAAAAAAAATACAACAACATGGGATGTATTGTGTGGAATTTAATTATAGGGATGGTTTATTAATTAAGAGAGATTGTATCGAAAAACCATGGCTGAATATATGTAAGTTTTGAAAATTTTAATATATATATAACAGAATTTTAGTTGGAGTAGAATTTAAATTTCTAAAATTTAAATGATAAAGTTTTATCTAAATTAAATTTGAACAAAATTTAGCTACAAAATTATGTCTAAAAGAAAAAGAATATCATTTTATTTGTGGTGAACTTTGAAAAATCCACCATTGGATTACATTTTTCTTCTTATATCCTTCACCAAAATTTCTAGAAAATTAAATATCAATAGTTCTGCATTAATAAATTGTTTAAATTGCAAGTTTTTGTAATTTAAAATATGCATAAAATATATACTTATAAATCATATAGTAAATAATATCCGATTGATACAAAATTTGACATGTATATCAAGAGCATAAAGAATATGCAATCTTACGGTTTGATTTTCAAAATAATTAGTACTTTTTGAAAATTTTGTTGCTAAACTTTGTCCATTAAATTATTTTTATTCTTATCCCTTAGTCAAGAGCTTTGCTGCTTAATATCATAATAAAATATTAAGTTAATAAGATGCAACTTGAGGAAAAAAGCAAAAATAAAAGCGTGGGTTGTGTGGAATTTAAGTTTAAAAATTTATTATAATAGACTTTTAATTTGAATAGAATTTGAAATTGTTTTAAATTATTGTTAAATCATGCAAATTGTGTAAAAAAAAATGTGATTATTATTAAATCTAATCCTTAGTCAAAACGTGATATTTTTTTTTTTTTTTAGAAAGAAAACATGGATTTTTGTGTGGGATTTAATTTTATAAATTTTTTATAAAAGATTTTTAGTTTGAATAGAATTTAAATTTGTTAAAATTTAAATGATAAAAGTTTACCTAATTTAAATAGTTATTAAATATTATCCCTTAATTGAGAAATTATACCATAACAAAAAATATATAACTAATTACTAATTAGTGCAAGTAGCCACTTGGCGTAACCACGAAAAGCCATAGCTGAATATGTATAAGTTCTGAAAATTTTGATAGTAGACTTTTAGTTAGAATAGAATTTAAATTTCTAAAACTTAAATGATAAAAATTTATCTAAATTAAATTATTGTTAAATTGTATCCTAAGTCAAGAGCTTTGTTGCTTAATATACTAATAAGATATTAATTTAATAAGTGCAACTTAAGGGGAAAAAAAGTGTGGGTTGTGTGGGATTTAAGTTTAGAAATTTGTTTTTATAATAGACCTTTAGTTTGAATAGAATTTAAATTTGTTTTAAATTATTATTAAATCATGCAACTTGAGGAAAGGAAAACAAAAACATGGGTTGTGCACAATTTAAGTTTAGAAATTTTTTATAGTAGACTTTAATTTTGAATAGAATTTAAATTCGTTTTAAATTATTGTTAAATCTTATCCCTTAGTCAAAACTTGGGCTGTTTTTTTTTTTTTAATATATAATTAATTTACTAATTAATGAGAGTGTCCACTTCAATCACGATTTCTAACCCAACTTTTATTATACTTGAGGGAAAAAGAAAAAACAAAAAAAAAAAAAAAAACAAAAACATAGATTGTGTAGGATTTAAGTTCAGAAAATTTTTCTAATGGACTTTTAGTTTAAATAGAATTTTAATTTGTTTTAAATTACTATTAAATCTTATTTTAAATTGTTGTTAAATCTTATCATTTAGTTAAAACATGGGGTTTTTTTTTTAATAAAATTAATTTACTAATTAGTGAGAGTAGTTACTTGGCCCAATCATGACTTCTTAGCCCAAATTTTATTATTCTTCAAAAAATAAACCAAAAAAAAAAAAAAGTGTTGTGTGGATTTAAGTTTAGAAATTTTTAATAATAGACTTTTAGTTTGAATATAATTTAATTTAATTTTTATAAATTATTGTTAAATTTTATCTCTTAGTCAAAATATGGGTTGTTTATTTTATTTTATTTATAAAATCAATTTTTTAATTAGTGAGAGCAGCCACCTAGCACAACTACGGCTTCTAAGCTCAACTTTTTTTTATATATAGTATATGATATATGACCCTCCAAATTAAATTTAAAATTAATTCTCCCAAATTTAAATTTGGCACAAATAATCTTTAAAAAAATAATGATCACTTGACCTACATGTGTTTGGTGGGATATTTTTCTTTGATATTTGAAATTCAAAGTTAAAAGTTTTAAACTTCAAGTTTTGAGAGATATTGTGATACTTAGCTCCACTTGAAGGATAGTTTGAGTGCTTTTTTATTTATTTTTTCTATATGTTTTGATTTTTTAAGTTTTTTATTGGGTAACATTATTTAAATAAGGTTTATATGTGGTTTTGTGTGTCCTGCATGAGAAAAAGAAAGAGATTGCCGCATAGTGAAGAAAAATAAAGGTTGTGCCTCATATTGAAGAGAAAGAAAAGAAAGAGGAAGTTGCACAAAGAGAAAAAAGAGAGCAGCCAAGAGAGAGCCGCTTAGAGTAAAGAAGATAGCCAAGAGAGAGCAAAGTTTTTTCAACTTTGAGAGAGATAATTAGTATGTGTGAGAGTAAAAAAAAAAAAAACAAGAGAGATTTTTCTTTAGCCATACACAAGAATTATTGTAATTGATTTGATAATAATGAAATTATTCAGATTTTGTCTCATGGTTTTTTCCTTCAAAGAGAAATGATTTTTCACGTAGATTTTGTGTTCTTGTGTTTGATTGCTATTTGAGATTGATAATATTATTTGGGATCCAACAAGTGGTATCAAAGAGCTAAGGTTTCAACTAAAGCAATGGCCAAAGAAGCAGGCAAGGTTTTAGGAATTGAGAAGTTTGATGGAACAGACTTTGGGTATTGGAAGATGCAGATTAAAGATTATCTCTATGGGAAGAAGTTGCATCTGCCTCTTTTTGGGAAGAAACCTAAAACTATAAAGCATGAAGAATGGAACCTTCTTGATAAACAGGTATCGGGAGTTATTCAATTAACTCTGTCAAGATCGGTTGCACATAATGTTGGGAAGGAGAAGACCACTATAGATTTGATGAAGACTTTGTCTGGCATGTATGAAAAGTCATTGGCTAACTATAAGGTGCATCTGATGAAGAGGTTGTTCAATCTAAAGAAGGTAGAAAGTACTCCTATAATGCAGCATCTGAATGAGTTCAATATAATCACAAATCAATTATCCTGGGTAAAAATTGAATTTGACGATGAGTTTCTTGCATTGATTCTTTTGGATTCTTTACTAAACAGTTGGAAAGCCATGAGAATGGCGGTGAATAATTTTGCAGGGAAAAGCAAACTCAAATATGATAATATTCGAGATTTGATTTTAAGTGAAGAGATTTGCAGGAAAGATGCAAATATAGACAATCCACAAGATCAAGCTTTTGTCACAAAGAACAAGAGCAGAGGTAGAAGCAGAGCTGGAAGCAAAATACCCAATGATCGAAAATTTAAAGGTAGGTCACAACCAAGAGATGGATCTCAGTTTAAGGAAACTAGAGAATGCTTCTATTGTGGAAAGAAGGGTCACATAAGAAGAGATTATTTGCATTGGAATAAAGAATAAATTGATCAAGGCAAAGATAAAAAGAATGATAGTGAAAAAAAAATACTATAGCTGTTGTGATTGCTGAGGATGTTTGGGTACCCAAATACTCAAATCTTTTGTATTATTTCCATTTAATTTTTTTTTATTAAATAACTTTTCTGTTTCTCTTTAATCTTTTATGCTTTTACTTACAGTCTTCAATTTTCATCTTTAATGCACCAGAGACCATTCAAGTCTCTTGTTTCATATCTATTGTCTTAGCAAGTTTTAAATTTTTTTTTTCCTCTTTCAAAAACCTCATATTTAGCTTATTGGACAATCTTTTTTCCTCCCTCCTCGCCACTTTATAATCTTCGTAAGTAACGTTGTCTTTACATCTCTACGCTCACTCCTTGTGTTTCCTAACAAACTTTATAAGATCCTCCATCCACTTTTCTTTTCTTTTTTTGATGGGCTCCATCCATTTTTCTAGTAAGTATGAAATCTATATGGTTAATACAGCCATCTTACTTTTGAAGGTAACTAAGTGTGATTCTCTGTTTTTCAACTAGATGTTCATTAATATCAAATCATATATACAATGTTACAAAGTCTAGTATAGACTCACCTGGTTCATTCATTTCCCCATATTCAAAACCCCAATATCTTCAATTAATCCAACAAGCAAGCGTAAACAATGGCTGTATTGAAGAGGCATGAGAGTCTCAAAAAGGGTGGGCATGTTATGTAATTTGATCATGTATACTTTCATAATTGCGTCATATCTTCCTTAATAAATAAAAAATTAAAGAAAGGCACCTTTCAAGCCCTCCAATGGTAATGTACCTACTATTCTCATCTCTTCAAAATGGAAGTGCTTTATTTCTACTTGAAAAACTTTATTTCTCAACTTGTTAAAAGGCCAACCGGTAAAAAGAGAGGCTCAATAAGTATGTAAAGACCATCCCAAAGCCAATCTTCTATCCAAGAACTTGGAGAGTAGAGATTTCCCTACAATAAGAACAATTATACATAATCACATATTATTGACGTTGTACGTCATCAAAATTTTCAAGATCATGAAAATGATATACAACAGTATTAAAAATTTGCAGAATATTCATATATATATATATATATAACATGCTCAAAGAAAATAAAGAGAATATGTTACCCGAACATTCATAGTATTAAAAATATGGATTAGTGTAAAGCTCTTCTCTAAATTGTAAAAATGAGGTGTTATTGAACCCACGAACCTCTTGTAAACTAATAAGGCATGGGAATATGTTAAAGCCATATGTTAAAGACATTTATGTTAAAGCCATAATTTTGCTCTACATATATGATATAGCAGCATAATTTACCCGAATATAGCAACATAATTTTGCTGCATATATGATATATGCTACAATGATATGAGAAAGCCACAAAGTGAAAAGCTGTTTTGTTATAGCCAAATTCCAATTTCAAAATAAGGAAAGCAAAACTTTTTTTTTTTTTGGAGAAACGAGAAAAGAAAAATCTTGCCTAGTAACAAATGTTTCAAAGAAAGTGACCATACTCTCAACAAAATCAATTCACCATTTTTTAGCATATGTTACACAATTCTGCTATTTGAATAACCAAGCCTTTTTTCATTGCCTCGAAAGTTCAAATTTGAACAAAATGGAAGAGATTTTTAATCATCTCAATGAATTTTTTTTCGTATAGCATGGAAAACTCCTTTAGTCATGAAAATTACACTAATAGGTCTACTTATATCATATGATGCAAGAAAAAGTCACTATAGTTTTCTTTCCATCTCAATTTAGAATTTCTAATGTATAAAGATTAATCGTAATTTTTTATTTTATTTTTTTTATTTTATGTTTTGGCTTAAAATCAGCAGGTATATTTTACCTACATTAGGACTTTGAAGCAGTCAATTTAAGGGGCTGGAATAGACGTTTGGACAAATTATAAATTTGGAAGAAGGCAACACATCGTATTAACAGATGTGATTCCTCTTGTTGCCAACATAATTTCCATTTTTGAATATAGTAGTTATCAACACCTACCTCATTTGAGTTTTCCTTCAAATTTTTCTTTGAGCTTTTCATTGATACTATAGTTTTCCAAAATAAAAATGCAATTCAAACATAAAATTTCTATTATCTTATATGTTATGTGCATAGCATGTTAAAAAGAATATGTATTCAATTGAACTGAACATAAGAGTCGTTTTTACTTTCATATGTCCATAACGGATTGTTATGTTTAAATATAAGTTTATGTTAATTATTATGTTCTAAATTCAATAAATAAAAAATAATAAAGTTCGGCTTGAAAATTTATTATATAAATTTATCCTTACAAGTTTTCATTCATTGGAACTTAAGTAAAAGAAATTTTATATATTGAAATTTTCAAATTTAAGTTTTTCCCCTTTTCTCGAAATTCCAAATTTGGAAAAATGGAGGATATTGGTAATAATTTGAATAAGAAAATGCTACTCCTTTTCTTTTGATCTCAATTTTGAAATTTAAAATGTACCAAGATTAATTGAAATATTTTCTTATTTAAATTTGATTATAGTTTATGTATTTTACCTTTGTTAGGATTTCGAAACAATCAATAGTTAGAGTTTCCACTAATTGTATAAGATAAACTTATCTCATTGTCACTCACACCGGCTATTAGCCCATGAAAAATATTTAAACGTATTAATGAAAGCAATTGTTTTTATTACCTCCATAATTTCTTATTTTCAATTATAATAGTCAATATACATTTCATTTGTACATTTTTTTTTCAAAGAACTTTGGCATTTGTTTGATGGCTTTTCAAATAAAAAACTCATTGTGCGAATTTTGGTGTAGGATAAAAGTTTCTAGTATTTTCAATGTAATGTGCATAGTATAGTATTCAGGGTTCTAGTTAGTTTAATGGGGTAAATTTTATTTTCGTTAAAGAAAAAATTTGGGATTCGATTCTCACATACATAAAAAATAATTAGTGTGTTTATCTGATAATAAAGAGTCATTATCAAGAATAGATGCCATAGGTTAAACATAAAAATATGTGTTCATATGTATTGAACATCAAAATCATTAATTACTTTCATACATTGATCACACATTGTTATGTTTAACTATATGTTTATTTTAAATATTATGTTTTAGATTTAATAAAGATTAACAAATAATAAAGTGTGACTTGATATTTTTATTATATCAATTTTTCCATATAAGTTTTCATTCATTGTAATATAAGCTAAAAATTCATTTGTTGGAGAAAAATTCATTTGTTGGAAATTAAGAAGTAAGGGTCATCCAACGGTGTGCCCCCAGTTATTTTAGTGGGTATGGTACCCATGCTATATCTTTAATCCTGATTGTTTGTTTAACTTCAGGTCAGCTATAAAAGCCACACACACCCAAATCAAATACTACCCCTAATTCAGGAAATTGAACCATCGGAAGCCACATACCAACATCATTTTTTAGTCAAAGATTTTGTATTAACAAATTCACATTCAATTCAAATATTGCAGTTTATGTTCTTTTGAAAATTGATTTTGGTGCTTGCGCAATGAATTTCGGCAAAGACCAATAAATAAAACTATGAAAATTTATTTGCAAACTTTATGCTAAATCTGCTCGTTAGAACACATGTGAAAAAATGATGTTATCATCAACATTTACTTTATAATACTTGTTATTGATTCAACTTTTAACTATGAAAAAATTGGTGTGGCCAGAATTAGATTCCAATGAATGGAAGAATATGGTTTTTTCTCTCTTTTATTTTTAATATTCCAAAATATGAAAGTTAATAATTATGATAATTATTAATATGAAATTTATTGTGATTATGTGTGTATTTAAAACT
Source organism: Quercus variabilis (assembly GCA_030445155.1). Lineage (NCBI taxonomy): Eukaryota > Viridiplantae > Streptophyta > Magnoliopsida > Fagales > Fagaceae > Quercus > Quercus variabilis. Next base: position 90,053,600 of record CP129449.1, on the reverse strand, counting down.
ATATATTATAGGATTAGTCATTTATTGTGATTGTTTTTGTATAAGGAATTATATATCTATTATTTAAAGAAAATATGATATACCAAAATTTTAATAAGGAGTTTAAAATAAAATATAATTTAAATTCATCTAATATATATATTTATATATATATATTAGAATAGTGATGTGTAAAATTGAGATCTTAAAAGTTTATGTGTCACAACATTATGAGATCAATCAAAAGTCACTTTGATTTTAATTATATTATTATAGATTATAGATATCAACCCAAGTTAATTTTCCTTATCACCGAATTAAAATAAGAGAAATGTTACGTCTACGATACTTTTACAACAAATTTTAGGTTGTTGGTTGTTAATCTAAACTTACTATTAAAATTACTTTTTTTTGTCTCTTCAAATTTATTGTAAAAATATTGATGTAGTATTTTTCTTAAAATAAACGCTTTCTTTTTTCTTTCCAGTATTATACGGTATGAGTTTTCTTGGGTTTGGAGGAGCTTGCTTGGGCGTTTAATTGGCTTTGGGCTTATTGGGTTTGATGTAAAATGAATTTGGAGATGGAGTGGTCTATTGCATTGATGGTAAAAGGATTTCAACCCATTTGAGTAGTTTTATAGATCAAATTTACTGAAATGATTCTTTGAATTTTTGAACCTAAGAGTAAGACATATATCGTAATTTTCACCTCTTCCCTTTTGCTACTAAATAGTTTTCATAAAATTGACGTATACATCTATACTCACTGGTTTCTTAAGTTAGGAATTTGTCATGGATATCTAATTTACTTCATATCAAAATTGATAGTGACAGGTTAACCTCTCGGATGACTTGGAACTTGGAAGTCTACCCTCCTTATTTTCGTTGAAGCCATTCAAAAAGTTAGACTTAGATGAAGGAATGGGGAATTCATTGTAGATAGCCACTCAATATTTGAAGACTTTAATTGAAATAGATACATATTGTTGTGAACCTTGTGATTCCTTGTTTTTGACTATGGGTTTAGATTTGCCCACGGAATTGAGAACTATAATCTTTCATTTCTCATTAGCCCCATAATTAATTTTTTTATTTATAAAAAAAAAATGACATTATTTACTTCTAATATCTTCTAGTTTATGCAATTATTAATATTTAAAGCTGAAGTTCATGATAAGCATACTTTAAATAACTTTCCTCACCTTGATCTACTCACCTTTATCATGAGAGGAAATTCCCTCCAACTTCTCCTCATTTTTGTTCTCCTTTTGTTGTGCTTGAAACCAACCGTTGAAAACCATTGGGGAGTGCGAGATGCTATCCAAGGCTGCATAGAGCAGGAGAGACAAGCACTTCTCAAGATTAAGGAAGACCTTATTGATGACTATGGCCATCTTTCTTCTTGGAGTACTGAGGAGAAGAAAAAAGATTGTTGTAAATGGAGAGGAGTCTATTGTAGCAACCAAACGGGCAACGTAATCATGCTTAAGCTCAATGCCTTGACCTTTCCTCCAAAGCCTTTGAGAGGTAAACTTAATCCTTGTTTGATTGAGTTGCAATACTTGACTTATTTAGATGTGAGTTTCAATGATTTCAATCACACTCAAATCCCAGAATTCATTGGTTCTCTCTCCAACTTAAGATACCTTAACCTTAGCTCTGCTACTTTTGGTAGAAATATTCCTTTTCAACTTGGGAATCTTTCGAGCTTGCAGTATCTTGATCTTGGTGAGAATCATTTTAATAATCCCGAAAACTTGGAGTGGCTCCCTCAACTTTCTTCTTTAAGATACCTTGCCATGAGTTTTGTTAATTTGAGTAAAGTTAATAATTGGCTCCAAGTTGTGAATAAATTACCTCACTTGACATCCTTATACTTACACTCTTGTGATCTTCCAAATATTTTCTCTATTCTGCTTGTTAATTCTTCTACTTCTCTTGATGTCCTCGATTTATCTCATAATCATCTCACTTCTTCTTCTTCAGTACTAGAGTGGTTGTTCAAGTCCAACACCAGTGTTTTTAAACTTTATCTCAATGAAAACCAGTTTCATGGCTTAATTCCAGATGCTTTTAGTAAAATGAACTCTCTTGCACATCTCTCTCTTGGAGATAATGAATTTGAAGGTGGGATACCAAAAACCTTTGGTGGTGTGTGTAATTTAAAAACCTTGTCTTTATCTAGGAACCATCTTCGCGGTCAACTTCTGGAATTCATTCAAAACTTGACTGATTGTGCAAACCATTCAATAGAGGCTTTGTATTTAGATTGGAATCATATTGTGGGATCATTACCTGATCTCACAATATTTCCATTGCTGAGAGAATTACGACTTTCTAACAATCGTTTATATGGGACAATACCTGAAAGTTTTGGAAAACTATCTAACCTAGAGAGTCTGTATCTTGGTGATAATCCACTAAGAGGTGTTATTTCTGAACACCACTTCTCAAAACTCACAAAATTGAAGAAGTTGTACTTATCTAATACCTCATTGGTTTTCAACCTCAGCTCTGATTGGGTTCCCCCTTTCCAATTAGATAAGATATATTTAACGTCCTGTCATCTAGGCTCTCGATTCCCAAAATGGCTTCAAACTCAAAAAAATTTATATTGGCTTGATATTTCTAATTCTGGAATTTCTGGTACAATTTCCAATTTCTCTTGGGTCTTTAGTCCTCAACTAGAATACATGGATTTGTCTTACAATCAAATCACTGGCCAAATAGCAAATTTGTCATTAGAGTTCTACTTTCCCCCCGCGATAGACTTGGGTTCAAATAAATTGGAAGGCAAAATACCAAGATTTATGTTTAAAGCAATACATTTGGATCTTTCCAATAATATGTTTTCTGGGCCAATCCAATCCCTATGTGCAGTTAGTATTAGAAATTTACATTGTCTAAATCTCTCCAATAACCAATTATCAGGAGAACTTCCTGATTGTTGGATGCATCTTGAAGAACTGAAAATTCTTAATTTGGGAAACAACCATTTTCATGGGAAAATCCCAAGTACAATGGGCTCCCTACTTGGGATTGAAACATTGGATTTAAGCAACAATAGTTTCAGTGGGGAACTTCCTTCATCCTTGAAAAACTGCACAGAGTTGACATGTATTAATCTTGGACACAATAACCTGTCAGGACAATTACCAATGTGGTTAGGGACTAGCAATCCAAATGTAGTTGTGCTCATCCTTCGATCCAATCACTTATATGGAAGCATGCCTTCACATCTATGCCATCTAGCTCATCTTCAACTTTTAGACCTCGCTTTAAACCAAATCTCAGGGAGTATACCAAAATGCCTCAATAATCTTACCCTTTTGACTCAAAAATTGAGTTCAAATGCCACCATCACCCATTTGTATGAAGAAGAATTTAGCAGGACTTCCAAGGACCGTGCATATGATGATCATGTGTTTTGGATGTGGAAAGGAAGAGAGTATGAGTACAAAGGTATTCTTGGACTAGTAAAAAGCATTGATCTCTCGAGCAACAAATTAACTGGGACAATTCCTGGAGAAATTATGGAACTTGCGGGATTGATATCTTTGAATCTCTCTAAGAACCTTTTGTCTGGACAAATCAGTTCAAATATTGGTGCTTTACTTTCGTTAGAGGTCATGGATCTATCTAAAAACCAGCTTTTCGGTGGAATTCCTTCGAGCCTTTCTCAAATTCTTGGCCTAAGTTTCTTGGATTTGTCAAACAATAACTTGTCAGGCCAAATTCCAACAGGCCCTCAACTCAATACCTTTACTGCCACTGCATATGAGGGAAACCCAGGTCTCTGTGGAGCTCCACTTCCAAAGAACTGTTCAGGAGAAGAAACTACTCAAAACTCAAACAAGAGGAATGCACATGATGGCAAGCAAGATGATGAAGATGGGTTTGTAACCCTGGGGTTTTATGTTAGTGTGGCTCTTGGCTTTTTTGCTGGTTTCTGGGGAGTTTTTGGCACATTAGTACTGAGCAGGTCATTGCAATTAGCCTTTTTCAAGTGTTTGAACGATTTTAAAGACTGGTTATATGTGGTGATATCAGTGAATATGACCAGATTGCAAAGGCAGCTTCAAAAGCTAATCGGTAATAATTCTCTATTCCCCAAACTTTTCTCCTCTATGCAAATAAATCTATCACTTCTACGTTATTTTTTTGTCTATGCAAAAGCCTTTCGTTGTTTGGAAAGTACAATCAATTTTTCTAATCATTAATTTATTATTACTATTACCACTACTACTATTGTTATTAATTAATTAATTAATTAAAACAAAAACAAAAACAAAAATAATTGAATACATCTATAAACTTGTGTTTCAGGCTTTCAACAACTGTCTAGCTCTTTTATCTCCACTGTTCTGGAATCTAGACCTTGATTGTTATATTTTGAACACAGGATAGTAATTTGATTTTACTTTTCATAAAAGATCATGCTGGTGAACAAAAATTGTCATTCTTTTCCATTTAGTTGATGATTTTATTTTACAACCATGAATATTGTTGAGAGTACAATAGTAACCTTCTCTGTACCGATTAGTGAGCCACCAATTAGACAATTACCAAGCACACAATAATTCATGAACGAGTACTAGATTTATCATTTTCCCTGTTTTATTAGTTCAAAATAAGTAAACTATAATTATTTTTCAATTCATTCCAATATATATCTCACAAAAGTATTATCCTTCAACAAACAAACAAATTATTTTCTTCATATCCTTTTTGTTTTCTTTAATTTCTGTCCATTTTTATATCGCCATCTTGGATACTAATATCTGTTGTTAACCTTTGTGTTTTAACAGGTGTTGCTATCCGATTTTAGAATACTTTTCTTTGGGAGATATGTAAATTTTGTGAACTTTGTGCTTTTTGTGAACTTTGTGTTTGGTATATGTGTTAGAGTAGGCGTGTGCTTCAAAAAAAGACTTGTTGAAGATTGATAATAATTTGATATGTACCGTAATTTCAGTCTCAACATATTGACTCTAGACCTGTTTACCCTAAAATTGTTATTGTTGCACGTGTTATGATAACTGGTAAGATTATTTGCTTTAAAGTGCTAACAAATGGCATATTTAAATAGTTGGCAATTTCATTTTTAATCTATATTTATACCCGTTGATTGTTTTGAGAAATAATTTGAAGACAAGAGAAGATTGTCCTGTCAAATTATATAACATTCAAACCCTCAACTAAATATTAAGGGTGTGCAACAAATATTTTTCTCTTAAAATCAATTAAAAAACCATCGAATTGCACTTGTAATCTAACTGGCAATGGGTGTATCTGTTCCTTTGGGCTTCAGTCTAGGATTTGTAATTTTAAGTGGGTTTGAGTTTTGGGTTTTTATATTGAGCTTTTGGGAGCTAACTAGGGCTTTTAATCGGTTTTGGAGTTAATTTAACCACCGAAAATAGTATTTTCAACGGTTTTTAGTACTTTTTTCAATGGTTTCAACCGTTGAAAATAACCAAATTTCTTATAGTGACCCCACTAAAAGTGATCAGACTAATGCAGTAGGCTTCTTAGTTCTTGCATTACAAATAGATTTCTTCATTATCACACAGGTCTGAGCCAAAGTTATATTTCTAATAAAGTTATATGTTCTCAAGGTCAATAACAAGGCACATTCTAGCAACCAACAAGGATTCGTAATTGGCAGGATTGAGTGGGTTGTGGATTTTGGGAAAGGGGGGAGGGGCGGAGGATTGGCCTACTGTACTTGGGACTTGTATATATTCACTAAATTGTTTTCTCTCAATTATAAAAATGATGATTAATAGTGGGGTTTTAAACTACCATATAATATATAGATATATATATATATATAAAGAGGATTCCCTTCTTTTAATTGAACTTGTATGTGGTTCAAAAATAACTTTATTAATGAAGGGTAACTTTTTTTTTTTTTGAGGGGGAAATCTCGAAATACTTTAAATTAAATTGGCTAAATCAGCCTGTAAAACAACTGCAAACTGTGGTGGAACATCCTCCATCCACACAAGAAAGTCTGGTATGTCAACTGCATATCTAGCCAGACTATGAGCAAGCCTATTACATTCTCTTCTTACATGAGAGTATTGTAATTTAATAAAATCGGATGCTAGCACCTTTGAGTCATCTATCCAAGGTCCTATCGAAGACAATGTGCGCTCTGTTTGAGTGAGTGCTTTGATCACCTCCATTGAGTCACCTTCCAAAACTGCTTTATTGACACCTATTTCTGTAGCGAAAGATAACGCTGTGACTGCTGCTAATGCTTCAACCTCTGAACCTGTGAAAGCATGTGATATTTTCTTGGAGCAAGAAGCCAACACCGAACCTGAGCCATCTCTGATAACCACTCCTATGCCCGATTTATTTTCTCCACTGAAAACCGCTCCGTCGAAATTAATCTTCACCAGGTCCGATGGAGGTGCTGTCCAGAATCTGCGTGTCTGTCCTGGGCTGTCAAAACGTGCTGGCTGTGTGGCTTGGCATGCTGTGAACTCTGTAAGCCACTCTCTAGCACGTTGAGGGATTTGGTGGAGTGCTGTGGCCGTGTGGTTCAAACGGACCTGGTTTCTCTGCGACCAGATTAGCCACACCTTCATGGCGAAAAGTTCCACATTCTGATTCTGCATAATCATCCACGATAGCAGTTCTTTGAAGCTCAAAACTGGAAGTTGTCTCCGATATGCCCACGACTCACTATCCTCCCAAACAATGTCTATCTCCTTGCACAACCATAGAGCATGTAAAGGAGTTTCATGAGCTTCATGACAGCGGTCACAGAGTGGTTCTTCAATGATTTTTCTTCGCACTAAGTTGGCTTTTGTGGGCATAGCATTGCAACAAGCACGCCACAGCAAGTTTTTCACTTTATTAGGTACCTGGAGAGACCACAGATTTTTCCAAAGGCGAGTGTCCGTGGCTGAAGGTTGTTGATTGAAGGACAGTTCAGCCTCTTCTTTCAAAAACCTGTAGCCGGACTTGCATGAATATCTGCCATTGCTAGAGTGTGGCCATATCAAAACGTCCTCTGAAGCTATTCGACCAAGAGGAATTTTTTTAATAATGGCCGCTTCATCACTTGCAAAGATGCCATCAATAAGCTCCTCGTTCCACTGCCTTGCACTTTCATTTATCAACACTGCCACCTTAGCATTTTCCATAGTAGAGATAGGATAGGATAGTACCTGTGGAGGGTGTTTTCTAGGCAACCAAGAGTGCTGCCAGATTTTTATTGAGTCACCATTTCCCACACGCCATCTAGCACCTCTTTGCAATACCTCCCTGCCTTTGAGTATGCTCCGCCAAGCATATGAGGCTGATCTTGAGTCGTGGGCCTCCAAGATGGAACAATTTGGAAAAAACCTTGCTTTGAAAACCTTGTAAAAAAGAGATGATTTGTTGTGTTGAAGGCGCCAAGCTTGTTTGGCTAAGAGTGAGTCGTTGTAGAGAGCCAAATCTCGGAAACCCATGCCTCCCACCATCTTTGATTTGGTCATTCCATCCCATTTTAACCAGTGAATTTTTCTACGATCCCCTCTTTGACCCCACCAAAATTTTTTGATTAAGGATTCAATGTCATGACACAAACCCAATGGGATTTTAAAGCATCCCATAGTATAGGTTGGAAGAGCTTGAATTACTGCTTTGATCAACACTTCTCTTCCTGCTTGAGATAGTAACTTCCCTTCCCAACCTTGAAGTTTTTGCCACACTTTCTCCTTAATGTAATTAAAGCTAGCCTTTTTTCCTCTTCCCACAAATGATGGCAGCCCTAAGTATTTTTCATAATGCATAATTTCTTGGATCCCCAAAGCTTGCTTGATACTAGTTTTGATGTCGGCATGTGTGTTCTTGCTAAAACTTATGGCTGTCTTGCTCTTGTTCACCTTTTGGCCCGACCCCCTTTCATAGGATTCCAATATTTGCATTACTTTGTCACATTCCTCCACCGTTGCCCTGCAAAATAGAAGACTATCATCTGCAAATAACAGATGCGTTAGTTTGGGGCCCGTTTTGCAAAGAGAATATCCGTGAATATCTCCATTTCTTTCTGCATGCTTAATCAACCCATTCAACCCTTCGGTACATAGCAAAAAAAGAAAGGGGGAGAGTGGATCCCCTTGTCTAATGCCCCTAGTAGGATGAATTAGCCCTCTTGGCTCACCATTAATCAAAAAAGAATAGGTGACTGTTTTTACACAAAGCATGGTCAAATGTATCCATCTCTCATTAAAACCCATTTTCCTCATCAACTCTTCAAGGAAAGACCATTCAACACGGTCATAGGCCTTACTCATATCCAATTTAATCGCCATAAAACCTGATTTGGGTGAATTGTGTTTTTGCATGCTATGTAAGGTTTCGAAGGCAACTAAAATATTATCAGAAATCAAACGGTCTTTGGTAAAGGCTGATTGGTGTTCAGTAACTATAGTGGGGAGTAGGGCTTTCAATCTGTTGGCTAGTACTTTGGAAAAAATTTTGTATAACACATTACAAAGGCTAATTGGCCGAAATTGATGCACATGTTCAGGATTTTTAATCTTTGGAATGAGTGCAACAAAGGTATGATTTAAGGGGTGAGGTAGGATACCTGAGTTCAACCATGATAAAACTGAGGAGGTGACATCCGAATCTACAATGTTCCAGAAGTGCTGGAAAAACAGCGGAGGCATCCCATCTGGACCGGGGGCTTTCATTGGTGCCATTTGCTTCAAGGCAGCTAGGACTTCTTCCTCCCTAAATTCACTTGTGAGGGTTTGGTTCATCTCCTCCGTTATAACTTGGGGCACATGTTCAAGAACTATACTAGGAGGATCAAGAACGGTGGATGTGAACAGCTTTTGATAATAATCTATTACAATTCCTGAAATTTCATCTTGACCAACCCTCCAAGAATCCTGTTCATCACGAAGTCCACCAATTTGATTTTTTCGATACCTTCTTGTTGCTTTACTATGGAAGTACTTGGTATTCTTATCACCCTGGCTAGCCCATTGAATTCTTGATCGTTGTGCCCACATTCTGGCCTCTCTATCCAAGAGCACACTAAATGAAGGGTAACTTCATTTAGAAATAGGGTCATAAATGTCAAATAACAAATTTCATTTTAAATTCAAAAAAGAAAATTCTTAAAATTTATAATTTTTCTTCCCTTCACGTTCAAAGTAGATAAGTTTATCCTGTTTATCTTTAAAGTTTATCATTTTTATTTGTGTGAAAAAAAAAAATTATATTTCTATATTCATAATAGATGCAAATTATTAACCTTTACCCAAAAATATAAGAACTTCTGAGCATGCGCGTGACGCTAGTATAGTATAAATTTTTTCTAAAAAGAAAACACAAAGTTGTATGATTTAATAGCCATGTCAATCGTCTAGACATATGAAGTAGTCTCAAGAAAACAATTTAGGGCATGTATTATATAGTGTAATACATGAATAATTCACGTGATAAAAAGCAGGTTTAAACTCTATTTTAGGAAAAAATCTTAAAATTTAGGAATTCTCTTTTTGAATTCAAAATTAAATTTTTTGTTTGATATATATACCCTATTTCTAAAGAGAAATGAGATGTCACCCTTTCTTAATGAAAATATTTTTAAACCACATAAAGTCGGGTTGAAATAGGAAATTCTCTTTTATATATATAAACTACACTTCTCCTTTTACATTAAAAAAAAATAAATAAATAAACTACACTTCTCCTCAAACAATTTGGCAACCGACTTTGGCACTTTCTTTCTTTTTTTTTCTTTTTTTTTTTTCCTTTTGATAAGATTGGCATATTATTTTAATATTTTATATTATTTTCTCTTTTATATAGTAGAATTAGGATTTATTTACTTTTTCAATTTCAATTAAAATCAATTTTCTTGTTAAATTAGGATTTTAATAGTTTTTGTTTTATAGTTAAATTATTTTTTCTTTCTTAAGTAGAAGAAAGTTTATTAATTCTTTTCCTAAAAGGATTAGGATAAGTTTTATTCATATATAAATATAGATATGAAAGGAGGTGGATTATTGTTATGTGCTTTCTCTATTATTTTGCTTATTAATTACTAGCTTCTATACGCCTAGGCTGTGTCAATTTTTCTCTCTATATCTATATGTGTGAGGGTGGTATTTGGGTTCGGAATAGGGTTAGGATTAGGGTTATTAAAATTATTGTGAGAGTACATCTGCAAACTACAACCACAACAACTCAGTCTAAGTGGTGAAATTTGAATCAATATGTCTTCAAGTCCAAAGTCGGCAATGGGAGAACTTAAGCCTCTTTGGAGGCTAGAGAAGGCATTCGCTATTCATTTCATCAAGAGGGTGCTTTTGGATCTCTTACTCTCTCTTTTTTGCTGGACAGAGCTAAGCTACGCCTTTGGTTGGTTCGACCGTGTCCCTGATGATGTGAATGTTGGGGTTCTACTTTGTCGTGCTTCATTGTGGCCGCTTATGTTTTACCTCATCAGGTGGTTAAGGTTGCGGATTTTTAAGCTTGGCGTTCCAAACAACAATATTGACGACAAGGATTATTTGCCCAGAATATATCAATTGGTTTAATAGAGATTATCATCTTCCGCATGCACGTCTTTTTTTACAGATTTATGAACGACTGACTTTGTGTCTAGTTCATGTAAATTGTTCGAGGTGAACATATTTAATTATTATATTCATTCTGAATTTCTTTTGGATAGTGTTATTCTTTTTTTTTCTTTTTCTTTTTTAATTTTAATTTCTTCTTCATTGCTTTCGTTTTATGTATTCTTAATTCCTTGCATTCAGTGAACGGTAAAAACTGTACCTTTTTCTCCATTTACTACTGTTGTGCCAAACCAAACAACACCCACAAGGTGGAAAACCTTTTCCCACATTTTCCAACAATGCTCACACCAACGAGCCCTGAGTCCAGGCAAACAAGCCCATGCTCGCATGATTGTAACTGGGTTTCAGCCCACTGTCTTTGTTACCAACTGTTTAATGCAAATGTATGTGAGATGTGGTGGCTTGGAATATGCATACCATGTGTTTGATAGAATGTTTCAACGACACATAGTGTCTTGGAACACCGTGATTTTTGGGTATGTGGGATGTGGGAAGATGGGGTTTGCACAGTCAGTTTTTGACTTGATGCCTGAGAGGGATGTGGTGTCATGGAATTCTTTGATTTCGGGGTATTTGCAGAACGATGATTATTGTGAAGCTGTTGATGTTTTTTGTTAAAATGCAGAAAACCCCGATAACTTCACTTATGCAACGGTTTTTAGTATTGGGCTTTTGGGAGCTTACTAGGGCTTTTAATCGGTTTTGGGGTTTTTGGGTTTGATTTCCATGGATTACGGGCCCATTTACTAGTTTAATTGTAGGCTGTGTAAAATTGGTTTGGACTTTGGAGTTAAACCGGAAGTCTTTTGGTGTGGTGATAAAAAGGATTTGAAGTTTTGAAGCTACTTGATTAATTTTGCAAATCAAATTTGCAGAAATGACTCAATACTTTTTGAGTACTTGAAAGTTGAACCTATGGCATATATATCGTATTTTTCACCTCTTCCGTTTTTTTTTTTTTTAAACAAGGCACAACGGATCAATTGTTATAATAATGAATTGAATCCATGCTCACTAATTTCTTAAGCTAGAAATTTGTTTGATTCACTTCATAACAGTTGATAGTGGCACGAGTTAACATCTCGGATGACTTGAAAGTCTACCTCCATTATTTTCCCAGCAGCAATCAAATAGTTATAGTGAGATGAAGATATGGGAATTCATTAATTGTAAGCACTCAATATTTGAAGAATTCAGATAAAATAAACACATGTCATTGTAATAACTTGGCACTTGTAAATCACTTATAAGTGATTTACTAGTGCCAAGTTACCTTAATTGAAAAACTTTCTTTTTCTTTTTTAAAAGGAAGAAGCATAGATGAATTATTTGAAGCTCAACATTAATAACGAATATAACAAAAGATTTAGGCCTTTTGATGGTTAATATTAATTTTCAAAAGTCAAAACTAGAAATTTTAAGATGTTTTATAAAAAGAGGAAAATACTTCAGCTAGCAAACTGAATTATCTAGCTAGAAAGACTATGTTAATTTTTTTTATTTTCTAGTTATTGTAAAGAAGATGTCAAAAAAACTTACTAGAGTTCTGCATAAAAAACAAGTAGAAATGATAAAAAAAAAAATTATAATATATAAATTTAATATCTATTTTTTAAAATTGTAATATATAAATTTAATTTACCGTATTATAATTAATATTAAAATATTCAAAAATATTCTCATTTAATATTGCCTTAAGTCAAATTGTATTGAGACGTGCGACCATAATTATAAGCATAGGGACAAAAAAAAATTACAATTTTTTTTTTCACTATTTTTCAGTTTCAGTGGTGAAATCATGTTAAAGTCATGATGATCCAACCATAATTTCCCATCTTAGCAAGTTGTAAAAAAAAAAAAATGATGTGTGGTTTCAACCTTAATTAACATATCACTTTGATAAATTATACTAGCCTCCTCACATGTGCTCCATACAAGCTTAGAGGTTCTATTTGTCAATCTTAATTATTAACTATTGTATCCCCTTAGTTAAAGACTAAATGTAAGAATTGAATTGCTCAATTTAGTATTATATCCTCATTGGGTTTTTTTTTTTTTTTTTTTTTTCAATGACTTTCAATTTGTTAATGTGGTTGTTTTTAATGTATAAAAAATTAGACACCAAATATTCCTATTCCAATTATATACATAGATTTTTTTTTTTTTTTTTAAAGATCCTAAAGAATCGTGTATTCCTTACACTCAAAGAGGGAGCTATTCTGTTTTGATTTTCTAATTTTTTTTTGGTAACATTATTTAAATTTTTAGTAATTAATATATAATGATAAGAAATGTGTCTTTCAATTTTCTTGTCCACGCTATTTTCTTTATAGAATAGTTATACTTGTATTTACTCTTACAATTTTCTATATAATCACAAAAATAAGAATTTTTAATCAAGAATGCTATAGACTTAGGTTTCGAAAAAAAAAATGAAAGATTATTTGATTCTTTGTCTTCAAATATTGAAAGGAAAGTTGCTGCAAAATTTAGTACATAATTAGTTGTAAGTGATTTTCATGATTTAAAAGATTATTGAATTCTTTTTTTAAAGATTACATTTGATTAAGTAAAAATGTATCATTGTAGAAACATTATTAATTGGTAAAAAAAGTGAAGAATTTTTAGACCTTGTTGGATCCAAACGAAAATCAGTGAATATTTTCCAATTCACTGGTATGAGAGTTTTGCCAAATTTGTTGTACATATACGCAATATTACCCCACGAAATATCACATCAAAAATTTCGTGACCATCCAACCTAACAATATACTGTTATCAAATGTAGATTTCTATCTCTATCAATCAGTAACTATTTGTCAATTCAACTACTATGAAAGTTTTGTCAAATTTGTTGTACGTATACGCAATATTACTCTTCGAAATATCAAATCAAAAATTTTGTGACCATCCAACCTAACAATATACTGTCATCAAATGTAGGCTTCTATCTTATCAATCGGTAAATATTTGCCAATTCAACTGGTATGAAAGTTTTGTCAAATTAGTTGTATGTATAAGCAATATTACTCTTCAAAATGTCACATAAAAAATTTCGTGACCATCCAACCTAACAATATATTGTCATCAAATGTAGATTTCTATCTTATCAATTAGTGAATATTTGCCAATTCAATTGGTATGAAAATTTTGTCAAATTTGTTGTACATATACGCAATATTACTCTTCGAAATATCACATCTAAAATTTCGTGACCATCCAACCTAACAATATACTGTCATCAAATGTAGATTTCAATCTTATCAATCAGTGAATATTTACCAATTCATCAACTAGTATGAAAATTTTGTCAAATTTGTTGTACATATACACAATATTACTCTTCGAAATATCACATAAAAAATTTCATGGCCATCAAACCTAACAATATACTTTCATATGCCGTATCAATTGTTACAAATATAAAACCTAATGTCTACCAACAAAGAAAATGAATAGAGAAATAGATGATTGGAGAGTGGAGTAGAAAAATGTAGATTTTTATCTTATCAATAAGTAAATATTTGCCAATTCAACTGATATGAAAATTTTGTCAAATTTATTGTACATTTATGCAATATTACTCTTCGAAATATCACATAAAAATTTCATGGCCATCCAATCTAACAATATACTGTCATTTGCTATATTAATTGTTACAAATATAAAACCTAATATCTTCTAACAAAGAAAATAAATAGAGAAAGTGTCATTCTTCAGTACCCTAATTATTTTAGTGGGTACAGTTCCCGCTCAAATATTGTGTATGTTTATTTCTTAAAAAAAAAAAAAATGTAATTGTCTTACATTATTTAAAAGAGTATTTTTTTTTTTTTTTTTTTGGTAGAAAGGGAAATTTTATAAAACACTAAACAACAAGAAAAGGAATAGGACACACCCTATTAACAGCCCTACCAATGGCATCTGCCTCCAAGCAAGGTACTAAGTCCACAGGCAGACTATTAAATACAACGAATTCATTATCAAGTAAAGTGCCTAGTCTAGCCAATGCGTCAGCGCACCTGTTAGCCTCCCTGTAAATATGTCTAACTCTCCTCTGAGGGAACCGGTTAACCATATGCTAGCATTCATCCATTAACGGAGCTCCACTAGAATTAGGAGAAGTTGGAGAATTTAGAGCCTCCACAATGGTTTTTGCATCTAACTCAATAACCACCGAATGAGCTTGGATTTGTAAACACAGCTATAAACCATCACGAAGCGCCCATAACTCCGCTAAATAACAAGAGGTGTTCCCAATCTTTCTTGCAAAACCCGAAACCCACGTACCATTTTCATCTCTAACAAGCCCACCTCCCCCTGCTGAACCAGAATTACTAGCCACCGAACCATCAATGTTCAGAGTGAACCAACCCGCCCCCGGTTTCTCCCATCTAATGCTCTTCATGATCCTCATTTTGGTAACCAAACCATTATAGGCACAAAAGAAAAACTTAGAAGCCTGGTCCAAAATACATTTGTTCAGGTTTAGGCAAGGCTGTTTTTGTTTGAAAACACACGAATTCCTATTTTCCCAAAGCATCCAGATACAAAACAAAAAAAAAAAAAAGATTCCAAGGCAGGGGACCCGAGTTATGGATGAGCTTAGAGGTGGCATTAGAGGACAACCAATCCCGAAGACTTAAGGAGAAGAAATTGGAGTTACTTACCCGGCCTCCTAAATTGGTCCACATAGAGATGCTGAAAGGGCAGTCACGTAACATATGCAAAATTGATTTAGCCTCGCAATGACACCGAGGGCAGCAAGCATCCACTGGAAGCCCTCTTTCCCATAAGCACTGATTCACCCCAAGGCTTAAATGCATGCACTTCCAAACAAACAATTGAATTTTGGGCAATATTTTTAACTTCCAAATCCACTGCCCATTAAAAGGAGCCTCCCCTTTATAGTCCACAGCAAGCAAATACGCACTTCTAAGCTCAAAATCCCCTTTGGCCGAGAGTTTCCAGGCCAACCTATCTTAAATATGTCAGAAAAAGGAACTGGAGTAGCCTGTATGTCAAAAGAGTATATTGTGTATAGTATAATTTTCTCTAACTTCTCTTAAAAGTTGTCATAACTTTTAAGTAAAGTTGTGGTGTGCTTTGTGTTAGAATCCTTTTCTTTGTGCTTATTGTTTCTTAAAATATATATATATATATATATATATATATATATATATATATTGGCTGTCAATTTTAATGGATTTAATCTTGACCGTGTATTTATGTTTAGTGAAATACCTATTACTGGTAGAGCAAGTTACCCTATAAAAGCCAAAAATAAAGCTAAAACAAAGAATCAGAGCTTCTCTCACTTTCTCTCAATTTTAAAGCGAGATTGTTTTGGCAATGAAATTGTTTCTTAATCTTCTCCCATGTGTGTGTGCTCTGCGTGAAGGTAAAGATCAAAACAAAACCCTAAGTTCAAATGATCAGTGTTGGTTGCATATCATTTAGGGTTGGTAAAATCAACCCAAACCCACCCACTCTAATAGATTTTCTTGGGTTTAATTACAATGAAGAGCTTTGAACTTGGGTCACTAGGTGTTAGGTCAATGAGTTCTATTATGCCATGAAATCGTGTTATTATTACCTTCACAATATTTATTTAGTTTGGCTTATCTTTCTATATCTTTTGTTTGTGTTCTTTGTATATAATGAAGCCATTCTGCATCATGAAATAAGAGAGGAATTGAGGGCAGATAGAGTAAGCATGGGTGCGTTTCGAGACTCGGGTGCGGGTGCGGGACTTGGCAATTTTTGAAAAATGTGGGTGCGGGTGCGGCGGGACTCGGCGATTAAAAAATTATTAAAAATATTTTTATATAGTTAATTTAATATTTTTATATAAAAAAATCAAATAAATGGTATAATTTATTATTAAGAAATAATTATTTATGATTTGTTTCTAATAAAATCAATATTTTTAGTAATTGGAAATAAAAAACCACATTTCAAAAAAGTACATTTACTCATTTTTCAATTCTCAAGCCCACCCACATTAAATATTTGACTTTTCCACCCGCTTAATTAATATTCTTTTGTTATACGTTGATTCATCTTTCATCTTTTTTTTATTTGGTGTCTTCTCATCTTCTTCTTCCTTCTCTTCCCCCCCCCCCCCCCCTCTCACAAGGCCACATGACGTAGAAGAATGGCAGCCACTACCTATTTCGTCCAGTTTCGGTGGCTGTTTTGGCCAGAATCGGCCGTATCGGCCTGTTTCGGTGGCCGTTTCGGCTGTCTCAGCATGTTTCGGCGGCCGTATCGGATCCCGTTTCCGCCGAAATCAGCCCGTTTTGGCCCAAATCAGCTTGAATTTGGCCGAGTCGGCGCGAATCAGAGCGAATCCAAAAAAAAAAAAAGGGGAGAGTCGGCGAGTCGGACACCAGACGCCGCGTTGGGCCGCGTCAGACTCCGGTGCGGCGACCTTGGAGCCACGTTGGTGCTTTCTAGGCAGGATAGTGAGAGATACTCTGTGTGTGTGTGTGTTTTGTTTATTACATAGTGTCATTAATGTCCCTTGTCATATATGTTCAATTGGTTAGAGTCTAAACAGCTTCTTCTTTGGACACCATGTTTTTACATCTTTTTTGATAAGTCACTGTATTTTTAACTTCTTTTAATTAGGATAGATAATTTTATGTATCATAATGTCTTATATTTCATCTTATAACTTATAGCTGTGAGTTTTACTCATAAGCAATTTAGTTATACTAATGCTTAATCAACACTCAAAGATTTTACCTTTGAATCACATTTAATGAATTTCTAAGTTCTAACTTCAAAGGATTTTGATTTTAATTATCAAAGGGCCGAGACTGACCCGGAAGCAGATAATAGGTCAGGCCGAGACCATTGGTTACCCAAGGTGCTCTGTCCCAAAGCTCTAGTACTGCTGTCTGTGGGTCTGTACTGTCGTGTGAGTGTGGGTAATGGTATTCTCCGTTGATTTGAGATTGGAGCATTGATTGGTTTCAACTTTCAAGTCTACCAAAGCTTTTTTCACTTGTAAATCTTCAACAATCAACATGGTAAGCCTTCTTATTTTGTTCTTAGCCTTGGCCTTAGATGAATTTGCATACAACTTTTAAATTTGTTTTTGGTTTACCGTTTGATTGTTGAAATTTCATCCATAACCATAAGTAGGGCCTTTTTTGTTAAGAGTTCCAGTAGCACACTGCAAATTATCAATCTGTACCCATCTATCTATTTAGAATTGGTACATGTAAACTTTGATTTTTATGCTAATCTTTGCTTCTTCTTTTTTCTTAAATAGACTAACCAATATTCTTTGGGGAATGCTAAAGTTAAGTACTACCTAGGTTGAGGTTTTGAGAGTTAACACTTAAACCCTTGTGATAAAGTTAATTTTGTAAACAGTAAAACCTTCTGGGTGAGCTTTCAGTGTAACAGAAGACACTGTTTTATATGAATGGGCACGTGTCATCAAATGAGCACCTCACTGTTTATTCTTACAGATGTTTAACTGTTTACACATGAAACAGTACTACGGCGGGTTAAGTATTAAACTCAAAACTTCAGGGGATTTAAGTATTATGGTATTAAAATGTTAGTATTATGGCATGTGTTGTTTATTATTCCCAGGAAGTGTTCAAGAGAGCC
This sequence comes from Quercus variabilis, assembly GCA_030445155.1. NCBI lineage: Eukaryota > Viridiplantae > Streptophyta > Magnoliopsida > Fagales > Fagaceae > Quercus > Quercus variabilis. Next base: position 90,035,389 of record CP129449.1, on the reverse strand, counting down.
ATGCTACAGCCTGGGCCACCTCAAGCTTTTGCACTACAGACAGTTCAGGAAGTCATAAAACCTCAGGTAATTCACACATTTCCCTCTCTACTCACTATTCAAATATCAACTTCCCATATATAGGACAATCAACATGAATCAGCTTTGTTTCTGTTTATATTTGGTGTGACTATGGTTAGGTGACCACCTTTTGAAAGGTAAATTTTCTTTTAACCCGCCAACCTCTTCTCCATTGTCTAAATAATCCCATCCCAGATTCTACGAGATTTGTAAGGAGCACCAAAACCTACAACCCAAATTACCAGTCAGAATTTCCTTATTATCAACCATCACTATAGGAACCGTCTCAGACTAACCAAATTAATGCGAAGTCCAGAAACAGCATCAAAACATAACAAATCCATATTTTATTTTGATTTTTTGAGAGCCCAAAATGGAAATTAAGGGTTTGGAGCCCCAAATCAATTTCCGGCATGAAAACTGCCCAAACGGTCAACAGAAAGAAAAAGCCCATACCTACACTTTTTTTAAAGAAAAAAAAATATCTAATTAATAAAAAATGAATTAAGAAGGAATTCAGTATCATAAACCTCAGCACGTTTTTCCGCACCAAAAAACCAAAAGAAGCAAGTTTTGGAGTAAACCCAGAACCAGTGCATGACTTGTACAAAAAAACAATGAGAAATATACACAAGCAGGAAGGTTTGGAGTAAAATCACCTTTTCATTTTTCAATCAAACGGAGCATATTACAAAGCATAGCAGAATTAATCCAAAAAAAGAAAAGAAAGAAAAGGAAATGAACAAAATATGAAATTAATACAGAACAAGCAGCAAACTGCAAACCTCGTGCAGACAGTTTATTTCACGTAATTCAAACTAATTAACTAACCAACTTAATTAAAGCATGAAGGTGATTTTCTCCAAAACAAGCTATAAGTCTATAACGATGAAGCCTACATGGCAATATAGTATATTGCAGTGCTCATCAGGCAGGGGAGACGTTCAGAGCTACGAGTTGGATATTGTCTTGGCCGCTGCTGATGGTAGCGCTGTCGCCGCCAGGAAGTGTTTGGGTACCACTACCAGCGTTGTTAGTTGTAAACTTGCGTAGTGCAAGGATGAGAGCGATGATGAGGATGATCAAGCTCAGTACTTGAGCAGCAAGTTTAGCGTCCAAAAGCAACGGCAATTTTTCCCTGCAGTTACAAGAGGAAACTAATTAATTAATCAACACAGGAAGCAACAAAAACAAAATTTGTACTACTCAAGAGGAAGATCCAGATACTTCATAGTAAGAGTGGAAATCCGAAAACCTACAACCCAAATTACCAGTCAGAATTTCCTTATTATCAACCATCACTATAGGAACCGTCTCAGACTAACCAAATTAATGCGAAGTCCAGAAACAGCCTCAAAACATAACAAATTGCATCGAAGGTGATGTAGCTGATCTAAATCTGCATCTCAAAAGGCCAGGGTATTATCTGCAAACAGCAGATGTGAAATAGCCATAGCATCTGCACCAGTTGATGAAACTGAAAAACCATCTATATGACCACCCTCCTTTGCACTCAACATTAGTCTACTAGATGCCCCTGTTACCAAAACAAACAGCATAGGTGAAAGTGGATCATCTGCCGCAGACCACGAGTACTAGAAAGAATCCTTTAGGAGTACCATTAATAATGATAAGAGAATCATACCGTAGGAATACAAAATCAACAATATTATCATTTACTTTTACTTATCAAAAAAAAAAAAGGAATACAAAATCCGTAATTTTCAATGGACACATAGTCACTTCATTGGCAATGATTTGCCAAGCCAAATTCATTATATACTTTTATGGTCTCCAAGACAAAAAACTTGTGGCAGATCTGCTTGTACTAATTCTTCCTTTGTAGTTTTTCCTTCGTATACACTCCATGTACTACGATAGCACTTTTCTAATAAAATTTATTACTTATTAGCAATAAGATTTGCTTGTATTGATTCTATCATTTACTTTTTTGGTTACTTCTTTAGGTTCCTTTTAAATGTTCTCCTGTATTTTTTTGTTTTTGCAAATTTGATTATTGAAAAGATGCAGATGTTAAAAGAAAGAAGAAATAAACATGTTTGCTTGTATATTTGATTCAGGAAACATTTGCAATTAGGTGATCTGATTGCTTGCTGCTTGCACACTTTGAGGCTAGTTTTATGTATGGACTAACCTTAAAACTTTTTTGGGGGCATGTATTGTATTTGTCCTATCAAGTTCACTTCTATTATTAACTGAATTTTGTCTGTGATTGAATTAAGTTTTCTTGTATATTGTGCAGTCATCTGCAGTACAGTTGTGAGCAAATAATGCAGTATGGGCACTCGATTGATGACGGTGAAACTACCAGGGTCATATTCCTTGTCTTCTTGGTCAGTACAAGTTTCTTCTCACTAAAAGTTAATCATATGAAAGCATAAGACAGTCTATAACGGGGCTTCATGTTCTCACTACAATTGCATTTCCAAAGCCATTTCAAAGATTGATTGCAGGATAATAACGTCCCCAAGATAATGGTTTTTTGAACAGTCTATAATAAAAGTATTGAAATTGTTCCAGGTGTCAAAAGTTGAAATTAGCCCATTTATTCTTTGTTAATGACTTAATATAGTTCATAGGTAACAATTATAAATATTTTCATGTGATATAGAACGTTATGGATAAGTTTCACCAATGGCCTAGGCTTCAAGTTAATCCAGCCAAGTGCAAGCAATAGAACATCTGATTCAAAATAAGATTTAATATGCAACTTCTGTCGTGTTTCACTGTCTCTGTTGATGCTTACATGGGTTGCTTTACAAATACTGTTAGGAAGATCTATACTACCCCCATCCACTGGTTCAGGATATCCTCTGGGGATCTCTATACTATGCCTATGAACCTGTTTTTATGCGTTGGCCTGCAAAAGATTGAGGGAGAAGGCTCTACAAACTGTAATGCAGCATATCCACTATGAAGATGAAAATACTCGGTATATATGCATAGGGCCTGTCAATAAGGTAATTTTTTTTAAGATGTGAGAGAGAACTAGAGAGTAAAGTTTGACACTGGAAAATTTTAATTTGAAGCTATGAGGAAAAATGGTTGATAGTCATTCAAACATAATATCAATTGAAGAGTTAGATTAATTAGCTTCTTTAGCAATACACCTTCACTCAAAGGCACTCGCTGTACTTATTGGTAGTTCCATTGAGCTATTGGCCTTGTATTTTGTGGATGATGCAGGTGTTGAATATGCTTTGTTGTTGGGTGGAGGATCCAAACTCAGAGGCATTCAAATTACATCTTCCAAGAATCTTTGATTATTTGTGGATTGCTGAAGATGGCATGAAAATGCAGGTTCAGACATTTATTGTTAAACAGTTTTTAACTGACTTAACAAGCATTTCTCTCTCTCTTAGAGTATTCCCAACACCCCCCCCCCCCCCCCCCTTCCCCTCCCCTCCTCTCTGCGGGGGGAAGACCTTCTTAGTATTTTTTTTAATTGTTCAATGAAGTATATAGAGCCCATCATTATATTTCACTACCTCAAATATTGAGAATTATACATTGTGTGTTCGTATTAATTTTGATGCAGGGCTATAATGGGAGTCAATCATGGGATACTTCTTTTGCTATTCAAGCGATTATATCAACTAACATTGCTGAAGAAATTGGAGCAACTTTAAGAAAAGCACATGACTACATAAAGGATTCGCAGGTTCTCCTTTGCAGAATTTTTTTATTATTATGTCTTAAAATTATTCTTTTCATTTTTTCATGACCAATTGTGGTTTGCTTTGAAGGTCTTAGAAGATTGTCCTGTAGATATAAATTTTTGGTATCGTCACATTTCAAAAGGTGCTTGGCCATTCTCAACTGCAGATCATGGATGGTCTATTTCTGATTGCACCGCAGAAGGATTGAAGGTAAAGTTAGAACAAACAGTTCCATACTATATAATGGAAAAAATTTCTGATATCTATTTCTTTGTGCAGGCTGTTTTATTACTATCAACATTCCCATCAGAAACAGTTGGGAAGTCGTTAGATGTGAAGCGGTTATATGATGCTGTAAATGTTCTCCTTTCCTTACAGGTAATTGTTAGATATGTTGCATTTTTAGAAGCTCAAAGTTGGAATCTGACATGGCAAGTTTTAAAAAAATGTTAACAGATTGAAAAAAGACATTATAGTTTGCTCTCATGATTCTTGTAATTGACTTAAGTCAGCTGTTTAACTCAAGGCTTTGTTCATCTGGGTAGAAGTGACCAGAGTAATTTATAATATGTACATTTCCATCACTGATGGAAGCCAATTGTGCCTTCAGCTTGGGCTTGCTTAAATATTTAAGTATTTAAAGAATGTAGGAGTTGGCAGTACTTAACTCTGAACATCCAAGGATTTATCATTGATTCACAAATGATGAAAATATTATCCTGAACATTTATTGTTTGATTTTCTCTGAAAAATGTAGACATTACTCCGAAGTTCATAATTCTCATACCTCTGGTTGTTCTTTTTTATTCGGATAGATATCTTCAGAAGATAATAGTGGAAGAGGAAAAGAAATTCCCCCAACAAAGGATGTAGTTTGTCTACTCTATAGTTTTTCTTACACATATCTTAACATCATAAATGCCTTAAAGAGTCTTGGTTGATTGAATTAGATGATATGCAGAGTATTAAATTTGGTTATAAGCATGTTGGGTTTTTTTTTTTTTTTTTTTTTTTAATGTTTTATTACTCTTTCCAGAATCATACATCTGAAGTTGTGAAGTAAACATAGAATAGAATGTGGCACTTCGAAGCTTTGAAGTTTTATGTAATTCTTAAAAGAAGAGAGTTCTGTATACAAACATTTCTGCATGATATGTGCACCCAACTTTATTGTTCTTCCATTCTGTTGTGATATTTTTTTTGTTTAGTTTGCTTGTCTCTGGTATTGTTAGCAGATTAGTTATGCAATTCAGTAGCTGGTGAGTTATAAACATTCTAATGGATGTTCTTAGATCACTGCAGAATACTGATGGTGGCTTTGTAACTTATGAATTAACTAGATCCTACCAGTGGTTGGAGGTAACTATTATAACTTCTTAAGTCTTCTTTCTTTTACTTTTACCTTTAGTTTTAAATAATTCTTCTTACCATGAATTTGCTATGTCTTGAAAGTTTGAATTATTGCCAAGTACCCCCTTATTAAGAGCTTCAAGACTAAGCCGGCCCTGTTCTCCCAGTGATATTTGAACTCAAATACAATGAATGTTTAGGCTTAGCCTTCACTTAGAAAAAAATTATAAATTACTTGTGACTTGTTTTTCCTCGTTTATGTTCTTAGACATATATTGTATAATTCAGCCCTAGAATCTTTTGTGACTTTTGGCTGCACCAATATTGTGATTCATACTAATCCATTGGAAGAAAACCATCAGTGTTTGGAATGACACTTTAGAAGCCATTCCACCTTTAATTTCATTGTATGGAAACCCCTTGAATTGAGATGGCTAAAATACATTAGGGATTTTTAGTGCAGAAAAATAACCTTGATTCACAAACTTAAAAAAAGCTGAATTTTCACTGAGATGAGATACTGGCATCCTAACAGTCTACCAACAATACTTGTTTCAGAGTAAAAGACTGTCTTACATGTCATGGGACTCAGCTCATGGCTCCAATGTTAGCTCTGGTTGTTAATTACTGATTGCCCAGATGACTTCCTATAGAGATGTGTGTGTGGGTGTGTGTTTTGCATATTCTATACTTTCCTACGTTGATTGAGAATTATATGACATTAATAAGGGATTGTAGGGAATTGAGGCCAATGAGCGCTCTAATGATACCATATCCCCCATAAGAAATGGAGGGTAACAATGTAGGTTTAAAACTCACTGGGTTTTTGTGTAGACTTATCGATCTAAAAAAAAAGGATTGTAGGAAGTTGATATAGAGCAATGGTGTTTTGACCTGGGAAATTTAGGATCAATGTGATGATTAACTCTATATAAGTTTCTTTTTTGATTGTCAAGTTTGCATGTGCAGTTAAGTGGGTTTTGAAACTATGGCGTTACCCTTTGCCCTTTCTTACGGGGACAGAGGTGCCTTTTGAGTTAGAGCTCATTGGCAACTCCGTATCAATTTCTAATGATTGGTAGTAATTCTATTTCACTTTCGTTGATAAATTCTAATATAATGTTGAATGAAGTGATCATGTAGATATGTTGATCAGTGTACGTCAGCTGCAATTCAAGCACTGACATTATTCAAGAAACTATATCCTGAGCATATATAGGAGGGAAGAAATAGAAAATTGTATTACAAAAGCTGCAGTGTTCATTGAAAAAGTACAAGAATCAGATGGCTCCTGGTTTGCTTTCACATTACTTTTCTATTTCTATATTCTGCATTTTTGCTTGAATGTTTTTGTTATTGTCTGTCACTAATTTCTCCCACTTTAATTTTGTATCTGTGCCTGAGCAATGAGCACCTATAACCTAATTAGTCACTTTTTATCTTGGAATTGTTTGACCTTTGAACAGTTATGAAATTACTTGCACCCAATTTATCTAAAATATTTGAATAGGTATGGATCATGGGGAGTCTGCTTCACCTATGGTGGATGGTTTGGGATAAAGGGGTTGGTAGCTGCTGGAACGACATATAAGAATAGCTCTAGCATCCGAAAGCATGCAATTATCTGTTGTCCAAAGAGCTTGCTTCAGGTGGTTGGGAAGGAAGTTACCTTTTCTTGAACAGGTGTATACCAATCTCAAGGACAATAGGCCACATATTGTCAATACCGGATGGGCTATGTTAGCCCTCATTGATGCTGGGCGGGTACATTTGGTGAAGAATGATTTGTATCACATAAATCCAATAAATTAAGTTAAAGACAACAGCAAGCACAAACTGACTAACTATTGAAAAATATGCAATTTTTAAAAAAATTAGCAATTTTAAAATATATCTTTCGAAAAAACAATTTAAAATATCATAATTAAACATTTGATTTGGGCTTTTAGGCTAATTTGTTTGTTTGGACAATTTTTTTAAAATGTTATGTCCACAACAAATTCAAGGTGGATTGTCACTGGTTCTAATTTACGTGTTACTGAAATCGTTTTTGTGTCCACTGATAATAACTAATCACTTAGGATTTGTTGTAAAAGTATTATAAAAATATTGTAAATTTAGTATTTCTCGCAATTTTTTTTTGTTCAATATTCACCAGACCAAAATTTTGGAGAGTTCAAATTTTGTTTTTAATGGGCTTAAATTTTTATTTAAAATGTTCAAGTTTATTTTTGGAGTGGTATAGTTTTTTTTTTTTTTTTTTTTTTGGGTCTAGGTGGCCAACAACACATTAGTTAAAAATTCTTTTTTTTTTTTTTTTAAAAAAAAAAAGGTATAAAAATTATTTTGTAGGGTTATTAAAACTAGAGAATTATCATGAATGCCTACTTAAGACTAACGAAGGAAAAGTTTCAACATCATATTGGTAATGAAATATTAGTTCCATACATAACCTGCACTCAATGACATTTAGCCGAAGAGAAAATAGGTTCTGATAATGTATTCTATGTTTGATTGTATGCAATACATTAAACGAGAGAGAGTGGAAATTCTCTTTTGTGAAAACTAATGGGATTTTTGAACAGTAATGTTTAAAAATCCATATACTATATAATTAATACTTTGATTCACAGAGGTAATATTTGTGTTAATTTTACCAATCGTGTGTCTTGAATGAAAATCACATTCATCACCATGTTTCTCATAATTTGATAATTAAAGTAACCATCAGATTTGGGTGATCGCATTCCCAGTTTCATTTTTAAATAAACGTAATAAAAACCAGAAAATAAGGACGGGAAAAAAAAAAAAAAAATCAAGCTGATTGTATACTTTTTTCTTCGCAACAGAAATTTCTATCACCTCCTGTATAATGTTTCTAGTCTCAATATTAATAACTGATTTTTCTCTCTCTCCTGAAAGGCTGAGAGAGATTCAACACCGTTGCACCGTGCAGCAAGGATATTAATATATTCTCAAATAGAGAATGGAGATTTTCCACTAGAGGTAAAACTAGGCATTGTTTCTCTATTTTTCTTTCTCATCAAAGCAAAATATTTCTTGAATGTGCAATTGTATTATGTTCTGAGGAAAGACAGGAACAGACCAACGGTACATTTTTATGGCTTTAAAACTTCAGTATCCTCCCATATATATATATATATATATAAAATAAAATAAAAAATTCAGTATCCTAATACATAAATTTGACTAAGAAATAAACCACACCAAGATAAAAATATGTAAAGCTTAGAAATATTCTTAGCATATTTTTACTAGTGAAAGCTCAATATAGTGCAAAATAATATAGATTGTTTAGACCCCAATTTTAAACTAATGGCTCAAGTTAGCCAAGTCGAGCCTAACAAAATACTATTTAGCTCTATCATGTACTTCTCATGTGATCTTTCGCAAATTGTTACTCACGAGTCAATTGTGAGCAAGTTGCGAACTCCATTGTATGCACAATTCTTTACCAAACTCTCACACTCAACCGTTACATTAAATCCCACAAAAATATAGGGAAATGATTGAACAAAATATAATCAAATTTGACACGAAAGTAAAGCCAACATAAACATAGTTATAAATCACAACTTTACAACTAGGGATAGCCAACCACAAAGTTTTGGTATTGACGTGTTGTTGATATTTTTACTAGAGGTGGTTAAATGGATGATATGGAGGTTATAGGTTCTCTAGACCATTAATTTCTTTAGATATCTAGTTTCTTCTAGACTAGAAAAGATAAATATTGTAAATCTTGGCTTCTTTGCTCATGTATTTTAGACCACACAGCATAAGAATCTTTTAAAACAACTTGTTTCATTAGCAACTACTCAAGAAAGTTATTTATCAATACCTTTGTATGTTTTTAGACCCCTTAAACATAAGTTGTTTAACTTAGTTATTTAGCCAAGTGATTACTTGGGTAAATTATTCAGTTCTAGGTTAAACTATTCAAATCATATAATGTAAATAATGCAGAAATATAAAGAACACACGGTATGATAACCCAAGAAAACCAAACCAGTAAAAAACCTAGGGAGATTTAACCTAACTATCCTCAAGATAAAACTAATCAACTATGAAAGAATTGAAGTTTTATAATAAGACTTAGACCACTAACATCCTATTGTTACCTCGAGTAGAAAACTTACTACCACGATCACGTGACATCACCGATTCCACAGACTACTTCTTTCTTTGATCTTTTGTAGCCACAAGTTCTCCTACTTGTGATATTCTTTAAGTTCTTTAAGCAGCAACTGAAGTGGTCATCAAGTTCTTGACATCAATCTTGATCTTATAACCCAAAGTGTGTATGAAGGTAAAAACCTCTAGATCTCACAAAAAGATTCAACACACAGCCATCAAAAGACATCTAAAATGTAGTTAGGGTTTTTCCTTTTATACTTGAAGTAAAACACAAAACCTTGCACGTCAAACGGGCTTGGGCTAAATTGGAAAATCTGCAGAAAAATAATTCTGCACGTGGTTCAATCGATCGAGCCTAATTTTTGATCGATTGAGACTTGCAAAACTATACCAATAATTTCTACAATCAATCGATTCCAATTTTACAAGTAATCACACTTTGAGCAAGCCTAAACCTAGACTCTATGTTTTGATCTTGGTTTGCCAACACATTACATAATGAGTTCTAATACATTAGTTCCTAAATTCTTAGAATCTAACAAACTTCCCCTTTGGCAATCCGTAACAAAACACATCACACAAAATGAAATGCTTAAAATAAATAAACAGCCCATTCAATTTAAATAGCCCTAAATACAATTCAACCTAACTACTATCTATCAGTTGTCAATGTAGATAGCAGCCACGACTAAATTAACTTGTAAATTTCTGAAACACTCAACAAACACATAGATGCATGTGTGAAAAATACAAGTAAACCAAGATAAATTCTTGATTTCACAAAACATGAAATAAAAGACATATAACATAAATAATCTCATAATATAAATCAATAAACAATGTATCATATGTGAAACAAGAAACAATAAAAGAAACTAAATATAAAACAAAGTGTCTCCCCCTAACATATACAACCCATAAAAGATAAATACATCAAAGGCAAAATAAATACATCACAAAGCCTAAATACATCACAAAGCCAAAACCAAAAAAATACATCATAAAGCTCCTAGATACAATCTATAAACTACAAATCTCCAAAGCTCCCCCTATCTCCATATCTCCCCCTATCTCCATCTCTATGTACTCCCTCTTTTTGTGACGAATTGCCAAAAGGCAATCAAGGCTCATCATCAAAAGGTGGAGGCTGGGGAGTAGACTCTCTAAATTTGCTCATAAAGCTTGAAGCTCACTAAGAACATCCAATAAAAGTTGTCTATGTGTCGCCTGAAAGGTTATAATTGTATCCAGCATACTCCGGATAAAAGCATCACTCGATGAAGAAGGTGGAGAATCTACAGCAATTGTCAGGTCAACATAATCCTCAGTAGTAGGATCACCATAAGAAGGAGGCATAGATGCATCACCTGTAGAAGACTTGACTCTAGGGCATTTAGAGCTAGCTTTTAACTGAGCCGCTCTTTGCCTAAGGAAGGTGGCACCTATGGAAGCTATGATATGGACAGGCTCAGATACAGGAAAGTCCTCTAAACCTAAATCTAAAAGAATCCTATGGATAAACACTAGAAAGAAAAGACCATGAGATTTTGAACTACTCTTATGAACATCAACAAGTGATCTAATAAAAAGAGTAGGAAAATTCATAGGAGCGTTAGTGATGAAAGTGTACAAAAATGCACATCTCTCAATGGGAATAGTGTGTAGATGAGAGATAGGCCAAATGGAATGACAAGCAATCCGAAAAAACAAATAATTGAGCTCAATGATACGAGGGTCAGTACCCCATCTAATGGTAGTACCAGTGATGAGTGACATGATGTCATCAAGGGGAGGTATCTCGGTGTAAGGATAGACGAGCTATTATACCAAAGGTACTCCAAGAGCAGAGGCCACTACCTTAGGAGTAATGACATACTCTTCACCTTATCCAACTTCTCGCATATTGAATATTGGAATTATAGGAGTGGACAGAGAGATTTGAGTAGAACTCTCTAATCAAAACAACCAGAGGAGGATGCTTAATATCCAAAAGAGGTAACCAAGCCAGACTCTCAAAGTTCCTACGTATCTTAGGGTCTAACTCATCTAAGATCACTTTACGCTTAGGCCACACTGATCTAAAGATATAGAGTTTCTCATTAATTTCTTGGTGTTTTTGGGTTCTAAATTTATCACTCTAAAACATAGGGGTAAAGGAGGTAGAGGTTTTCTTGTTGGCTCTAGTTTTCCTAACCATGATGCTAAAAGATTTAAGTAAAAACAAAAGAAAACAAGAAAAAATAACCAAGGGCAGACTGCATTAGAGAGGGTTAGAGCACAAAAATCTCAATAAATAACAATCTATAGGATGCATGAAATGAATATACATATGATGCATGCTCTAATGCATTGAAATTTGTTCAATTTTACTTCATAAACAATCAATTGAATTGAATATAGAGTTCTAGTTCAAAAACCCCAAATTTTAAAAAACCCAATTCCAAAAATATAACCAAATTGATCTATTAATAATTACACTAGTTAGAAAACATCATATAATGACATAATCAATTAATTACACAAGTCAATTTTATCAATTTTAGCCCAATTGAACAAAATCCTCAATTTCACAAAGTTTCAAGCCCTAGAAATTTCAATTTTCCCCAAATCACACAATTAATCAAATTAATGCACGGGAATCATGTTAATAACATCCAAAAACAAAACCCATTGAACAAAATTGATTAAAAACAATTGAAATAATCAAAAACCCCAAAAATGTAATATTCAAAATTTCCAATGAAAATGCATGAAACGTGTGATTTTATTGAAAAATAAAGGGTAAAAGAGACCTACTAGTGCTTGAGGACAAAAGCCTTGGAGAGATTTGTGGAAGAAAATGACAAATTTGGTTTAGATTGGATCGGTCGAAGAAAAATAGTGAGAGAGCTTTTGAAAAAAAATTGAAAAGTGCGAAGAACACGTGAGAAAAGCTTCTTTAAAACTCTTTTTGACTGAATTTCAATCGGTCGAAAATAAGTTTTGATCGATCAAAAGATATATTTGATCAATCAAGCATCAATCGAGCATCGACCGAGCCAGGTAGATTCAAACCAAAATTTTTATTGCATTTTCGATTGGTTGAGTAATAGTTTTGATCGGTTGAAAATTTTGAAAATTCAAATTTTATAAAAACAAAGCAATTTTATGCAAAAACTCATCAAAACACAATATTTCATGAATGAAATGCATGAGTATAAAAGTAAAAGTTTTTCAATAGCACTTGAATCATATCCAGATCTTCCATAATAAAAAAGTTTCAACCAATTTGTCCCCAAAACTCAACCAATAAACATATTTTGCATCAAAATCAAGGAACATATAATCTTGGATGGCCAAAACAAATTTACACACAATGTCATGTACTAAGTTTAGCAAAGAATAACTTATGCAGTGTGTGCAACTAGTAATAGCTTGAGATACATGTGAGGTGATATGAAGATAGTAATCAATCAATTTTCTACATTATTCATCACATAAGTTTGAAAGAGACTATCATCTAAAGAGTTCCATCATATAACTCTCACATCTCCTAGAAACAAGCTTGTAATCATGTAAGTTTCTTGTTTTGCCTCATAATATACACATCAATTTTATTTCATTGTGAAATTATTTGATTAGCCAGAAAATGTGCACACCAATTTTATTTCATTATGAATTTATTATAGCCCAATAATGTACACACCAATTTTAGTATTAATCTGAAGTTACACCTTATGTTCTTTTTGTGCATATGCTACACTTTTTCGAGCACAAAATCTTATGATATGCACTAAGGTGTTCATGATCGGCTAGTAAACAGTGGTGATATGCTTATTTATGCTTTTCTCATTAAGTTCTAGTCTTAACAATCAAAAGCATGTGACTTTAAAATCAAGATCATGTGATCAAAAACTATAAACAACTCCCACACAACATGCACTACATAGCTAAAACTAGCAAAGTGCAGTAAAAATAAGCTCATCCAGGATAAATAAGGTACACAAGTCATGTTATGTAAAGATAAAATAAAAATTGGCCAACCTTGATTATAAACCCATGATATATGATACAAAACACATTTTTCCTTCCTTTTTTTTTTTTTTTTTTAAAGCAATATCAAAAACATCCTATCATGAAATGCATGAATGTTATGCATTGCAAATCCTAAAAGCAAAAAGAAAACAAAAACATCAAAATAAGAGTCACAAAGAGTAGAGAGATGAAGCACAAGGACCAAAAGAGCCAAGGGTGACTGGTGACACAGAATCACACCAATTTTCTGACGAAGTGTCTCAAACTTACTCCTATCAAGAGGTTTGGTGAAGATGTCAGCATTCTAACGTTCAGTAGGGATATATTCTAGAATCACAATCTTTCTTTCAACCAGATCCCTAATAAAGTGATATCTAATCTCCATGTGCTTAGTCTTAGAATGTTGAACAGGGTTCTTAGAGATATCGATAGAACTAGAATTATCACAATAGACAACCATGGTGTTTTGTGATATCCCATAATCATCTAAAAGCTTTTTCATCCAAAGAAACTGTGAACAACAACTTCCAGCAGCAATATATTTCGCTTCTGCAGTTTACTAAGAGACAGAATTTTGCTTTTTACTCATCCAAACAACAAGATTGGCCCTTACATAAAAACACCCACTAGTGGTGCTTTTTCTATTATCGGCATTGCCGACCCAATCTGGATTAGAGAATCTAGCAAGAGACATATTTGACTCTTTGCTATAAAACAATCCATAATCACATGTTCCACTAACATATTTTATGATTCTTTTAACAGCATTCAAATGTGAAACCTTAGGATGAGATTGAAACCTATAACATACACCAACACTGAAAGCAATATCTGGGTGACTAGCAGTTAAATACAAAAGACAATCAATCATGCTTCTACATAATGTAACACCGACACTGAAAGCAAGAGCATGGGTTGTTGTTTGGGATTAAAGTTTAGAATTTTTTATAATAGACTTTTAGTTTAAATAGAATTTAAATTTGTTGAAATTGAAATGATAAAGTTTTACCTAAACGAAACAATTGTTAAATATTATTGCTTAATTTGAGGTAATGTATCTTGAAAAATAATATAAAAATTAATTTACTAGTTAATAAGAGTAGCCACTTGGCACAATCATGACTTCTAAATGAAGAATCACATTTAAGCTAAAAAAATTTAAAATAATTAAAACTAAATTATTAAATAAATAGTAATAATAAATTATAAAATAAGTAAATAATTTTAATTAATGTTAAGTTCAGATTTTTTAGAGTTTAGTATTTATAATATAATTTTTTTATCTATTTTTATATTTTAAAATTCTTTTTATGCTTTGTGTTAATTTCTTAATATGAGATATGGAATGAATCTGTTTATTCCATTTGAGTTATGTTTAATTTATGCCCTAACCAGTACAAACAATAATAAACAAAATAGTTCCTCAATACCCATTTTTTCCTAGTGATAATTTAGGAAAAAATCAATACACTCACAAATTAAACATACTTACCAAAACCAAAAATCAAAACATACACAAAATAATTCAAAAATTAAGAATATAAAAACTTACATAAGAGAACCAAGAACTTAAATGAGTGTCCATTATTTTTCTTCTTTATAATAAACCTCCTGCAGCAAATTCAGAAGCAAAGAAGAATAAGTTGAATTTATTAGATTAAAACACAAGAGTAAGTTGCAGTTTGGAAAAAAAAATAAAAAATAAAAAATACAACAACGTGGGGTGTATTGTTTGAAATTTAATTATAGGGACAACTTATTATTTAAGAGAATTGTATCAAAAAACCATGGATGAATATATATAAGTTTTGAAAATGTTAGTATATATATATATAATAGACTTTTAGTTGGAGTATAATTTAAATTTCTAAAACTTAGATTATAAAGTTTTATCTAAATTAAATTTGAACAAATTTTAACTTCAAAAATATATCTGAAAAAAGAATAGAAAAGAATATATTTTTATTTGTGGTGAATTTTGATAAATCCACCATTATATTACATTTTCTTATATCCTCCACCAAAATTTCTAGAAAATAAAAAAATTAATAGCTCTGTCATCAATAAATTGTTTAAATTGCAAGTTTTTGTAATTTGAAATAATGCATAAAATATAAGCTTATAAATCATATAGTAAATAATATCCAATAAATACAAAATTTGACATGTGTATTAAACTATCAAGAGCATAAAGAAAATGCAATCTAAACAGTTTGATCTTGAAATATGTAGTAATTTTTAAAGGAACTTTTAGTCTTAGGCTACAACTAATTTTGGAGATAAAATTTGTCCATTAAATTATTTTTAATCTTATCCTTTAGTCAAGAGCTTTGTAGCTTCATATCCTAATAAAATATTAATTCAATAAGATGCAACTTGAGACAGAGAGAGAGAAAAAAAAAAAAAAAAAAAAAAAAAAAAAAAAAAAAAAAAAAAACCAAAGTGTGGATTGTGTGAAATTTTAGTTTAAAAATTTGTTATAATAGACTTTTAGTTTGAATAGAATTTAAATTTGTTATAAATTATTGTTAAATCATGTAATTTGTGTAAAAAAGAAGTGATAATTGTTAAATCTTATCCTTAGTCAAAACCTGAGTTTTTTTTTTTTTTTTTAAAAGAAATAAACATGGGTTTTTGTGTGGGATTTAAGTTTATAATTTTTTTTTTTTTATAAAATACTGTTAGGTTGAATAGAATTTAAATTTTTTGAAATTTGACTGCTAAAATTTTACCTAAATTAAATTGCTTTTAAATATTGTCCCTTAATTTGAGAAAATATATCCTAATAAATAATATAAAATTAATTTACTAATTAGTGAAAGTAGTCATTTGACACAACCACGGTTTCTATGCTAAACTTTTGTTACTATACTTATTGTATAAGATATGATATAATATGATATGATTCGTGAGTTATGTGGTATTTAGGTTTTTTAAAAAAATATGATAGACTTTTAGTTTTATTTAAATTAAATATTATCAATTAATTTGAGGAAATATATCATAACAAATAATATAAATTAACTAATTAGTTCTTCTTAAGATATTGATAATAGAATTTTAGTTAGAGTAGAAGTCAAAAGGTTGTTTATATATTTAAAATTTTTGAGGTTTAAATGACATGTTTCATCTAAATTAAGAAATTGCTAAATATTTTCCTTTAATTTGAGGAATTGTGTAATAAAAAAATTCATTAATTTTTTGTTCTTAAAATATTGATAATAGATTTTTAGAGGGAGTATAAGTCAAACATGGTATTTTGTAGAAAGAAAACTTGGGTTGTTGTTTTGGATTAAAGTTTAGAATTTTTTATAATAGATTTTTTGTTTGAATAGAATTTAAATTTGTTGAAGTTTAAATGATAAAGTTTTACCTAAATGAAACAATTGTCAAATATTATCCCTTAATTTGAGTAAATATATCCTAAGAAAATATATAATTAATTTATTAATTAGTGAGAGTAGCCACTTGGAGAAATCATGACTTCTTAATGAAGATTCATATTTGAGCTAAAAAAATTTAAAATAATTAAGTATTCCTGAATAGTAATAGTAAATTATAAAATAAGAAAATAATTTTAATAAAAAAATTACTAATAAATTTTGATTTTTTAGTGTTTCGTCCTTATAATATAAATTATTCATGTATTTTTATATTTTAAAATAATATTTATGCTTTGTGTTAATTTCTTAATATGAGATATGGAATGAGTTTGATCATTCCTATTTCAGTTATGTTTAATTTATGCCCTAACCAGTACAAACAATAATAAACAAAATAGTTCCTCAATACCAAATTTTTCCAGGTGCTAGTCTAGAAAAAAAATCAACACACTCACAAATTAAATACAATAAACAAAACCAAAAATCAAAACATACACAAAATAGTTCAAAATTTGAGAATTAAAAAAAAAAGAAAAACAAAAAAGAACAAAAACAAAAACTTACATAAGAGAACCAAGAACTTAAATGGTGTCCATTATTTTGTTTCTTTGTAATAAATCTTCTTTAGCATAATATCTTGCAATAAATTCAGAGAAGATGAGTAAGATGAATCTATTAGAATAAAACATAAGAGTAAGTTGCAGTTTGGAAAAAAAATAATAATAATACAACAACGTGGGGTGTATTGTGTGGAATTTAATTATAGGGATGGTTTATTAATTAAGAGAGATTGTATCAAAAAACCATGCTGAATATATATAAGTTCTAAAAATTTTAATATATATATATATATATATGTAATAGAATTTTAGTTGGAGTAGAATTTAAATTTCTAAAACTTAGTTGATAAAGTTTTATCTAAATTAAATTTGAACAAAGTTTAGCTACAAAATTATATCTTAAAAAAGAGAATATCATTTTATTTGTGGTGAACTTTGAGAAATCCACCATTGGATTACATTTTCTTCTTATATCCTGCACCTAAATTTCTATAAAATTAAAGATCAATAGCTCTGCCATCAATAAATTGTTTAAATTGCAAGTTTATGTAATTTAAAATTATGCATAAAATATAACCTTATAAATCATATAGTAAATAATATCCGATTGATATAAAATTTGATATGTGTATCAAGAGCATAAAGAATATGTAATCTAACGGTTTGATTCTTTTTGAAGGAAATTTTAGCTGTAGGCTACAACCAATTTTGTTGCTAAACTTTGTTCATTAAATTATTTTTATTCTTATCCCTTCGTCAAGACCTTTATCCTAATAAAATATTAATTTAATAAGATGCAACTTAGGGAAAAAAAGCAAAAATAAAAGCGTGGGTTGTGTGAAATTTAATTTTAGAAATTTATTATAATAGACTTTTAATTTGAATAGAATTTAAATTTGTTTTAAATTATTGGTAAATCATGCAACTTGTGTTAAAAAAAAAAAGTGATTATTATTAAATATAATCCTTAGTCAAAACGTGATTTTTTTTATTAGAAAGAAAATATGGATTTTTGTGTGGGATTTAAATTTATAAATTTTTTATAAAAGATTTTTAGTTTGAATAGAATTTAAATTTGTTGAAATTTAAATGATAGGACTTTACCTAATTTAAACAGTTATTAAATATTATCTCTTAATTGAGGAAATATATCATAACAAAAAATATATAACTAATTGCTAATTAGTGCAAGTAGTCACTTGGCATAACCACGAAAAGCCATGGCTGAATATGTATAAGTTCTAAAATTTTGATAGTAGACTTTTAGTTAGAGTAGAATTTAAATTTCTAAAACTTAAATGATAAAATTTTATCTAAATTAAATTACTGTTAAATTGTATCCTTAGTCAAAAGCTTTGTTGCTTAATATACTAATAAAATATTAATTTCATAAGTTCAACTTAAGGATAAAAAAATGTGTGGGTTGTGTGGGATTTAAGTTTAGAATTTTTTTTTTATTTTTTTTATAGTAGACCTTTAGTTTTAAATTTGTTTTAAATTATTATTAAATCATGCAACTTGTGGAAAGGAAAACAAATACATGGGATGTGCACGATTTAAGTTTAGAAATTTTTGATAGTAGACTTTAATTTTGAATAGAATTTAAATTTGTTTTAAATTATTATTAAATCTTATCCCTTAGTCAAAACGTGGGCTTTTTTTTTTTTTTTTAATAAAATTAATTTACTAATTAGTGAGAGTATCTACTTTAACCACAGTTTCTAAGCCTATCTTTTTATTATACTTGAAAAAAAAACAAAAACAAAAACATGGATTGTGTAGGATTT
This sequence comes from Quercus variabilis, assembly GCA_030445155.1. Classification (NCBI taxonomy): domain Eukaryota; kingdom Viridiplantae; phylum Streptophyta; class Magnoliopsida; order Fagales; family Fagaceae; genus Quercus; species Quercus variabilis. Next base: position 90,016,397 of record CP129449.1, on the reverse strand, counting down.
AAGTTTAGAAGTTTTTTACTAATAGACTTTTAGTTTGAATAGAATTTTAATTTGTTTTAAATTATTGTTAAATATTGTATTAAATTACTGTTAAATCTTATCCTTTAGTCAAAATGTGAGGTTAGCTACTTGGCCCAACCACGACTTCTAAGTCCAAATTTTATTATACTTCAAAAAATAAACTAAAAAAAAAAAAAAGATAAAGAAAAACAAGAGAGATTTTTCTTTAGCTATACACAAGAATTATTGTAATTGATTTTATAATAGTGAAATTATTCGGAGTTTGTCTTGTGGTTTTTCTCTTCAAAGAGAGAGGATTTTTCACAAAATTTGTGTTGTTGAGTATGATTGCTATTTGAGATTGATAATATTATTTGGAACCCAACAAGTGGTATCAGAGAGTTAAGATTTCAATGGAAGCAATGGCCAAAGAAGAAGGCAAGGCTTTAGGAATTGAGAAGTTTGATGGAACAGACTTTGGGTATTACAAGATGTAGATTGAAGATTATCTCTATAGGAAGAAGTTGCATCTGCCTCTTTTTGGGAAGAAACCTAAAAGAAGGATGAAGAATGGAACCTTCTTGATAGACAGGTATTGGGAGTTATTCGATAAACTCTGTCAAGATCAATTGCACATAATGTTGTGAAGGAGAAGACCACCGTGAATTTGATGAAGGCTTTGTCTAGCATGTATGAAAAGCCATCGGCTAACTAGAAGATGCATTTGATGAAGAGGTTGTTCAATCTAAAGAAGGCAGAAGGCACTCTTGTAGTGTAGCATCTGAATGAGTTCAATACGATCACAAATCAATTATCCTAGGTGGAAATTGAATTTGGTGATGAGGTTCTTGCATTGATTCTTTTGGCTTCTTTACCAAACAGTTGGAAAGCCATGAGAATGACAGTGAATAATTCTACAGGGAAAAGCAAACTCAAATATGATGATATTTGAGATTTGATTTTAAGTGAAGAGATTCACAGGAAAAATACGAATATAGACAATGCACAAGATCAAGCTTTTGTCAAGGAGAACAAGAGTAGAGGTAGAAGCAAAGGTGGAAGCAAAATACCCAATTATCGAAAATTTAATGGTAGGTCACAATTAAGAGATAGATCTTAGTTTAAGGAAACTAGAGAATACTTCTATTGTGGGAAAAAGGGGCCACATAAGAAGAGATTGTTTGCATTGGAATAAAGAATAAATTGATCAAGGCAAAGATAAAAAGAATGATAGTGAAAAAAATACTACAGCTACTATGATTGCAGAGGATGTTTGGGTACCCAAATGACTCAAATATTTTGTATTATTTCCATTTAAAAATTTTAATAAAATAACTTTTCTTACACTCTTCAATTTTCATCTATAATGCACCAGAGACCATTCAAGTCTCTTGTTTCATATCTATTGTCTTAGCAAGTTTTTAAATATTTTTTTCCACTTTTAAAAACCTTACATTTAGCTTATTAGACAATCTTTTTTTTCCTCCCTCCTCGCCACTTTATAATTTTCGTAAGTAACGTTGTCTTTACGTCTACACTCACTTCTTGTGTTTCCTAAATAGATGGAGATTTTGAGGATGTGGCAATAAGGACATTCAAGGTGGGATTTCCCTCAAATCACGACTTGAGAAAGTCATTAACTATGAAGCCCACGTGGAGTATGCACCAGCTCATGGATCAAATTGATGAGCACTAGCAAGTTGAGGAAAACCAACTACAAGGAAAAGGGAAGGCCAAGGTTCCCCCTCCCCCCCCCCCCCGGTGACAGAAGAGATTCTCGACTTGAAGGTTATGGCCATAACTGACCCAGGAGAGACTTCGGCAATTAACCTAGGCGTCCTAATGCTTAAATGGTTAGCTTGGTATTCAAGGAGCTAGTACATCAGATCCTTGAAAAGTTAAAGAACAAGCCTTACTTCAAATAACCAAACAAAAAGGGAGGCGACCCTACCAAGCAATCAGAGCCTTTATTGTCAGTATCATTAGGACTGTGGACATACTACCAAGGATTGCAAAACCTTCCATGATTATTTGAAGTAGTTGGGACAAGGATGATTATTTAAGAGGGAGACTTGAAACAGACCTTTATGGTTGAGGTTTTTTTTTTTTTTTTTTGAAAGGGATGTGAGGTTTTCATTATTAAGATTTAAGAGGGAAGAGATGTAGTTGCCCATAAATTGGCTAGTCCTTCTCAATTTGTATCAGACTTGGTTATGTGGAATGAAGAGGTACTTTCTACTAACCTTAACGGTCGTCTCAAAATAAGCGGGAGCTTCTTCTGACTTACTAGTAAAAAGTTATTAAGGAAACAAAAATCAAAATCACAATTTTCGAGACCTAAATGTAGGAATTTTCCATTTTCAAGGGTACCTCATGGTAAAGTAACGACTACTGCTCAAACGATCATTTCGCTTTAGCCTACCAAATTTCATGCAATTCCGACTCTGTTGCCTAAATGATTTTTACTAGTGTCTTTTTGCCTTGTGGGATTTTAGGCGCACTTGAGAGTCCAGAAAGGTCATAGGGGTTTGTTCTACATCACAAGTAATATAACAACATGCATTATTTCAGACATGTAAAGCATGGATACTGCCACCGAAGTTTTCTTTTAAACCAAATATTATCCTTTGTATCATGAGTGCTAATAGGCCTAGCAGTATCCTCGTCAATAAAAGAAGACAGTGGACGAAGGTAACAATAATCTTCGTCCATCATAGTACTCGTCAGAAGAGGATAAGGCCATTTCTCTCACAATCAATGGAGAAGCATTACATGGCAATAATGAGTCTCTGTACCATTGGAGAGACATGAATCTTGACAATTAACACCTCATCAAGGTGTTACAGATACCACATTGAAACCATAATTAAAACGCCTCTAACGACTAGAAGGAAGAAGCAAGCATAGATATACCAGTACCCCAAGACCTGGGAAGGTACGAAAAACTCTGACTAGAATACACTCACACTCTAACTTTGAATCTTCTTTTCTCTTCTGGCTATCGGACTTTACCATTGGAGGCTTTGTGGCAGGCACCACACCAATGACCCATATTTCTCTCACTCTTCACCTACCCCTTTCAGGATCTTTGGCACTATGGATGGATTTCCTTCCTGGACGATCACTTTGACTGATGATCTCGGTATCATCAGTTTGGTGTCGTCTGTGGGGACGCTTTCTTCGCATATAGGTTCGAGAATGTAGTTCCACTCGTTTCACAAATCCGGATGGATTCCAACACTAACCAAGATCCTACAACATTGGCTCTACAAATCTAGATGCTTGCAGCCAAAGTGGAGGAGCTCACTAGGCAGAACCAAGAGATGAGGCTACAACTAAAACAAGAAGACGGTCAAAACCAATCAAAATGATGACAGAGAGAGCCAGAGGAGACGACCAGGTACTCCAGAATGGGTGAACTCAAATCTTTTCAGAGAAATGAGAAAAGAGATGGACGAATTGAGGAATGCGATCAAGGAGAAAACAGACTAGAGTCTAGACAGAATGGTCAAGAGGACATATTCACCCTTCACCACGACAGTCCTAGAATTCCCAGTACCCTTAAATTTTCATCTACCACAGCTCGAGCCATTTGATGGACTGAAGGATCCCTTGGATCACCTCAACACTTTCAAGACAAATTTGGGTCTCCAACAGCCTCCTGATGAGATATTATGTCGTTCTTTCCCCACCACTCTCAAAGGAGCAGCCAAGGAGTGGTTCACTAAACTACCAACGTCGTCCATCGACAACTTCGAGCAGCTAGGTAATTCCTTCCTTCGTCACTTCGTGGGCAGGCAACACCTGAAAAGACTAGCGAACCACTTGTTTACCATTAGGCAAGAAGAGAAAGAGACCCTAAGGTCATATGTAACACGTTTTACTTAAGAAACTTTAGAGGTGGACGAAGCAGATGATAAAGTACAGTTGATGACCTTCAAAGCTGGATTGACGTCCAGGGAATTCGTGGTCTCCCTAGCGAAGAATCCTCCAAAGACGATGACAGAAATGCTCTTGAAGGCGCAGAAGTATATGAATGCTGAGGATGCCCTGGCAACAATAGAAGGAACAGAGAAGCCCAAGGAGAAAAAGAAAGAAAAGGAGGACGATCAAAAAGGGCGAAAAAGGGATCAGGCAGATCGTTAGAATACTGAAGGGAACAGACGGAGAGATGACAAAAACCCTTGGCTAGTAAAGTTTACTCCCTTGGTTATGCCTGTTAACCAGATTTTGGCACAGATTAGGGATGAGCACTTCCTTAAACATTCGTGACAAGAGAAAATACTACCATTTCCACGAAGATCATGGGCATTATATAGAGGGCTGCAGAGAGTTGAAGGAGCAGGTAGAAGAGCTTGTATGAAAAGGGAAGCTGCAAAAGTTTATGAAGAAAGGAGATTCCAGTAGACCCAGGGATGACAACAAAGGTTAACACGAAGTTTCTCAGAGGAATCAAGACTGCATGCCCCTTCGACTGCAAAGTGCCATAAGGGAAATAAAAACAATCACAGGAGGGTCGTCAACAAGGGAATCGTTCAAATCCCTCAAGAAGTCACACCAAAGATAGGTGAACAGTGTCCATGGGACGCCATCTCTGAAGCAAAGGTGGACGGACCAAGATATTCTATTCTTGAAAGGAGATGCCAGAGGGGCGAAACAGCCTCATGATGACCCATTGGTTATTATGCTCATGATTGAAGGATTCAATACCAGGAGGGTTTTGATGGACAATGGAAGCTCGGCAGACATCATTTATCTTTTTGCCTTCCAACAGTTAAAAATGACCCTAAAAGACTTCGTCCATTCGAATCTCCCATTGTTAGTTTTAGTGGAGACAATGTGTATCCACTGGGAATAGTAACACTGATGATCACAGCTAGCTCATACCCCTTTCAGGTAACCAATCGACACAACTTCTTGGTAGTAGACTCACCTTTGTCTTATAATGTGATCATAGGAATGCCTATCCTCAATTAGTGGAAAGCAACCACTTCCACGTATTGCCTGAAGGTGAAATTCCCAACAGAGTGAGGAATTAGCAAAATCAGAGGAGACTAGGTTTTGGTCTAAGAATGCTACCAAGCAGTCCTGGCGTCAAAAGAAAACTATAAATGGATGATCGAAGAAAAGACACCAGAAATTGTCGAGAAACTCGAGACCGCCAAGTTGGTCGAAAGAGATCCCACAAAGACGACCTAGGTAGGGACGAATTTGAACCTCCAGACGAGAAAAGAAATTGTCAGCTTTCTGAAGGATAACCTGAACTTATTCACCTAAAGTCATGAAGATATGCCTAGCCTACTAGCAGGCATTATTCAACATTGCCTGAATGTGGATCCTGAGAAGAAACTCGCCCAGCAGAGAATGAGAGTTTTCGCCCCTGAACAAAATAAAGCAGTTATGGACAAGGTGAACAAGCTGCTCGCTGCTAACTTCATTAAGGAGGTATACTATCCCGAGTGGTTGGCCAACGTTGTCATGGTCAAGAACGCAAACGGGAAATGGAGAATGTGCGTTAACTTCATGGATTTGAATAGTGTTTGCCTAAAGGACAGTTTCCCTTTGCCTAGGATTGACCAGCTCGTAGATTCAATGGTCGAGCATAAACTCCTTACCTTTATGGATGCCTTCTCCAGGTACAACCAAATACATATGGAAAAAGAAGATCAAGAGAAAACCGCATTCATCACTAGCCAGGGGCTCTATTGCTACAAGGTCATGCCTTTCGGTTTGAAGAACGCAAGAGCCATGTATTAGAGATTGGTCAACTAGATGTTTAGCAAGCAGATTGGGAGGAATGTAGAAGTGTATGTAGATGACATGCTAGTCAAAAGCAAGGAAGAGGAGGATCATTTAAACGATCTCAAGGAGACATTCAATACACTCAGACAATACAGTATGAAGCTAAACCCGGCCAAGTGTGCCGTTGGAGTCTCCTCTGGAAAATTACTCAGCTTCATGGTATCACAGAGAGGAATAGAAGCAAATCCAAAAAAGGTGAGAGCCATCCTCGAGATGTTCTCCTCGAAGATGATCAAAGAAGTACAGTCCCTCACAGGAAGGGTGGTAACCCTCAATAGGTTCGTCTCCAAAGCAACAGACAAATGCCTTCCTTTTTTCAAGACCTTAAAGCAAGCCTTCGTCTGGACAGACGAGTGTGAAGTAGCATTCTAGGAACTAAAGGGTTACCTGAGTAACTCTCCACTCCTAAGTCCATCCAAAGAAATAGAAGACATGTTCCTGTACCTGGTAGTGTTCTTAATTGCGGTGAGCACAGCCTTAATTAGAGAATAAAATAGAGTACTGCATTTGGTGTACTACGTCAACCAGGCCTTCTAAGGAGCTGAATCTCGGTACCCACGAATAGAGAAGATCACCTTCACCTTAATAATGGCCTCTAGAAAGCTTTGTCCATACTTTCAAGCTAACCCAATCATAGTAATGACATACTAGCCCATTAAAAAAGCAATGAATAAACCTGAGGCTGTTGGATGGATGATACAGTGGGCCATCGAGCTTAGTCAGTTTGACATTGAGTGTCGACCCTAGATGGCCATAAAAGCCCAGGCGCTAGCAGATTTCATAGCGGAGTTCACTTGCCTCGAATACAAGAATAACCAAGAAGAACTCTAGACAATCCATACGGATGGGTCATTCACACAAAAGAAGGGCAGAGCAGGCGTCGTTATCACTTCCCCTGAGGGGGACACTTTGAAGTATGGAGTTCAACTTAAGTTCCTAGTAACTAACAATGAAACGGAGTATGAGGTTATACTGATGGGGTTAAGGATTGCCCAGGCTCTAGGGGCAAAGAGCGCCTTGCTAAGAAATGACTCACAGCTCGCCATAGGGCAAGTCAAGGGAGATTTCGAAGCAAAGGAGACAAGAATGCAGAAATACCTCAAGTTGACGAACCAATTGATTAGCAAGTTTAATTGGGTAGAGTTCGCTCAAATCCCACGAGATCAAAATGTAGAAGCTGATGAAGTGGTTAGGAGCGCGTCAATGAATAGTCATGCAAAGGCGACAAATTGGAGGCTGGAAGAACAAAACTCCCCCAGCATTGAAGAATTTCAAACCTTTCGAGTACACGCCTGCACTGGATGGACGAGCCCAATCTTGTCCTATCTCAAAGATGGACAATTGCCACCAAACCTTGACGAAGCCAAGAAGATCAAAAAACGAGCTGCTAGATTCACCATGTTAAATGACAAGCTTTACAAAAGAGGCTTCTCATAGCCTTACTTGAGGTGTATTGAAGAAGAAGAAGCCAAGTATGTTCTGAAAGAGGTTCATGGAGGGCATTTGTGGTGACCACTTGGGAGTAAAATCCCTCGTAAGAAAAATAATAAAGGCAGGCTATTTCTGGCCCATAATGCAACAAGACACAACCGATTTCATTAAGAAGTGTAACAGCTGCCAAAGGTACGGGAACGTCCAGCAAGTCCTAGGAGAGAAGATGAAGGCCATCACCTCGCCCTGGCCATTTGCACAATGGGGGATTGACATCATGGGGCCCTTGCCATAAGGAAAAAAGCAATTAAAGTTCTTACTCGTCGCTATAGATTGCTTTACAAAGTGGGTAGAGGCAGAAGCATTAGCCACGATCACAGAAGCAAAGGTACGAAGTTTTGTATGGAAAAATATTGTATGCAGGTTTGGGATCCTACAGACGATCATCTCAGATAATGGTCATTAGTTCGATAGTCAAGGACTCAAATCATTTTGCTTAAGCCTTGGCATCAAGAACAACTATTCATCCCTGGGACACCCTCAAGCAAACGGATAGACCAAAGTGATAAACTAAACATTGCTGAAGATCATCAAGGCCCGATTAGTGGGGCGAAGGGAGCATGGCCCGAGGAATTACCAAGCATCTTATGGGCTTACAAAACCACAACAAGAGAAACACCCTTCAATCTAACCTATGGCACAAAAGCAGTCATCTTCGTTGAAATAGGGCTCACTAGCCTAAGGAAGGAATTCTTTGACGAACAAAGCAACGACGACCAATTGAAGTTGAATCTAGATTGTTTGGATGAAGTTAGAGACCAAGCTTCATAAAGAATGGCCAGGTACAAACAGAAGATGGTAGAGTACTACAACCAGAAAGTAAAACTCAAAAGGTTCAACATCGGAGATCTCGTCCTACGAAAAGTGACACTTGTAACAAAGGATCCAGCACAAGGCAAATTGGGGGCAACATGGGAAGGAGCTTATAATTTCGTCCACTATTCCCGCTAAGGAAGCTATCACCTAGAAGATTTGGATGGGAATAAGTTACCCCGTCCTTGGAATGTTGAACACCTAAAGAGGTATTACGAATAGGAGCCATAACTTATTTGTAAGTAGTGAGTATTGTCTTATATTTTTTAAAGTAGATTCAAATAAACATATTCATTTAGTGATTAACATATTTCGACTATCTTTTTCACGCTCGAACTAAAACTACCATCTAGATGCAAAAACTCCAACCAAGTTAAAATGATAAGATTCCTCCAAAGGATTAAGTCATTCTAACTAAAAAAGGTGATAAGATTTCTTAAATGGATGTACATCGTCCACACCGATTGAAGATGAAAAATTCCTTAAATGGATGTAAATCGTCTCTAACCAAGCTAAAATGATAAGATTCCTCCAAAGGATGTAAATCATTTTAAACAGAAAAGACGATAAGATTCCTTAACTGGATGTACATCATCCATTTCACCTAAAGACAATAAGATTCCTTGAATGGATGTAAATTGTCCCAACCAAGTTAAAGCAAAGAGGATCTTTCTGAAATAGTCTTTTAATGGATAAGATCCCTTAAAGGAAATGTGGCTCGTCTAGAGCAAAGTTTAGAAGAGAGCATGCAAAGAAATTTTCCTAAGTCCCCAGATGGACGAAGAGCATGTCTCAACAAGAAATCTTTCTAAGTCCCAAGATGGATGAAGAGCATGTCTCAACAAGAAATTTTTCTAAGTCCCAAGATTGACGAAAAGCATGCCTAGGCAAAAGTAAACTACAACAAAACAAAAGATATAAACTAGAAGTATTCACAAACATATGAACGCAAAGAAATTAAAACACATAGATATATATATATATATATATATATGAAAATTTTGTAGATTGTTCAATAGCCCTAAAACAGGCAGGGCATTCCAAAAAGTTATAAATTGTTCAACAGCCCAAAAACAGGCAGGGCATTTCAAAAAACGAAAAAGAGAAATAGGCAATAGGAAATAAAATTATGCTGGAGGAGCGTTGTTCTCATCCTTCTCAAGCTCTGGAGGATCCTTGCCAAAAATTGCCGCAGCCTACGCCACCTCGTCTACCTCAATTTCTTTGTTGATGGCCTCAAAGTCTAGATCCTCTAGGTTCATCCTAGGGCCATATTTTATCAAATACCTTCTTAATAGTTCAAAACCTTTGAAGTACCAACCAAAAAAAATAACATTGTATTCGTTTGTAAGCTGAAAAGTGTGGACGGCCTTGGCAATGGCGGTCTTCATCCTTTGGTTAGCCACCGCAAGCTGTTCGTCCTTTTGCTTCGCTAGCAGCTTCTCAGAGTTCAACTACTTGGACAAGGCCTGGATCTTTTCTTTGGAAGTAATGTTGGCATCCATTGCAGTGATCAAGTCCTTCCTACTCTAGACGCATCCACCTTGGACATGGCTACTACGGCTTTCTCCTCATTCACTAAGTATTGGGAGGTGATGTGCATCGTCTCCCCCAACACTTGACAACCAAAAATTACATAATAACCAAGAACAGTTGAGACAGCTAACACTTGAAGAAAAAACAGATTACAAAAAAAAAAAAAGAAAAAAAAAAAAAAAAAGAAAAGGAGGTTACTTGGATGATTTTGTGAACGTGGTGGCTCACAATCTCGTGAGAGGGCACGTTTGAAATTTCGTTCATTTCCTCAAGGTCACCCCAACATCATCCTTCCTTTTACTTCCCATCTTGCTCTTCTTCGCAAGAGGGACGACCTCCTCAATAGTGACACCTGGAGAAGTGGCGCACCCTTCGTCTAGAGTAGGGGTGGACGAGCCCTTCTCCATTGCCACCTTATCCTTCTCTTTCTCAACAAACCTTAGCCTCCATTGGCCAATACTGGAGAGGGGCTTGTTCTTTTTAGCCTTCATTCAAGCATACAATTCTTGGTTAAATTTTGTTGTTATCTCTATAGAAAAAGAAAATAATAGGTAAGTTAAAAGAAGAAGAGAAGAAGAAGACATGGAAGAAAGATGATCCACCTTCATCCCAAAGTGACTTACTTTTTTCTTCCCTATGAATAGCACGAAGGATGAAAGGAGAGGGCTCTGGTTCTAAACAGTGATGAGATAGAGTCTGAGGGTTAACTAGCTCGTCAAAATCATCTATCATGCTTGTGTCCTTTATTGCTTTCTGGATACGCTCCACCAACTAACTTTCAAGCTCTAGATGCTCTTTAACTACAAAACAAGAAATCACACAAGGTCAGAATGGACGATCATAATGAGTAAGGTAAAAAAAAATGCATCACATAAGAGGCGAACGCACCAAGTTGAGGAGTCTCCCACCGGCACAGCAGCCTAGGGACATCCCCCTAAAAGTCGTCAAAAAGGGTCTCCCAACCATCCCTTGACACAAAAAAGTACCTATACTTCCAATAACGAAAGGATGAAGGTAGATCGACGATGAGTCGAAACCTCCTATGCCAAGGCAGAAGCTCATAGTGCCCGAATTCTTTAGATTCTTTCAATTAGTAAAGATAGACAAACTCATTCAAAGTGATCATATCCCTGTCAGCTATGATCGTCCAAATCACCATATAGCTTATGATGATTCTCCATGAATTCGGCATAAGTTGTCCCGGAGCTATGTTTAAATAGTGAAGAAGTTCCATTATAAATGGATGGATAGGAAATTTGAGGCACATAAAAACCAGCCTCATAAAAGCAAACTTCACCATGGGCAAAAGTACAAGACTTTTCACCCTTCTTAGGAAGACGAACCTTGGTCTCGTCAGGGAATTGAAACCTATGTCTGAACCTCCTAAAGGTATCTCTCTTCAGAGAGCATTCTTCTTTGAAGGCGTGAAATGGATGAGACATATCAGAAATAGAAGGATAAGAGGATGAGGGTATAGACGAAGGTATAGAGGTAGCAGTGTCCATCTCAGCCCCAACCATACTAGCGCTAGATGACAAGCCGGTCTCTAAGTTGCCCGATCTAACCCCAGAATCCATGTTCTCTCTCCCCAAAGATTCTTGCACACACCCAAACCAATCTAAGGATTGGCGCAATAGAGGACACAGATTACCCAACACTAGACCCAGTCCACTATCACTTAGAATGAAAATCCCCAACCCATGGACAATGGTCACTAGAAGAGCCTAAAAACACACCCAAGTGAGCGAAAAAGAAGGCAACAGAAGGGAAAGTGCACCTAATATTAGAATAACCAACAATCAGGGGAAGGGAAAGCAAGTAGTGAAGCTTTAATATGAAAAAGAGGCACAAAATATAAATATATATATATATATATATATATATATAAACTCCGAAAGAGAAAAAGGAGTAGAAAGGGGCGTACTTGAGAGAAAAGAAAAACTGGGAAATTGAATTGAAGAACATAGCTCAGAAGGAAAGTATTGAAAGGTCACTGAGCACAACACAGAAGGAAAGCACTGAGAACATCAAAGAGCATAGCACAAAAAGGAAAGTGAGGAATGATTGGGGAAAGATAAGGGGTTAAAAAGGATTGCCTCGAAAAACATGCGAAAACCAAAGAGTCTCATCGGAACCGAGAACCCCCAGCTAGTCTAGAACATGAAACATGGCCACGTTGCACACCACGCTACCTCTGAGTATTAAATGTGGAGAAGCAAAACTCCAAGTGACATAGCAAAAAAAAGAAAAAAGAAAAAAGAAAAAAAAGACGTAGGGCTTATCACATTCCCATGATCGTCCCTAGATTAGACAACATCGAAATTGGGGGGAAGGGGAGGGGGGCAGCTGATAGGTTCGGCAATATCCTCGTCCATAAAAGAAGACAGTGGACAAAGGTAACATCAATCTTTGTCCATCATAGTACCCGTTAGACAAGGATAAGGCCATTTCTCTTACAATCAATGGAGAAGCATTACATGGCAATAATGAGTCTCCGTACCATTGGAGAAACAAGAATCTTGACAATTAACACCTCACTGAGGCGTTACAGATACCACATTAAAACCACCATTAAAATGCCTCCAACGGCTAGAAGGAAGAAGCCAGCATATATATACCAGTACCCTAAGACCTGGGAAGGTACAAAAAACTCTGACTAGAATATACTCACACTCTGACTTTGAATCTTCTTTTCTCTTCTAGTTATCTGACTTTACCATCGAAGGCTTTGTGGCAGGCACTACACTAGTGACCCACATTTCTCTCACTCTTCACCTACCCTTTCAAGATCTTTAGCGCTGTGGACAAATTTCCTTCATGGACTATCACTTTGACTGACGATCTCAGCATCATCAAGTGCCAATCTTGCAATTCCTTCAACATTTTAGGATTAATACTTCTTAATAGTAATAGAAAATAGAAGTAACATAAACTTCAAAAAAGAGTCTACCAATCCAGATGCTTCGCAAATGTCTCAAGATAACTACATCAAAAACTTATTACTAAATCTTAATTTGTCACTTTAATGTTTTTGCTTTATCAAGAATTTTTTTTTTTTTTTTTTTTTTGGGTTCTTGTGATTTTTTGTCTTCTTAATAAAAGGTGTGATTTTTTGTTGACTAAAATTGTCATTCAATCTCACATATAATTTATGTATGATCCATCCATATTTTAATTAATTGTTTGTTTAAATTCAACATAAAAGATAATAGAATAAAGTGTTATAATTTTAATATTGTTCCATATCTTGAATTATCTATATTATTATTATCACAACTAAGCAAGATTGAGAAAGTCATATTACTACTCATATTTGAAGCTTGGTGTGCTCATCATGTCATGGTCTTTGTTTATATGTTTGTAGTTTATATTTTCAAAGGCTATTAATGGGAAAATTAAGACTTGGTTGTACAATATGTATGTGTTCAAATGGTATTATTTCTAAGTGTGTGTATATATAACTTTTGAGAGTTTTGATTTATTAATTAATAATTGTGAATTACTTTGTAAGTTCCAGTAACTATGTACTTACAATGATTTGTTGACAATATAAGCACATATATTTGATATTAATAGTTTATAAAAATCTCTCCTAGCAACCCAAAAATGCTATATGTAATACTACACTTCTAAACTATGGAAAGTATAGAAATTAAATATTTTTCCTGTTGTATTTTATTTTATTATGACCAGTCATTTTTTTAAATGCTATCTTGCAAAATGGCTATAAAATGCATATTGATAACTCAATTTCTTATTCTAGTTTCTCCAAAAAAAAAAAAAAAAAAATTCTTATTTCTGAAATTCATTAGATCTTATTATCAATAGCCCATTAATGTATTAAAATCCAAAATCACTCAAATCACAATAATAAAAAAAAAAAAATTAAAAACCAACCGAAAGTAAAAAAATAAAAACCCAATAAACATCAAGCCCAAAATGTCTCTCTCAACTAACATTAGAAAAATCTGAAAACATGCTAAGCCATAAAAAAATTTTCTTTTTTTAGGGGAAAGGTCTATAAAAAACTTAACACATTTAAATCTCAAAATCCAAAACACCATTCTAAACCCAAACTCTAAGGGCATGTTTAGTTAGTTGAAAAAAGCACCATTTTTTGTTTTCATTTTTAGTGGGACCAACCACTAAAAAACTTAGTTTTAGCATTGGTATTCAATATTAATTTTTAGTTTTTGAAAAGTTGTATTGGAATACAAAAAATGAATACTACTTTTTAGTGTTTTTGTTTTCTATGAAAATACGAATATAGTGGCATATTTGTAAATATTGTGAAACTTTTTTTTTTTTTAGTGAATTGATGTGTGTGAGTGAGAAAAGTTACTTTTTTTTTTTTTTTGGGTGAAATAGAAAATAATGACCAAACCTAGGTTTGATGTATTCTATACTCAAATTATGTATTCAAAACAACTTACCAAACACTACCAACTGTGAAAATAAATGGATACACCACTTTTTGAAACCAAATAGGCCTAAATAATACAAATGTATTAATAAACTAAAATTTAAAAACACGTTTGGTAGACTGTAATTGTGATTACATAGGAATAAGAATAGGAATTACAAGGAATACAAGATGTTATAATATAATACTTATTACTATTCATTTGTTTGGTAACAACACAAAATTAGAACCCCAAAGACAATAGAATAAAAATATTTTAAATTAAATTATCTAAAATATCCTTATTATTATTATTATTATTATTATAAACTTTATCTCATAAGGTACCATCTCTCTCATAAACTTTATCATTATTAATTTTATTATTATTTATTTCCCCGAGGCTCCCATTTCCAAAGTTCAATGAAGACCACATATTTTGAAAAAAATCTACATGGCATTTACTTCTTCCTCCTCTTTTCTTCTTCTTCTTCTTCTTCTTCTTCCATGTATTTTCCTCTTAGTTGTTTCCTCACTTTGAAACTTCCACTTTACGCATTGAGAGAGAGAGAGAGAGAGAGAGAGAGAGAGAGGTAGTACCTATGGAATCATAGAGCTCTTATAGGGGAGAGAAAAAATTCATAAGAAGAGAAAAGCAACTAAGGGGATAGAAAGGCTGTAGAAAAACTTTAGAAGAGAGAGATTAAAATTTTTGAGAGGAGGGACATATAATATTTCAAAGGGGAGGGAGAGAGAATTTTGAGAGGGAGATGAAAATTTTGGAGAAGCAGATAATGGGGGATTTTTTGGGAATTTTATTAATAGTGCGTATTATTAAGGGAAGGAAAAGGAATGACTGTTTCTCATTTTAAGGAATAGCTATTCATAAAAAATGATTATTCCTTGTAATAAAACCAAACAACCATGTAACTAAACCATAAAAATAACTATTACATTACAGTGTTTATTACAGTCTACCAATCATGCCCTAAGTAAATATATATATATAAAGCCTAAATTCTAAAGACTTTAACTTTAATATTATTATTAGTATTTTTTTATGGAAATTTAAAAAGATTTTTGAAAGCATTTAAACATATACAACATCTGTTGCCAATTCAGCAACACAAAACTTAACAAAACCAGCCAATTTATTAAAAGCAACTCTAATGACCGAATTATAATTCATAGTTTGGCCCTGATAGACTAAATTTATTTTTTCTAATTTTTATCAACATGAGACAAAATTTCTAATTCAACGAAAAATTCTCAATGAATGATGAATCATAATATTCCTTCCCACAAATTATACTCACCAATCTCTCAGAGTGACACCTCTCTCTCTCTCTCTCTCTCTCTCTCTCTCTCTCTCTCTCTCTCATTTTATGTGAACACTTGCAAATTTTTGTGATAATGAGTGTGTTGGGTGGATTTCAAAAAAGACAATTAACGAATTTTTAAATTAGCTTTTTAGAATTGATAACATATTAGTTTGTAAATGTTATAAAATAAAATTTATAGAAAAAGTAGATTCCATGTCACACTTTTTGTTTTCCAATTTACACTTCACCAATTGTGTTATGCCACCTATTTGATTTGATTTGATTTTTTGCATTTTAATATATATATATATATATATATATATATTAGAGTAACAAAATGAATATAGGATATTTGATTGGTTTGGTTTGTTGAGTGAGTTTTTTTATCCATATCCTTAATTAACATGTACGAAGCACAAACACATTAACAGAGAATGCTAAAAACAAGATTACACAATCATAATTATTTTTATTTGTGCAATTGCGGTGGATATATATAACCAGAGTATGCAGTGGAAGGATTATATTCTACCAAATCAGATGTATTTAGCTATAGTGTCTTAATACTAGAGATAATTAGTGGCAAGAGAAACAACCACTACCATGTTGAAAATCCTTGCCTAAATTTGATTGGACATGTAAATAAAATATATTATCATTTGGTTTTGAATTGATGCACTTCACCTTGGTAGTACTCTAAGAATATAGTATTAATTTTTCAGGTTTGGGACTTATGGGAGGAAGGAAAACCCTTGGATATAGTTGATTCGTCATCGGGTCAAGCATATCCTCCTCATCAAGTTTCAAGATGTATTCATATTGTGGTCTTACGTGTGCAAGAATAAGCAACAGATTGACCAAGCCACACATAAATTTTATTTATGTTGGGAAATGAAACAAGTCTTCCCCCTCCTAAAAAGCCAGCATTTATCAACAGAAAAAATATAAATTATGGTCTAGATTCATCAAGTTTTGCAGGAGCAACCACTTCACTTAATGACTTAATATTTTGTGTTTGAAGCTATTAAAGTTTGCACTTATTAGTTGAACTACATTTTTCATAGTTGAGCAACTACAATACACGTTTGATTGATTTTTATATTTTATTATAACGTTCCAAAATTTTCTTTCAAAATTTAATTTTGGAGAATTACAGTTGATGATGTGAGAAATGCTGAGAGAATTTGCAAAGTTAAGTTATGTTACCAAATTGTGCTATCAATTAAGACTAAATGACTTTCTCAAAAAATAAAAAATAAAAAAAAAACCAAATGATAATTAAACATTTTAAGGAAAAATTGAAACTTTACAAAATCTAAGCACCAAACTGGAATTGACTAGTATATTTTAGAGTTAGAAGTATAGTTCTATCCTTTTTACACAAGAAAATAAAAATATTTATCATGAATACATTTGACTTTTGTTTTTATTATTCTGTTTATTTCAACAATAATTAATATTTTTTAGAAAATAAATCATTTTTTCAAAAAATATTTTCAATAAAACTATATCATTTTTTTTATGTTTGGTAGAGTGGATTTTAAGGAAGATGAAAAAAAGAAAAAAAAAAAAAAGGAGAAAATGAGAAGGGAAAACTTTTTGGAGAGTGTTTGATTGGGAGAAGGATAGGGAAAAATGGTGGTGGGGCCCGAATGTTTTCTCCTTAGGCCCACAAAAGAGTTTTCTCCTCAAATGGAGAAAAAATTGGTGGGGGGAATTTTGGTGGGTGAATGACAAAAATGCCCATGTGCAAGTTGCACATGGGTTTCAGTACGTTGCTCTTTTTTTTTTTTTTGTTAGACATGATTTTTTTTTTCCTAGAAATGTTTTTTTTTTTTTTAAAATAAATTTGGGTGATTGTATTTTTTTTTTATCACTTTTTTGTTTTAATTGGGCATCAGTTTTTAATAAGGATATATAAGTAAATTTATACAAATTTATTTTTTTCATTCCTCCACTTTTTCACTCCCAACCAAAAAAAGAGGAGGGAAATTAATTTTTTTTTTATACTCCCAGTTTTCCTATCTTCCCATTTTTAACTTGTTTTTTATTTTTAGAAAAATTATTGTATAGTCCCTTCATCTCACGGATGGGTGGGTCAGACCCACTATGGAGCCCACCTCTCCATGAGAGAAATGGAGCATACTCCTGGAGTATGCAATAACAAACCTTTTATTTAAGCGACCAACATTGAAAAATATGGAAAACTATCTTTATATAAGTTTTTCAATTAAAACAAACAAATCTCAAACAACAAAATCATTATCATCTTCTTCATTTTTTATTGAAAAAAAAAATGTAAATATTCACATTACTTTTGTTTGTTTGTTTTAGGAGAAACTCACTTCTATGGTAGAAAACAAAAATGTAAATATTTGTTTTTGTTTTTGTTTTTTTGTTTTTTTTTTTTTTTGTCAAAAAGTTTTTGTTTTTGTTTTTGTTTTGTTTTTTTTTTTTTTTTTTTTTGGGAGAAACTCACTTCTATGGTAGAAAATAATTATTTTTTGAATAGAAATTTTTTTCTTATTTTTCTTTGCTAGATTGTGACTTTGGAAATAGTTCAAAAAAAATTTATTGTCATTTGAAAAGTACAGAAAGTGATACACATTATAATACCAAAATTTCCTTTATGCAGTATAGACTTTTTTTTATTTTTTGAAAATAAAGTATAAAAATTGCACTATGACACCTTAACCCTCTAAGAACAAAAGGAAAATGACACCTTAACCCTCCAATCACGGTACTTGCAGCACGATGACGTTGTTGACATCAGAGGGTTTAAGATTTAATGACCTCCCAATATCCACCCATCGGCCATCACTCAACTTCCACCCAATAAATCAACTTTGGAAAATAGGCATTTGGGATATGTTCTTTGCAATTTGATTGTCATAATTAATACATCCATTAACTAACTCCTCTAAAATCCTTATATCCTTCTTTTGCAATCTTTTATATTTTTTTGGAGAGGTTTTTTTTTTTTTTTTTTTTTTTTTTTTTTGTCAGAAAGTTTTTGTTTTTTTTTTTTTTTTTGGTAAAAAAAAAAACAAAAAATAATTATTTTTTTATTTGTTTTTGTTTTTTGTTTTTGGGAGAAACTCACTTCTATGGTAGAAAATAATTATTTTTTGAATAGAAATTTTTTTCTTATTTTTCTTTGCTAGATTGTGACTTTGGAAATAGTTCAAAAAAAATTTATTGTCATTTGAAAAGTACAGAAAGTGATACACATTATAATACCAAAATTTCCTTAATGCAGTATAGACTTTTTTTATTTTTTGAAAATAAAGTATAAAAATTGCACTAAAGTCACCCCTTATAAGGACCCTTATAATTAAGATTAAGATAATTAAAGAACAAAAGGAAAATGACACCTTAACCCTCCAATCACGGTACTTGCAGCACGATAATGTTGTTGACATTAGAGGGTTTAAGATTTAATGACCTCCCAATATCCACCCATCGGCCATCACTCAACTCCCACCCAATAAATCAACTTTGGAAAATAGGCATTTGGGATATGTTCTTTGCAATTTGATTGTCATAATTAATACATCCATTAACTAACTCCTCTAAAATTCTTATATCCTTCTTTTGCAATCTTTTATATTTTTTTGGAGAGATAATTACAACATGCTGTTACCCCTCAGCTCAAACCCTTCCCCTCCTAGACCCCCAAACACTTTGTGCATGGAGAGGTGTCAATTCAGCTACAAAGCCTTTGGCCTTTTGCAGTCTTTTATTCTTTACATTGATAATAGGCAAAATTACATTACTGGTCCCTGAAGTTTATCCTATGAGTTCAATTTGTCCTTTAAGTTTCAAATAAGCACAATTAGTCTCTCAAGTTTAAAAAATTAGCAATATAAGTTATTTTGTTAACAATGTGACATTTTTTAATGAAAAAAATACAAAAATTATTTTACACATTATAAAACTATTAATATCATAATATTGAAGTTATGAGTAATACCAAATTAAAATCTGGAATCCAAATCGCGATTTGATAATTGACACCTCAAATTTTTGTTGCTTTCACTTTTGATATATTAACGAAGAGAAGATCTATATCCCTTCGATCATTAGCTAGATTTGCACGGTCTAAGTAGACATGGCAAAATGGGTCAGAATTTTTTGACCCGACTCGACCCGAAAAATACCTGACCCGAACTCGAATTTTTTTGACCCGAAGCAAAAAATGGGTTGACCCGTGACCTGACCTGTGTTTTTTGCGGGTCGACCCGACCCGAACCCGAACCATTTTTTTAAAACTTTTTTTTTTGGGTAAAAAAATAGTAAAACTAAGACAATATTGGTTTAATTGTTTATTGTGAACTTTAAGGAAACAATTGATACATTTACATAACTATATGCAAATTAATTGAAAGATAAATGGTTGAACATTCTGTAATGAGTAAATATTTTTAGATATCAAATAGCAAAGTACATGCCAAGATAATCTGGTTACAGTAGAGTTAAAAACATAGATTTAAAATTGTAGACATGTGAAAAATATTCACAAGTGTAAAAATAGTGAAGCTAAAGTATCAAATTAGCATAAATTATGAATACTTAGACCTATTTTTTAATAATTTATGTCCAAAATAAACGGTTTTTCAAAATAAATTATGATATTTCCTAGAGTGTGCGTTGCTTAACAATAATATGATATTCATAAAAGAGACCATGTATAAATAAGTAAGCAATCAAATTTTAAAGTATATCTCAAATTGAAATAAAGTGTCAACCACAATTGATAATAGATTATAAAATTAATTTTCAAGATTGTAAATTTCTTATATATTTTTATTCTTTATCAAATGAGTTATCCAATAAGTCATTTGTAATTTTGTTTTATATTTGAAATGTTGATATTGTGTAGAAATAAAACTTATGTATTTGTTTTACTTATTTTTGTGTTATTTTGTTTTAGATAGTAATGTTAGGATTTATATAATTTTAAAATTGTTGAATAAATATTAATAAGTTTAACTGAGTTCATTCTTGATATAAGTGGTGAATTCAAAATAATGCATTTTACATTAAGTAATTTGTTGCATAACTTTCCAAATGACATATACATGTTGTTTTCTATATAAAAAAAAAAAATCATGTGAAAAATACGGATCAATCCGACCCGACCCGACCCGACCTGATTGACCTGAACCCGATTTTGACCTGCTTAAAATGACCCCCTTTTTGACCCGTGACCCGTTTGACCCGCAACCCGATTGACCCGACCCGACCCGCCCGTTTTGCCATGTCTAGGTCTAAGCACTCAATCGTAGACCATGCCCAGTATGAACACGTTCTTTTTGTCACCTTCAAAGTTTCAGCTCCCATCGACTTCATGTTCAAACATTTATTTGCTTTTATATATTGAAAAAATATATCACAAATACTATTTCAAGTTTATTTCCTTCGTTATAATTGGATAGGTGATGCGTTACATGATTAAAATAGGGAGGGAATTTGAAATGGAACCAGTTAAAATTAAGATTTGATTTTAGAACTGGGTTTATGGGTTTTTGACATGTAAAATAATTTTTGTATCTTTTTCACTAAAAAATGCTACATCAGTAAAAAAAAAAAAAGGCAATCTCACTATATCACTAGCCGCGTAAGCAACACTGCCAATGACAATTAACAGAAGAATTAATATTACTCATTTTTAAAATTTGAGGGATTAATTACGCTTACTTGAAACTTAATTAAGAAACTAATTGCACTTATATGGTAAATTTTATGAACTAATAATGTAATTTAGCCTTGAAAATATGACCTTTTAGATTAATGATACTTCTCCAATGTAAGAGGAAGAATCAAATTTTGACCCACAGTGTAAATCAAAATTTGATATGTCTTGACATTAGAGTTTATTAACACACACACACACACACACATATATATAGTCTTTAAACCTTAAAATAAATAAGAAAATGGTAAAACCTTGAAGCACTTCAATAAGTGTATTGCATTATATTCTTTAATCGACCAATAACACACAAATATCGATTTCTTTTCAAATCACAATTAAATCAATGTAATCATGCATTTAAATTTAATGGGCTAATTACAACTTACTCACCTGTGGTTTAGTTGAAATTTAAATTGTCTTTCTGTAGTTTGAAATTTGGCACTTTACCACCATACAGTTAGCTCATTTAGGGTTTCGTAACATAGATCTGTTAAAAATGAGGCTAAATATGTGTTTTTGCTATCTCTTATGTTTTTCTTCTCTCAAAACATAAAAGAATAAGAGAAAACAAGATTTAAAAGTGAGGGTTTTGTAAATGTTAAGAAAAAACATGACCACCACCATAGAAGCTTCTCTCTATGACTTTTTGTCTGCAAGTTCTCCTTTAAGAAAATTATTGTAGCACTTTTGAGCACATGTTCCTTGTGTTTGCCATTCCAAGGAAACCGAAACCATTAGCGCAAGGTGAAAGATCCACCTTCATTAAAACTTGTTGGGGAGTTCTTGCTTTTGAAAATCTTTTATGGTTTTTTTTTAATTTTTTTTTTATAATGTTTTGAGAGGAGAGAGATATATAACAAAGAGTGAAAATATATATTTAGTCCCATTTTATAGAATCATAACTGTGCTAACTTTAGGTGGGTAACATTCTCAAAAAAAAAAAAAAAAAGGTGGGTAAAGTGTCAAATTTGAAACTACAAATAAACAACTTAAAATTTGGCCAAATAACAAATGGATAAGTTATAATTATCCCAAATTTAATTGAAAAACCTAATCTAGGATCAAATGATTTTTTGAAAACTTTTTATTTTGGAAGAAAAACTTTTTTTCTTTTATTTCTCTCTAGAGGATTATCAAAAACTTTCTAAAATAATCATTAATAGAAATACCTTAAAAACACTCGTTATCTCGGACCTTTATAGAAACTGGAGGCAGTTGGTGGACAGGAGATACATTAAATTTAGGATTATAGTTGATAGTTTGGTCCATGAGACAAATTTCTGACTCGGTCAAAGTTAGAACGTGAACAAAACGTCATACACATTCCTTGTATCATATATTTAAAAAGCCTTATCTATTCAACAGTCTCAACCTCTATTTCCAGTGAGAAAAAAGACATATCTATTATCTAGTATCAACAACCTTCCTCGTCATGATCATATATTTTGCTAAGAGGTTTCTACTCCTACAAACATTTCTTCTATTTTTTTTTTCCCAGTTTGGCACTACGCAAGACACCATAACTATCAGCAAACCCATCAAAGATATTGGTGATATTTTAGTCTCTAAAGGAGAAACCTTTGCACTTGGTTTCTTTAGTCCTGGAGTTTCCACCAAACGCTATGTTGGAATTCGGTATTATAGAGCTCCAGAATATCCCGTGGTGTGGGTTGCCAACAGAAACAACCCTATTAATGATTCTTCTGGGGTTCTCTCAATTGATGCTCACGGAAACCTAGTACTCCATGTCAAAGATCAAAACCAACCCATCTGGTCCACAAATATTGCCTCAAAATCAAGCGACATTAGTACTCTTGCTCAACTCTTGGATTCAGGAAATCTACAGTTGGTTGTTAACAAAACAAATGAGGTACTATGGCAAAGCTTTGATTACCCAACTGATACGGCTTTTTCACCCATGAAAGTTGGGCTAGACAGAACAACCGGTTTGAATCGAATCCTAAGATCTTGGAAGTCCAAAGATGATCCAGGAACTGGGAGCTGCTTGTATATGCTCAACACCAATGGCTCCTCCCCAGAGGAGAATTTGTACAAGAGTAATATTTTGTTGTGGCGTTCTGGTCATTGGAATGGATCTGGATGGAGCGGGATACCCATATCCGCACAAACTAATTGGCTCTATAATTTAAGTCTGGTGAACAACCAGACTGAGACTACTGTAAGTTGGATTGATCTCATTCCAAGTGTACTCTCAAGATTCGTGGTAAATGAATTGGGGTCTCTTGAACTCTTTGTGATTGTGGAGGGACAAAAAAGATGGGTTTCTTTGGGGTCGGCGCCGTATGACCCGTGTTACTATTACGGCAAGTGTGGTGCATTTGGTAAATGTCAACTTCAAAATAATAAATTTGAATGCACTTGTCTACCTGGGTTTCGACCCAAGTCACCAAGTGAATGGTCTCTGAGAAATACATCCGGTGGATGTGTAAGAAAGCGTGGACAGGAATCTATATGCAAGAGTGGTGATAGGTTTGTGAAGGTAGAAAATGTGAAGCTTCCGGATAGTTCATTTGCACAACTTGATAAGGAGCTGAGTTTGAAGGAGTGTGAGCAACAATGCTTGCAGAATTGTAATTGCACGGCGTATGGAGGTATGGATACACAGGAGCAAGTCGGGTGTCTGAGATGGCATGGTGATTTGATAGACACGAGTGTGTTAATTGGGGGCCAAAATTTGTACGTACGAGTGGACGCGCTTGAGTTAGGTACTCAACAGTTTACTAAGGCATAAATATTTGATGTATTCTAATTACAATTTATCATCTTAGTTGTAAAAAAGAATTTCAAAAACTGTGCACCACTTTTGTTGCATTAACAGAGAAATTTTCTTGTTTACAGCTCATTACAATGGGTTCTTTGCCAACAAGAAGAGGCAAGCAATTATGATCGTGGCCCTACTTGTTACTACATTACTAATTCTCCTCTGTGCATATTGGTTGATCAGGAGAAAAAGGAAAGGTACGCAGTGTTTCCTACGTGTGTGAATTATGGTAGAGGTGCTACAATTATTTTATTACATAAATCTTACTAATTATGGGTTAATTTAATTTTTAAACATAAATTAAAAATATTATTTAATTATTTTTTTTATTTTTTATGTTGATGATTTAATTATCAAAAATTATACTTAGAAATTTATTTTAATATCTTGTTGATTACTTAACAACAATTATATTTATTATCATGTTAATTTACCCCCCTACAAGCACACTTGAGATTGGGTGGGCTAAAATGAGACGAAGCAGCGTAGGTAAAATTGTAAAAGTCATCACTCGAGGGCAAGGTAAGTGCGCTACCATTCCTTTCAAATGGAGGAATGAAGTAGCAAAGAATACCAATAGTTGTTATAATACCAAACTAAGAAAAAGAATTTCTCATCAATCTAGGAAAACCTACGCAAGACAAGGTGTGAGAAGTTTGATTTCTTTGGAATGGAAGCTATAAACTCATCTCTTTTTAACCTTGAAATCATTAATTTTCTTCAAAGTTGAATAATCATTAAAAGCTTTAGAAAAATTAATATTGCACCAATGTCTTTTGAAGATTCACAGAATAATAGCCACCAAAGTTTCTAGGAGGGGAGTTTTGTACAAACGTTTGGGAAAAGTGTTATTCAATATATTTCTCGGTAGGTTGGTGTAATTTATCCAGTTATATATAAATGCTTAATGTGATTACAAATTTACAACCATCATTTGTAACTATTATTGTATGAGAACAGCAAGGGAAAGACAGCTCCAATTGTTCAACGATGTTACTGCAAGTTCGACAACCTTTCAAGATTCTCAGAAGCTTGATGAAGGTAGAAGAAAACTAGATCTACCAATTTTTGATATAGGCATCATACTTGCAGCAACAGACAATTTCTCTCCTGCTAAAAGACTTGGTCAAGGTGGCTTTGGCCCCGTCTACAAGGTACTTTCACCTTATACACAATAAGCATATCTAAGATAACTACACAACTTTTGTTAAATGCGAAGTAATGCTTATTTATGTAGGACTACAATTTTATACATGTAGAGCAAGGTTGAGGTTGAAAAGCTAGTATCATAATTGAATGTTCAAAAAGTGTGTAAAACACCCTTGAACGTTTAGACCCCCAAATTACAAATTACCAATTCAAGCTTATTAACAAACAATGTACGTGCAGAAAATGTAAATAAGCTAAACCAGAATTGAAAACTTAATCTAAACCAAATAAAATCACATCCACAACATAAATTAAATGGCAAAGATTAAGAGAAGATAGATGCAAATACAAAGACAACACAACAATGTGTTATCGAAAAGAAAACCGAAATTCTCGACGTAAAACCTCTCCGCTGCCCTCCAAGCAATCAATAATCCACTAGAGAATGAAGTTGGGATAAATGAATAGCAGAAGACCCTCCAAGCCTAATCTACCCAGTGTACCTAAGCCCTCCAAGCTTCTTGCTCCAACAAGGTTACGCCAAACCTTTGTCTTCTTTAGCTTACCGGATTCTATTATAGCCTATAGCATCAACCAATATCCATTGGTTCCTTCCTAACTGCTTCCCAAGCACCAAATAGCCTTTTCACAAATATGGCTATGGTGAGAAAAGGTTTTGGCTAAGTGTACCTCTCAAGGATGTAACAATGAAGAGGGTGTGATTAGAGGAATTTGGAGAATTAAAGATGAAGATTGTGGATAAGTAAATCTTGTTTTTCTCTGGGGTTTCTCTCTCAAAATTCTCTCTAGAAGCTTTCTTCATTTCATGGATATAAGGGGTATTTATACTAGAGTGAGAATGGCATGCGAAGAGTCAGTTTTCTAAAACAGAGTGGATTGGCGACTTGGCCTCATGACTTGACTGAGTCGTGAGTTCAAGCCGCGAGTTAAATGAATGACTAATCTGGACTTTTTGTCCTATAGTGCTCTAGCTGGCGTGACTATTCAGCTCCTCTGCATGCTCCACACATGTGCCACTTTTGGCAACTTGCAAGCCACGAGATCCAGTTGCGAGCCACTTGCTGAGTGCACAAACTTGAGTTTATCTTCACACTCTCTCATACACTACCCTTCTATGATTCCCACCTAAATACAAAGTTTCTAAATGCTAAATTACAATAATTGCCAATAAGATGGTTGATAAAATTCAACCTTACAATAATTGCTCAAAATTTTAGGCGAAAGCTCTCACAATTTGTTATTTTAATTTCTAATAACCCCACATGTGTAAGATAATATTTGGTGGAGGCCATGGACGTGGTTTAAAAGTGGCACATGCATACTGATAGTATAGTAAGAAAAATCATAATAACTTATTAATATTTGTAACTCTCAATTAATATTTTAATATTTTTTTTTTTTTGAGGAAGAATATTTAATATTTTGAAGTTTCAATTATAATTTTAGGGTCAACTAGCCAATGGACAGGAAATAGCAATAAAAACACTCTCAAGAAGTTCAAGGCAAGGCACAAAAGAATTTAAGAATGAAGTTATGCTAATAACCAAGCTCCAGCATAGGAATCTTGTGAGGCTTTTTGGTTGTTGCGTTCATAAAGAAGAGAGGATGTTAATCTATGAATACATGCCAAACAAAAGCCTAGACTTTTTCATCTTTGGTATACCATTTCTTCCTTTACTTATGGCTCTCAACTATCTAATTCTTTCTTGCAAGCATTATTATAACTGTAGTATAATAAAAATCAAGCTAGAGACAAATTATGATTTTAACTTCAAATATTTTTCAATATGCATTATGGATTAACACTTTCATTTTTTTTTATCCAGATGAAATCGGAAGGCAATTGTTGGATTGGAGTAAGCGATTTGAAATTATTTCTGGTATTGCTCGAGGAGTCTTATATCTTCATCGAGATTCAAGACTAAAAATCATCCATAGAGATCTAAAAACAAGCAATGTCCTACTTGATGCTGCAATGAATCCAAAAATTTCAGATTTTGGTTTGGCTAGAATGTTTGGAGATGACCAAATTGAAGCAAATACAAATAGAGTTGTTGGCACCTAGTAACTCTCTCTCTCTCTCTCTCACACACACACACACACACACAAAATTGCATTCATATCCTTAACACACCCCTTCAAACTCAATAGTAAGGAATGTCAATTGAGTTTGCACCAAAGAAAAGATAAGTGGGCAACACATGCACAAACACATCGACAACAAATGCGAAAAACAGAAATCACACAATCATTATTATTTTCTTTCATTCAATTGCAGTGGATATATGGCCCCAGAGTATGCAATGGAAGGATTATATTCTACCAAATCAGATGTCTTTAGCTATGGTATCTTAACACTAGAGATAATTAGTGGCAAGAGAAACAATCACTATCATGTTGCAAGTCCATGCATAAATTTAATAGGACATGTAAGTAAACTATATTATCATTTTGTTTTGAATTAATGAACTTCACCGTAGAAGTATCAAGTATGATACTATTAAATTTTTTAGGTTTGGGACTTATGGATGGAAGGCAAAGCCTTGGACATAGTCGACTCATCATTGGGTCAAGCATATCCAGCTCATGAAGTTTCAAGATGTATTCAAATTGGGCTTTTATGTGTGCAAGAACAAGCCACAGATCGACCAACCATGGTAGAAATTGTATCCATGCTAGGAAATGAAAGAACTTTTCCCGCACCGAACAAGCCAGCATTTATCATTAAAAGAAATATAAATTATGGTCAAGACTCGTCAAATTCTGTAGGAGCACCCGGTTCAATCAATGATGTAACTATTTCTGTGCTTGAAGCACGCTAAAGTATGCCCTTATTACTTATACTACAATTTTATATTTGAAGAAATACAGTGCATATGGTACTTTATAGAACATTCTAGTGGTGTTCTACTGATAAACTTGTTGGCAGACGTTCAAGTTTTTTGTAGTTTGAAAGAACACTTATTATGTTATAATCTCTTCGTTATGGCTCAAGGTGAAAAACTCTAAAATGATCTCACGTGGAAAACACCCTAGAGATAGGGTTTTCTATTATTTATGCTCAAGAAGGTTTGTTCTTAGCCAAACTTGATATGGTAACTTTTCTCCTCAGAATTTGAAGAACAAGGGTTAGTTTTAAATTAAAAATCATTAATATAATGAGCCTTCAAAGTCAGTTATAGTTTGTTACAATTTCACTTGAGCAAGCTGTCTAATGAGGGTTTAGCAAACTCCTGGACTTAACATAATTATATCAACTTCAAATGGTTACATTTTATTCATTTCAAATCCAAATTTAGTGAAATTTGTGTCAAATTTAAAGCCCAAAATATATAACTTTTTTTTTTTTTTTTTTACGGATCAAGCATATACTTTCCAATTAAAAAAATTTCACTAAAAAATTAGTTATTTAACGTGAGAAAAAAATTATCTTTAATTAACATGAGACTATATTTCTCTTTAATTAACATGAGACTAAATTTCTTAGTCAACCAAAAGTTTCTAGAATGATGAATCATAATCTTCCCTTCCATTAATTGTACTCCATGAATCTCAGTATGCCACGTGTGTTTAATTGTTCCTTCCTTTTTCTTTTGTGATTGGTTTGGATTGAGAGAAGTAGAGTTGAGTAGAGTTAGCCGAAAATTGCACCAATTAGCATCAACGGTCTAATTTAATAAAGAACCATTTACCCACTCACTCATAAGCACAGCATGCATGATTCACACATATATACACAACGTTTCCTATACACAAAAAATGAACAGCCCAAAACAATAATTTTATCCGATCCAGTTAATTGTGGTATGATCCAGTCCATACACCTGTCGGCACCACCAATAGCCAGGCTCAAGCCCTTAGGTCCATTAGCTCTTTTAACCCAATACAAAATATAGCCTAAACTTGCAAGTCAACCTGAAAGTCCATTAAAACCAACAAAGCTCATTTATGTATTAAAATCCAAAAATCACTCAAGTCATAATATAAAAAATTTTATTTAAAAAAAAAAAAAAAAAAACCTAACCTAAAATAAATAATAAAAACCCAATAAACGTCAAGCCCATAATGCCTCTCTCAACTAACATTAGAAAAATTTGAGAACATGGTAGGCCCATAAAGAATTTTTTTTTTTTTTTTGGAGGGAAAGGCTTTAAAAAAACTTAACACATTTAAATCTCAAAATCCAAAACTCCACACTAAAACCAAACTCTAACACAATTCTATTAAAAAACTCAAATCTTAAATGTTTTGGCGCCAAAAAGTTGCCAACCTCTTAACAATGGATGTTGGGATAAGGATGATTATTTTAGAGGGAGACTTGAAACAGACCCTTATGGCTGAGCTTTTCGTTTTCTTTTTCTCTTTTTCTTTTTCTTTGGCTAGTCCTTCTCAATTTGTAGCAGGTTGATTTTTTTAATGACAGTTGATGGAATTTCTTTCCAAAATAATTGTCAAATTATCCATCAATCCCAAAATAAGAAAAACAAAAACAAGAAAAAAAAAAAAAAAAAAAAGGGCCGGAATTCTAAAGACTTTAAATTTAACAAACAAATACAACATCTGTTGCCAACTCAGCAGTACAAGACTTGGGAAAACCAGCCAATTTATTACAAGCAACTCTATTCATATCTTTGACTACATACAGTGACAGAGTCAGGATTTCAGTTTAAAGAAGGTAAGATTAGAAAATAATAAAAAAGAGCCTAAAATTCTTAATCAATATTAATAATAAAAGTATAAACAAAAATAACTGTCATAAAAAAATCTATTACTATTTAAATAATTGTAAAATAAATAAACAATTGTAAAACATTCATGATGATCAATCATCAAAGTAAGAAATTAATCTATAAACATCAAGTTTAGACATTTATTTTGATTCCGCAAAATAAATTGGTAAAATAAATTTCTTTTCTTTCTTTATTCTTCTAATTATTTAAAATTTCGATTTATGATAAAAATCAAAATTTGAAAATATGAAAATGCAAGAAATGAAGGAGAAATAAATAACGGATGCTTTACAGCTTTAGTGCCATACAAGATGATATTATTATTATTATTATTTTGTGTAAGAACATTCTCATCAGGTGTGCCAAATGCCAAATATTTGGCATTTGGCACACCAAACACTACTATTCAAGCTTCATGAGGTATTCTAAATGTTCTATAATTTTGCAATATACTACAGTACCGTCTCAAATATGAGACAGTATGGACACAAATGCCATTTCAGAATACTATGTCTTATTCAACTTTTTTTTTCTCCTCTCAATATTTAATTCAACGTTTTCTCTCTCTTCTCACTAATTTGTCTCTCCAACCCATGTTCTCTCTCTCTTTCTTCTTCAAATCACCCTCCCTCACGCTCAAACCAGGTTGATCTCGCCATCGCTAATCTTGGGTTTGTGGGTTTGTGCTAGTGGATATGGGTTTGTGCCGGTGTGTAGACACCCTATTTTACAACTTGCATTTAACCAACCGGTAGATCTTCAGATTTGTGATACAAAACAAATCTTGATGCTCTAACGATCATAATGGTATGTCATAGGTTTTGATCGGACCACCTGATCAAAAGTTATCATACAAACAATTTTCAATAATCATGGTTCACTTATACGATGGGCCTGATTACCTGCTATTTTAAACACTTAATTTTGATTGGTTCTCACAAGAATTAATTTAAAATTAATTAAGTGTAATTTTTTATTGGATTTCATTTTATTTCATTTTAAAAAAAATTAAAAAAAATGATTTTTTACGGCATCTTATCTGCTCTTTTATAAAAAAAAAATGGAGATAGGATCAAAAAAAAAAAAAAAAAAAAAAAAAAAAAAAGCTCAAAAAACGTCATTATCTTCAGCAGCAAATTGAATCGCATTTTTCGCCAAGAAAACGTTGAAATTTGGTTTTCTCTATTTCTATAAAAGTTGTAGAGAATTAAATTTCCTTTCAAAAAACATCAATCAAGAATCAATTGGAATTTTGATCAGAAAGTTATGGCCAAACTACGAAACAGGTGCAGAAGATAACACAAATTCAGCATCATCTTCAATCATCTTTCAAAATTTAAATTGGGATCAAACTCAAATCTGTTCAAGCTTATCTAATAGTCTTATCCCTTCCCTTAGTTTCAGAAGAATGTTTTTTGAAAAATAAAGTGGATAGAGAAACAGATACATCCTGTGAAAATTTTCAAAAATGCTCAAAAGACATTACTATTTTCAGCAGCAATTTGAAACACATTTTTGGTTTGGAAAACGTTGGAATATGGTTTTCTCTATTTCTGAAAAAGTTGTACATAATTTAATTTCCTATAAAAAAAAAGACCCGTCTTGAATCAATTGGAATTTTGAGTGGAAAGTTAGAGCCAAAATACAAAGCAGGTTCAGCATCATCTTCAATCATCTTTCAAAATTCAAAAGGGGATCAACACCAAATCCATTCCAGCTCATTTAAACAGGTTATCTCCCCCCTTAGCTTCAGAAGAAAGCTAATAACTTAGCTTTAAAGCTAAGCCATCCCTTCCCCTATAAATAGAGAAGACTTCTTCCATTTTCTGGACCCTGAATTCCCTCTAGAGAGCTAGTGAGAAAGCAAAAAAGAAAAGCTGTTGTACAACCATTGTTCCTACTTTGGTTGTAGTTTAATACTTTCTTACTTTCTCCCTAGCCCTTTAAGTGATCACTTCCCCTTTTTTAATTTATGTTCTATGTTGATAAGTAGTTAATTATGTTCTTAACTTTCTACACATGCTTGAATAAATGTTTAACAAGTCATTATTGGTTTCTTTTATGATATGCTTGGATGAACATGCCTACATGTCTCATTGTTATTCCTTTTACATGCTTAGATGAACACTTCTAGGCTAATACACAATTTTTCTCTTGAATGCTTAGATGAGCACTTCTAGGCTAAAACACAACTTTCTCTTCAATTCTTAGATGGACATGTCTAGGTAATTGTTTTACTTTTTTTTTTTTTTTTTTTTAAATGCTCGAATGAACATGTCTAAGTATTTTGATTTTCTCTAGATAAACATGTCTAGAGATTTTCCTTTACTTCTTTTCATAATTGCTTGGATGATCAAATATGCTC
Organism: Quercus variabilis; assembly: GCA_030445155.1. Classification (NCBI taxonomy): domain Eukaryota; kingdom Viridiplantae; phylum Streptophyta; class Magnoliopsida; order Fagales; family Fagaceae; genus Quercus; species Quercus variabilis. Next base: position 89,984,286 of record CP129449.1, on the reverse strand, counting down.
AAATGTTTTATTTTTATTTGTTTCTCTTTGCAATTATGTTGGTGACAAATAACATGACAACTTTGTTTTTCTTTCTTTACATGCTTAGATGAACATGTCTAGGCAAGGAATTCTTTGTTTACATTGATTTCTTGGATGAACATGCCATTACCTTAATGATTTCTTTACATTTAAATTGTTATCTAACAAGTTTCACTTTTTGTTTCTTTTTATGTCTAATTCCCCTGACACATATTTGTTTACAATTCCTACAAATTAACGTGATTATATGACATATTCTTTATATTTGTTTGACATGACATGATATTGGCCACCTTAACCTAAGAGACCTGTTTTACCGGGCGAGATGGGTGTTTAATCCCTTCCTATCTTGTAAATTGGCCTCTGAACCAAAATCAAGGGTTCTAGACTATGCTTTTGCACATGTAATTTTACACTTTCTAGAATGTAATTAGGAAATAAAGTAATGTAATTTACTTTTCTTAGAATGTATCTAGGACAAAAAAGCATTGTAAATTTTTGTTACAAAATTTGATTTAAATTTTAATATACATTAATACAACAAAAGTATTTTTATTGAAGGTTTTTTTTTTTTTTTTTTTCCTTTTAAATTAAATAAGTGGAGACTCCATGTAAAACGCTTGATCTAGAGGGAAGTACATTTTACACAGTGGTGGGTTTGGGATGTGGGTTTGTTTGGTTTGGTGGATGTGGGTTTGTGTCGATCTCTCCAGTTGTTTTTTTTTTTTTTTTTTTTTTTTTTTGGAGGTGGCATTGGTGGATGTGGGTTGGTGCCAGTGGTGGCTGTTGGTGTTGTTGCGGCAGTGGTTGTAAGTGGCCGTTGTTGCGGCAGTGGTGGTTATGCCATTGTTGTTGTTGTTGTTGTTGATGATGAGGATGAGGATGAGAATGATAGGGAGTAATTAATATTTTATTTTAATGTATAGAATTGAAGTATAGAACATCTGATAAATGGTATGTTGTAAAATGATGTGCTCAAATGATAAAGTAGGTTTTGGTGTGTCAAAATGGCATTTTTTATGAGAGAGCTGATGAGAATGCTCTAAAGTTTGAGGTCCACGTGGTTAAACTAAAATGAAAGGAAAGAAATTTGGATAAGTAAACAGAAAAGGGATTGAAATTGGTCAAAAGTCTAAATAGGTTTGATGGCAGTGGCATTTATTTGTGTTAGACTCATTGTTTAAAGTGGGAGGAGTTATTTGATTAATACCACAAAATCTCACAATATTTTTACAATAAAAATTTGCTGTGAAAATTTGTTGCATTTTTAAACTTTCTCAAATAAAAATTTGTATTTTATTTATTTATTTATGTCATGTTAGGGGTATGGTTTGCCTCCGCCCTTGAATAGTAGGTTTTTTTTTGTTGTTGTTGTTACATAGTAGTTGGACACATTAAATAGAAGCAGTGATTTGACCGAAATTATAATTCATGGTTTGGCCACATGAGAAAAAATTTCTAATTCAACAAAAAAATTACAATGAATGATGAAATCAAAATCTTCTTTTCCACAAATTGTACTCCACCAATCTTTACACGACACTTGTGTTCCTTCCTTTCTCTTTCTCTCTTTTCTGGTGTGTGAAAAAAGTAAAGATATTGCAAATTTTACTATATAATTATATAATTATATATATATATATATATATATATATATATATATATATAACATTTACAAATTGATATGATAATGAGTGTGATGGGTGGATTTCAAAAAAGACAATTAATGAATTTTTAAATTAGTTTTTTAGGATTGATAACACATTAGTTTGTAAATGTGATATAATAAAATTTATAGGAAAAATAAATTCACTATCACTTTTTTTTCTATTCCAATTTACACTTCACCAATTGTGTTATGCTACCTATTTGGGTTTTTTTTTTTTGGCATTTTAAAATTTAGTTTTTCTTTTAAAGGAAAGTAAAATAATACTCAGCAAGTTGTGATTATTAGGGTATAAAATGGATTAAAAAAATTGATTTTTTTTTTTTTTTGAGAAACAAACATACACACACAAGGGAGATTATAATTGAGGATTAATTTGTGTTTGCTACTTCACCATTTCTTTCATAGATCATATTATATACATATATATATATATATAAGATAGTTACAATATTTTGATAACCCTACAATTCGATCCCTTCTCCCTAAACCTTATTAAGTTATAAAAATCTTGGCATACACGCAATCAACATCTATGATAGGGTGTACTAAACGGTTCTAATAAGCGAAAACCCTATCTTGTCATGTCACATGCCCCTCAACTTTTCCACAAATAATACTAAAAAATAAAAAATAAATGAAAATGCATGACCATACTTTGTACCACCAACAGCATCCCCACACTCAGCAACACCCCCCCCCCCCCCCCCCCCCCCCCCCCCCGGTGCTGCGGGAAAAAAGTCTCATTAATCTTCAGTCATGCTATTTGATTTTGGATCAAAATCCTAATAACCATGATTATTATGGAGTCCAAATAAACCTGACTTTCCCCCCAAAAAAAGTCATATTAAGAATCACACAAGAGGAGGCATTATTGTAGTCATGACCAAACTTCCATTCTCTCCATGGTGACAACACCTCCATGGCCGAAGGTTCATGTACCAATCCTTTCTCTATTTCCATCCCTATCCCTAAATTATCTTACAATTTTTGTGCTTGAATTAAAAATTCAAGTCTTCATATCAATAAAAATGCGTATTGCTCATAGGAGATTAAAAGTGCAGCCACACGACACTGATTGATGTCTATGGCAGCAAGGCTCTTAACAACTGGTATAGATGTATAGTTGTGGTTATGGCATCCCTAATGTCACTGATTATTTAATCTTTCTCAATTTTTAATTTTGTGTAGTTCAGTAGTGTAGTTTGCTCTATTTTATTAGATTTCTTTGTTGGAAGCAGAAGCATTAGTAGCAGTGGGCCTCTTTTTCTTAAATCTTTGCTTTGGATCCTCTTCACAAGAATGTGACACCAGCCGAAACCGACACATTACTCCGATTCACCGAAAAAGAAAGCACTAGAAATTTAAAAGGCCTATTTGGTTTGAAATTGAATTGGAATGGAAGCCTGGTTTTTATTTGTAGAAATTAAGAGGAGGCAATTCTGACTTTAAATATATGACATTGTCTAGCTATAACGTGATCCTAAACTAAGATAAGAAAAACTGAAGCCTAAGGCTCAAGAGAGAGTGGAAGACAAAAGAAGATATCAAGGTCAAAGTTTGGTCACCTAAGGGTGTTTTGGTTATTTTGACTTATGATCTATAAAATTTAGTAATTAGAGTTTTTTTTTTTTTTTTTTTAGAGAGTTTCAACCTATGGCATTTGCTCTTGATAATAGTGCTCTTGATAATAGCTTTTTATCATCAGATCAAAACACCAATCAGTTTTTGGTGTAGGGGGAGATTGAATTACAAATCTCTTATTCATCCTTCAAAAATTTTATCAGTTGAGTTAATTGAAACCCATAGTAATCAGAGATTCGATTGGAGACAAATTAAGTTATTTTGACATTCTCATAATCCCAATGTGAAAACATGATTTGTTTTTTTCAAAAACAAATTGGAATTTTTACAAATGAAATGATGGCTGCCAAGATTCTATATTGAGAAGACCTTAAAAGTAGTTTTTTCAAAATGTGCATTTTAAAATCGTTATTTTTTAAAGGAATAATAACATTCTTTTCCTTTGAGATTTAAAGAAATGACACTTCACTTTAAACCTAAAGAAAAACCACTCTCCTCTCTTGAGGTACAAAAAAAAAAATTAACACTTTCCCCCTTCTGTTTATATTAATAACAAAATATTTTAAATTTGGGTAAACTATGTATTTAGTCCCCATCCTTTATACTATATTTCAATTTGATCCTTAACATTTCAATTGTGTCAATTTGGTCTTTAACCTTTTAGTGTCATGTCAATTAATTCCTGCTGTTAACTTTTGGATGGAAATTGATGACGTTGTAAACGGCCCCCAAAAAAAAAAGTTTAGTTTATTGCCACATCAATAGAAACTAGATTTTTATTTTGGCTGTTAGTCACGTTAACAATTTTCATCCAAGCAATAACGACAGAGACTAAATTGACACAACATTTAAAGGTTAGAGACCAAATTGGCACAAGGATCAAATTGAAATATGATGTAAAGAATTTGGACCAAATACGTAGTTTACCCTTTAAATTTCTTTAAAAATCTCTCTACAAAAGTTTAACTATGGTTAGTAAAAACATAACTGATAAATTTTTTAAAAAAAATACAAAATTTATTAAGCACCAAGACACTTGCAACAACAATCAACAAATCTCTCCAAAATATGTTGAAAAAGAAGAAGTAAAAGGCCTACTTCATATTCTAAAATACATTTTAATTAAAATTTAAAACAACATTTTTAAATTCTGAAATGGAGGATGATTTTGGAAACTGATAGGCCAAAAACGAATTGACCCCTTGTGATAAATTAACTAATTAATTTAGCCAAGTGAATTAATTCAGTTAATTAACATGCAAACGCGTGGTAGTATAAACAAATCACCAATAAACTAATAATGCAGTGGAAAATAAATAACACGGTGATTTGTTTACGAATGAGGAAAACCTGACAATAAAAGCCCCATCGAGTGATTTTCAGGTCACTACTCCCGAAACTCCACTATTATCACAACAAGCAGTTATAAGTAAAGGAATCCCAAGTACTTTACCAACCTACAATTGAACCCTTACCCCAATACCCAATTGGATTTGTTCTATAATGACAGTTCCCCTTTTTGATGCACGGCTCCCAAGTACGTGACTAACCAATGTGCAGATCCCAGTACATGACTTCAATCACAAACTAGAGGAAGTTTGTTGGCTACAAAGTTCTTCAATTCATCTACAATGATGATCAAGAAGATGCTTGGTCACAAAATCCAAAGATGCACATACACAGCAACTTCTTCAGAAGAGATGAATTAGGGCAAAACTTTGTTTTTGGTCACAATTTACTTGAACAGAGTTTGCTCAATGCTTGTGCAACTTGTGAACACTTTGATGGCCCTTAAAATAATCCTTTTATATATCTAGGGTTAGGAGAAAAGAAAGTCCAAAGACATATTCACGGATCCTAAGAAATCAAATCAGAGATTCTGGTTTTATAAATCTCGACAGATAGCAAGGTGTCGAGAAGCTGTTGGGCAGGTGTCGAGATTTAATGACTGTGCACTTCTTCAACTTTTTTCTTGAATAGACTTGATGACTTAAACACTTGATCTTGAAATATTGCTTCTTGAAGTATTAAAAATACCTAGAACTACCCAATTACAAGTTGAGTACGTTTTGTGAAATGATTAGCCAATTACATAAAAGAATAACATATGTTCTTAACAAGTGAAACACATATGTCCTAACAGAAACTTTTCCCTTAAGCAAAGGGCTTATTAGTACACAATATTTTAAATACTAATTTAACAAAATTTGGTCACACTGATGACAAGGGGGAAAAATGTTTTTTCTCTTCAAATTTAGGGCGGATTGAGAAAACTCGCTCTACTTTAGCGTTGGCTTGAACCACCTCAAGCTCAAGAAATTTTATCTTTGAGTAGACTTCAGTCAACTCTCCATTTAGCGTCTCCATTTCACATTTGGTCTCCTTGTATCGCACTAGAAGACTTCTATAATCTTCATTTGCTCTCTTCATCTTTTTAATGCTACGTTAGCCACTTTTGCATATTCACCGATTTTCTCAAGGAGGGAATTGTAGGTCTCTTACAGTGCCACTATTTCTTCTTCTTCCTCATCATTAGATTCCTCAACTATCCCAATTGACCCCAATTCAGAGTGCTCACCAAGCTCTTTCACTAGCGCACTCAAATCGTCCGAAGAATCTACTAGAGCAATGGTCATGAATGCAGAGAAGTTTCCCTCTCCATCACAGCTTTCATCTAAATCTGAATCAGAGGAGTCAGAATCACTAAGAGTGGTGGCATACACCTTGCCCTTCTCTTTCAAATAATTGGGACACTCTTTCTTGAAATGTCCATGTCTGTTGCATTTGAAGCACATGATTCCTTGAAAGGATTGAGAATCCTTCCCATCTTTTTTCTTAAAATCCTTTTTCTCCTTTCCAAAACTTGAGAATTTTCCTTTCTCGGCAAATTTTCCATTCATCTTGAACTTCAAAAACTTTCGACAATTCTTCACAAGATATGCCACATCTTTATGATGGCAATGACAGCTCATAAGTTTGACCTTTACCCGGAAGCTCTCTAAAAATGATCAAAGGATTTTCCCCACTATCTTTGAGTCCTCTGTTTTCTCACCCAAGTTGAACTTGCCAACAACCACCTCATTTAGCTTGCTATAGAATGAGTCCAGTGACTTGTCTTCGCTCATTTTCAACTCTTCAAATTGAGTGGTTAGCATCTGCAATTTAGTATCCTTCACCTTCTTCGTGCCTTCATAGGTGGTCTCCAATATCTCCCACACTCCTTGGCAACTGTTATGTGAAAATCATCTGCAAAAACACTATAGAAAATAATATTCACAGTTTTATTGTTAGCATTTGCTACCGCAAGGGCTGCCTTATCCCAAGTGGATTTAGCAGCCTTTGGCCTAGTCTATCTTACATCTACTGCATCCCATACAGTATTATCAATTGAACACAAGAATGCCCTCATTTGGACTTTCCAAAAGGCACAGTTGCTACCATCAAAATATGGTGGAACATTTAAAGATTGAGACCGGTCCATCTCAAACAAGGTCAAGGATCACACTAAGGTAATTAAATCACAGCAAGTGCACCCGCTCTAATTCCAATTGAATGTTCAAATATGTGTGTAAAACACCTTGAATATTTAGACCACCAAATTACAAATTACTAATTCAAGCTTATTATCAAACAATGTATGTGTAGAATATGAAAATAAGCTAAAACAGAATTGATAGAACAATCTAAACCAAATAAAATCACAAACAAAACAAAAATTAAATAGCAAAGATTAAGGGAAGAGAAATGCAGACACAAAGACAACACAGCGATGTGTTATCGAAGAGGAAATCGAAGTCCTCAGTGTAAAACCTCTCTGCCACCCTCCAAGTGGTCAATAATCAACTAGAAAATCAAGTTGGGATACATGAATAGCAGAAGACTCTACAAGCCTAATCTACCCAGTGTACCTAAGCCCTTCAAGCTTCTTGCTCCAACGAGATTGCGTCGAACGTTTGTCTTCTCTAGCTTACCTGATTCTGCTATAAACAATAGCATTAACCAATATCAATTGGTCCCTTCCTAACTGCTTCCCAAGCACCAAATAACCTTCTCACAGATATGGGTATGATAAGATAAAGATTTGTCTAATGTACCTCTTAATGATGTAACAATGAAGAGGGTGAAAGTAGAGGAATTTGAAGAAACAAGGATGAAGATCGTGGATGAGTTAATCTTGTTTTTCTCTAGGGTTTCTCTCTCAAAATTCTCTCTGGAAGCTCTCTACAATACATGGATATAAGGGGTATTCATACTGGTGTGTGTTTGGAATGTGAAAGGTCAGCTCTCTACAATACGTGGGTAGTGACTTGGCCTTGCAACTTGATTGAGTCACAAGATAACGACTTGGCCAGCTGGAAGTTTTTGTCTTGTAGTGTAACAATCAGCGTGACTCTTAAGCTCCTCTGCATACTTCACACGTGTGCCTCTTTTTGGCGAATTGCAAGCCGTGAGCCAGTTGCGAGGCCCTGCTGAATTGTACACTCTTGAACTTTTCTTCACACTCTCTCACACACTACTCTTACATGATTCCCACCTGAATACAGGGTTTCTAAATACTGAATTACAAGTAAATTGGCATGAATTAAAGCCAACAAAATGGTTGATTAAATTCAACCTTACATGCTCAATGCAGGCTTAGAGGTTCTATTTGCCAATCTTAATTATTACATATTGTATCCCCTTTGTTAAAGACTAAGTGTCAGAATTGAATTGCTTAATTTAGTATTATATCCTCTCTTTTCTTTTTTTCTTGTCAAATGACTCTCAATTTGTTAATGTGGTTATTTTTAGTGTATAAAAAATTAGACACCAAATATTCGTATTCCAATTATATATGTTAGGACATATGTGATTCATTATTAGGAACATATGTCACTATTTTATATAATTGGCTAATCCTTTTACTAAACACACTTTACTTGTAATTAGGTAGATCAAGGAACCTTGTTTCAAGTTCAAGTGTTAAAATCATGCAAGTCTGTCCAAGAATCAAGTCAGAAAGTGCAAGATTTTAAAGTTTGACAGCTAGCATCTATCGTGATTTAAAAGCTATTGAAACTCGTGGCTCGACAGCTATCTTGATAGATAAGGTATCTGTCGAGGTTTATGAAACTCAGTTTTTCATTACTGTTTTTCATCCAATTTGTGAGTGTATGTTTAAGCTTTCTTTTCTCACAACCATAAGCATATATAAGGATTATTTTAAGGGCTGTCAAAGGTTGCGTAAGTGTGAAGAAAAGTTTTGTTCATGCAAATTTTGATTGGAGACAGAGTTTGTATTAGTTCTTGAAGAAGCTATTGTGTTAGTACACCATAGAGTTTTGTGACCAAGCAACTTCATGATCTTCATCGTCTAGATGAACTGAAGAACTTTGCAGCCAACATCCTTATCAAGTTGGTGACCAAGTCACATACTAGGATTCGCGTAATTGGTTAGTCACGTACTGGGAGTCGTGCATTGAAAATGAGAGATTGTCACTGCAGAACAAGTCCAATTGGAGTAAGGGTTCAACTGTAGGTTGTTATATGGTACTGAAATTCCTTTATTTGTAACCACTTGTTTTGATAATAGTGGATTCTTGGGAGTAGTGGTCTTAAAATCACTTGGTGGGGTTTTTGCCATATAGGTTTTTCCCATTGGTAAACAAATCACTGTGTCAATTTATTTTTCACTGCATAATTTTGTTAATTGGTGATTTGTTTGTACTGCCACGTACAATTGCATGTTAACTTGATAAATTAATAAACTTGACTAATTAGTCAATTTATTCATCACAAGGAGTCAATACATTTTTGGCCTATCAAGTAGTATCAAAGCAAGCACACTTTGATTAGGTTTTAATCTTTGCTATGTGATCCATTGACCATTGTTTTTCATGGATAAAGGACTATAAGGTTGAATTTAATCAACCATTCTGTTAGCTTTATTCCACGCCAAATTTTTTTGTATTTCAACATTTAGAAACTCTGTATTTAGGTGGGAATCATGTAAAGGTAGTGTGTGAGAGAGTGTGAAGAAATGCTCAAGACAGTGCAATGAAGCAGGGACTCACGATGAGATCTTGCGGGTGGCTTGCGACTGGCAAGCCACCAGAAGATGCACATGAGTGAAGCATGTAAAGAAGCTGAACCGTCATCCCAACTGTTGCACTACAAGACAAAATGTCTAGACTGGCCATTTAGTTAGCTTGTGGCTTGAACTTGTGATTCAGTCAAGTCGTGAAGCCAAGTCGCCAGCCAGCTCTGTTTTGGAAAAATGACTCTTCGCATTCCAAACACACACCAGTATATATAGACCCTTATACCCACGAAATGTATAAAGCTTCCAGAGAGAATTTTGAAAGAGAAACCATAGAGAAAAACAAGATTGACTCATTCACAATCTTTACATAGAGACTCTTCAAATTCCTCTACTCTCATACCCTCTATTATTACATCATTGAAAGGTTCATTACCCAAATCCTTTTCTCACCATACTCATATTTGTGGAAAAGCTATTTGGTGCTTAGGAAGCAGTTAGGAAGGGACCAATGGTTACTGGTTGATGCTATGGGCTATAGTGGAATCTAGTAAGCAAGAAAATACAAAGGTTTAGCGTAACCTTGTTGGAACAAGAAGCTTAGAGAGCTTAGGTACACTAGGTAGATTAGGCTTTGAGGGTCTTCTACTGTTCATGTGTCCCAAATTCAGTTTCTAGTGGATTATTGACCGCTTAGAGGGCGGCGGAGAGGTTTTACGTCGAGGACTTTGATTTCCTCTTCAATAACACATCGTTGTGTTGTTCTTGTGTTTGCATCTCTCTTCCCTTAATCTTTGCCATTTAATTTTTGTTGTGGATATGATTTTAATTGGTTTAGATTGTTTATCAATTCTGTTATTTGCTTATGTTCATTTTCCGCACATATATTGTTTGACATTAAGCTTGAATTGATAATTTTGTAATTAAGGGTCTAAACGTTCATAGTGTTTTATAAGCTATTTGAACTTTCAATTGGTATCAGAGCGGGTGCACTCGCTGTAGTTTTATTACCTGAGTGTGATCCTAGACCCCTTAGCTTGCTATGGAAAGTGCTATGGCCAAGGCCAATGTGAAGTGGAGTAAAGGTGTTTGTGATAATGACTCTATAAGCATATTTGAAGACTGTCCTAGTAATGAACTTTTAGATTTATTCAAGTCAAAGAAACAAGCTAGGGTTTTTGTACACATGCTGAAATCATTAGTTCATAGAAATCATGATGTTCATAATAGCTTGTGTAAGTCAATTTCCTTGGTTGAAAAATATAAGAAAAGGAATAGACATTTGTGTGATAAACTTGATGGTTTGAAAAGGAAGCTACATTCTTCTATGAATGAAGAAAATACAGATGAGTCTTGCTTTGATGGTCAAGAATGCCTATCACATGCTTGTCTTTTTGCTCATACCGTATTGAAAGTATTTAATTCATGTTTATGGTATCTTGATAGTGGTTGTTCAAGGCATATTACTGGAGATAAGTCTTTGTTCAAAACTCTCAAAGATAAGGAAGATGGTTATGTGACATTTGGAGATGGTAGTCACTCACAAGTTTTAGGAAATGGAACCGTTGAGATTCCAGGACTGCCCTTGTTGATTGATGTGCTGTACATCAAAGGATTGAAAGTAAACTTGCTGAGCATCACTCAAATATGTGATGAAGACTTCTTAGTCCAATTTTCAAAGAAAGGTGTCTAATCCTAAATGATAAGGGTGTTCAAATGTTGAAGGGACTTAGGACCATCGACAATTGCTATGGTATCATTCCCAAGCCGAGCATAGCATGTCAAATTGCTTGAGTGAATCTCTTAGAGCTATGACATCAACAACTTGGGCATGCTAATTACAAGCAAGTGGCTAAAGTCTCAAAGCTAGAAGCGATGGTTGGTTTACCAAAGTTTGGGAAAATTGAGAAAAGTATTTGTGGTCCATGTCAAATGGGAAGACAAACAAAATCAACTCATCCTAAGACAAATGTAGTTGCTACTTCACGACTGTTAGGACATATGTGTTTTCACTTGTTAAGAACATATGTCATTTGTTTATGTAAATTGGCTAATCCTTTGACAAAATGCACTCTACTTGTAATTAGGTAGTTCTAGGTGTTTTTAATACTTCAAGAAACAAGGTTTCAAGATCAAGTGTTGAAGTCATCAAGTCTGTCCAAGAAAAACAACCTGAAGTGCAAATTCATTAAAGCTCGACACCTGCTCGATAGCTCCTCGACACCTTGCTATTTGTCGAGATTTATAAAATCAAATTTTCCAATCTGATTTCTTGGGATTCGTGAATGTGTCTTTGGAATTTCTTTTCTCTTAACCCTAGACATATAAAAGGATTATTTTAAGAGCCGTTAAATTGTACACAAGTTGCACAAGCATTGAGCAAACTCTATTCTAGCAATTTGTGATCAAAGACGAAGTTCTTAACCTAGTTCATCTCTTCTAAAGAAGTTGTTGTGTATTTTGCACCAAAGAGTTTTGTGACAAAGCATCTTCCTGATCTTCATCGTGTAGGATGAACTGAAAAACTTTACAGCCAACCTCTCCTTCTGAGTTAGTGTTGAAGTCATGTACTGAGATCCGCGCATTAGTTAGTCACGTACTTAGGAGCCATGCATCAAAAGGAGGAACTGTCACTACAAATAAAGTCCAATTGGGTATTGGGGTAAGGGTTCAACTGTAGGTTGGTAAGATACTTGAGATTTCTTTACTTGTAACCACCTGATTTGATAATAGTAGAGTTTCGGGAGTGGTAACCTGAAAATCACCTGGTGGGGTTTTTGCTGCAAGGGTTTTCCCCATTCCTAAACAAATCACCATGTTATTTAATTTCCGCTGCTTAATTAGTTTATAGGTGATTTGTTTGTGCTTCTACGCGTTTGCATGATAAATTGATTAATTAATAACTTGGCTAATTAATTAATTGGTTTAATCACTAAGGGTCATTCAGTTTGTGGCCTATTAAGTGGTATCAGAGCAGATACACTCTGATTAGGTTTAAATCTTTGCTGTGTTTGATCCATTGACCCCTGTTTGTCATGGATAGAGGACAGTCATTAATTATATCTCATTTATTTGATGGGACTAACTATGCATACTGGAAAGTACGCATAAGAGCTTTTTTGCAGTCCTTAGATGAAAAGGTGTGGCAAGTTATAGAGATTGGCTAGGCTAAGCCAAAGGAAGCGCCGGCCGATTAGGATGAAGCCAAGATCAAGGCAACGAACTTCAGCAGCAGGACATTGAATGCGTTGTTCAGTGCGGTCACCAATGAGGAGTTCAAGAAGATATCCTCAACTAAAACTGCTAAGGAGGCATGGACCATCCTCCAAATAACCTATATGGACACAAAGGCTGTCAAGGATTCAAAGCTTCAAAGGCCCACAACAAGCTTTGAAGAAATAAAGATGAAGGAGGATGAGTCATTTGATGAGTTCTATGCCAAGCTCAAGGACATAATGAACTCAGCCTTCAATCTTGGGGAAACCATCCTTGAACCTAAGATTGTGAGGAAGGTGCTCAGATCTCTACCCGAGAGATTCCATGCCAAGATTACGACGATAGAAGAATCAAAGGATATTGACAAGATTCCTTTGACTGAACTGGTTAGAAATTTGCAGACCTATGAGCTAGGACTATCTAGGATTGGCAAGACGGGTAAAGGTAAGAGCATGGCCTTGAAGGCTAAGAGCAGTGATACAGTTGAGTCTTCAGTTGATGAAGATTCCAAGATGAAGTCCTACATCACCAGGCAGTTCAAGAAATTCATGAAGAATGCCAATGAAAAGGGCTTTGACAAGGATCGCAGGTAGTCCAGTTCTTCTCAGTTTAAGAGCCAACACAAAGGGAAGAAGGATGCTAAGGATGGCAATTAGTACACTATTCCCATAGGACCTAAATGCTTTGGGTGTCATGGGTTCGGACACATGAAACATGAGTGTCCTACATATCTCAAGAGCATTGGGAAGAGTAAGGCACTTGCTGCAACCTTGAGTGACACTGAGTCTGAAGATGATTCTGATAACGAGGATGACGGAATCTTAAATGCCTTCACTGCCACAGTCAATCCTACTGAAGGGATTGTTGATGAAGTGGAAGAAGAAGAAGAATTGGTGGATTCTAAATGTCAGAAGATGGATGATCAAGATGATATCCATTCAGCTTATGAGAAACTGTACAAGCTCTCTGAGAAGCATGAGAAACTGTATAGGCTAGCCACCAAGAAGCTTAGTGATGTGGAACTTGATTGTAAAGAGTTCTCCACAAAGTTTGATGAAGCTAATCAAACAATTGGTGCACTGAGGTTTGAGAATAATTTCTTGACTAAGAAGACCAAAAAGCTAAAAGCGGAGCTGTTTCAAGTCAGTGCTAAATTGGAGAGGACTTCAAGTGCAAAGCTTGATGAGATGCTTCGCAATCAAAAATCTGCTTCGGATCGAACAAGCTTAGGGTATGGTCTTTCTTCCTCTAATACTGCTTCTACTAATACTACTGTTTTTGTTTCTCCTGCTAATAACACTGAAATTAAGAACGCTGATGTTAAAACTGAATTAGCTAGTGAAAACTCAGACAAGGGTAAATCTATCTTAGGAGCACCCCCTAAGTAAGATAAGAAAGATGCTAAAAACTCTAGAGCTAAAAAGGCTAACTCTCAAAAGCCAAAATAGAAAAAGTAGCATTTCTGTCATCATTATGGAGTTGCCAGTCATACTCGACCAAATTGTTACAAGTGGCTAGCCACTTAACAGAGCAAGAGCAACGGCATGATAGCATCTAGAAGCCAAAATCAGTTTCAATCATCTCTTGCTCCACTTGGAGATTTTCTAAAAGCCCTCATGCTCCTTTCGAACTTGAATGGTTTCAATTCTTCCCCTTCACAGCCAGTTCAAGGGTTCAATCAAAGGAAAGCTTCTTCCAAGGTGTGGAAGAAAAAGGATTCTAAATGATTTTATCACTTTCTTCTATCTTCTTGTTTTTGTTTGTTGCATTACTTGTGTGTTTTGCATTTTTTTTTTTGAGTCAGTCTAGTTTTATGTTTTGTTTTGATAGCATGTTTTTGTGTGTTTATTTTCAATTTTGTTATTTTGTTTTTGATATACAAATATAAAAAATTTTGAAAAAAAAAAAAAAAATACAAAAACAGTGTGTGTTTTATGTACATTGGTACTTGTGTACCTTGGATGGCCATTGAAACAAAGTTTTCTAAACTTTGTATCTTTTGTAGCTTAGATGAGCATCTCCATGCACATCTAAGCAAGTGAGTTTTGTGACTCTTGTTTGTGATGAGTAAGATTAAGTTATCTCTTAAAACTTAACACTCATATCACTTTTTTTGACAGGTAGGACTAGAAAATTCTAAGATAAAAGCATAAATAACCATCTCACCACTGTTGCTCGCCAATCATTATGCTTCGGCATGGCAAAAGTGCAGTGTCAAAGACACCGGTATGTTTCAGCATAGCAAAAGTGCAGTGTCAAATGCTTAACATCTTGGATATTTCTTTCCTCTCTTTTTATGCCCATGCATGATACGTTTAAAAGAAAATATGCAAGGAAAAATAAAAAGCAAAAAGATCAAAAATGCTTTAAAATGGTTGCATGTGTGTATTCTAGGAGATGTGGGAGTTATAGAATGTACCTTGAAGGTGATAGTCCCCATCAAACAATTATGATTGTGTCTGAGTTAAATTTATTTTCTCATATTTCAGATCGTTATAACATGTATACACATATGCAATTTTGCGATATTTTTCACACATAACACGCAATATTCTTTGCTACTATTGATACATGTGCAGGTACAATGTGATTTGGCCATCACAAGTGTTTACATGTGCTAATGTATGCTCACTAAATTGTCTTGACTTGTTTTTGAAAAATAAAATTGATTAGACTTGTTGTGTGTATGTGTGTGTGTGTTTCTGAGGATCCATGTGCTTAAAATGTTTGATGAGAGATGATTTGGGGAGCTTAATATATTGATTGGATCATTAGTTGAGGTGCATGTTGGATTGCATTTATGTCTATGTTTTTCACTTCTCGAAAAACTGTTTTTAAAAGTTGGCTCGACACCTCCTCGATGCCTTGTTATCTGTCGAGCTTCTTAAGCCTTTTTCTTATCGCAATCTTGACACCTCCTCAACACCTGGTGGATCAATCGAGGAAGTTCCTGCCTACTCGATACCTTGTGGATCAATCGAGATTATGTTCCTTGAAGGTGTTTCTTGTTCCTCAATACCTCTCGACACTTACAGCTGAAGGCCATTTTCTCGGCACCTACCTCGACAGATTCCTCGATACCTCTCGACACCTCATTTGTCGAGAATTACTGATGCTCTTATATAAGCTACTGTCGCAATTCAGTTCTCATTTTCTCGATCTCTCTCGATCTATCCACGGCTATTCATCTTCCAAACGTCTTTTTTCTCACTCAAAATCTTCAACCCACATGATTTTCAGCCCTTCCTTGCTTCAAATCACTTGGTATGATCTCTTTTTCCTTCATTATTCATGCATTTCATGTTTTGAATCTTAGGTTTTGGGGTTTTTTAAAATTTTTGGGGTTTTTCAAAATTGATGAGTTTTTCTTGAAATTTTGGGTTGGGTTTTCACTTAAATGTGTTCAAAATGTCATACATTGCATTACATGTGTGTTCTATGCTTATGTGCTGGTAGGATTGGATTGGGCTGAGCTCATGATGCTTTTTACTTTTACATATCACATGTTCATGCATTCCTTATGCATACGTACTCTTTATTCAATATATTTGATATATTTGAATTGTTTTAGGACTTTTCTGATTGTCTCTTTCTCTCCCTCTTTCTTATTCTGTTTACATTAGTAGTGTCTATGGCACCTAAGCATAAATCCATTCTGGCTCGGAACCCTCTGCGTTCTGAAGCTTCTTCCACTTCTGATTCTGCTCCTCTTAATCTTCGGTTCCGTGATGAGGATGCCCACAAGGCATTTTCGGAGAACTTTTCTAGACGAGGTCTTCATTCGGAATGCTAAGTCATTTTAGCAAACTTCGTTGACACTGACCTTCCCTCTGTCATTCACAGTAGGGGATGGTAGTCACTGTGTGAGTCTCGGTCACTTGTCCTCTCATGCTTATTCAGGAGTTTTACTCCAATATACACAGGATTGATCGTTCAATACCTGTCTTTTTCACTCGAGTTTGAGGTACACGCATCCCTATCACACCGTAGCTAGTTGCGAATGTGCTTTAGGTTCCTAGGATAGAGTTTCCTAACTGTCCTTCTTTTGAGCGTCTGAGGACTGTGTCCAAAGATGAGCTCATTTTTTCTTTTTATGAGCGCCTTGCTGATTGGGGTGAACATCAGTATACATCATGTAGACCTTTTGCTAAAGGTCCTAGATTCTTAAACATGGTGATTACTTTTGTACTCCATCCACTCTCTCACTACAACTCCATCACAGAGTCTCGTCCTCGATTTTTGTTATCTTTTCTTGAGCATCTTACTATAGATTTTCTTTCTCATTTCATTCTTTCTATCATTGATGTTCAGATTCGGCGTCCTGTGATAAGCTCATCTTTCCTTCCGCTATCACGAGGATCTTACGTCATTTTTCTACCCCTTTTTCTATGTCTAACCACTTCACACACATTTGTACCATAGATGTCGCTACCGTAAAACGTAGTAAGGCTCAACTTAGGTCGAGACAGCCGGATTTCACTCCTCCCTCCCGTTCAGCTCTATCCGGATCTACTTCATCTACATTTGCTCCTTCTTCCTCTATGGGTGATGTATCTTTTGGAGACATCATGGTGCAATTGCAGCATATGGATGCTCACCTTGATACACTCTCTACTGAGTTGTATCAGGTGAATGTTCGTGTTGGTCGTATTGCACGATGGCAGGCGACCATGGGTGGTTTTGCTCTTGAGGCTACTCCTTTACCACCTCCTCCAGCAGCTTTTGATTCTGAGGATGATGATGACAAGGATGACGATGCTTCAGATGATGATGATGGAGATGCTACCTCTACTGATGAGATGTCTACTTGACATACTTACCCTTTGTCACTCGTGACAAAAACGGGGAGTAGTTTTGGATATAAAAGTAGTCATCTTAAGGGGAGAGTTAGTATATGACATTTTTGATAAGGGGAGTGTTGATTCTTGAGGGATGTAGTGAGGTTATGATTTATCTTTTCTTTTCTATTATTTTTAGATACATTGTTCTTGTATATGAGGTCTTGTGACCAGTTTTTACATACATTGTATTTATTTTCTCTATATATGTGGATGTATGTTTCTTTCACCTATCTCTTTATGTGTTGTTTCTTTTCTATCATTATACACATGTTCCTTATACTTGTATGCAATCCATTATTTCTATTTCCACACAAGATGTCTTAATGAGTTTTGTTTAAAGTGTTTCAGAAATACAGGTTGTCAAAGTCTACTTGCCATAAACTCTTTTCTTACAAAGTTTTTCAAGAGTTTGTGATAGGATAGATTTTATTGTATTTAACAAGTGAATATGAGTTGAGTGATTTATGACTTCTCTCATATGTTCATTTGTCTGTTGTGGTTCTGTCACAGATTGCCAAAGGGGGAGATTATTAGGACATATGTGTTTTCACTTGTTAAGAACGTATGTCATTTGTTTATGTAAATTGGCTAATCCTTTGACAAAACGCACTCTACTTGTAATTGGGTAGTTCTAGGTGTTTTTAATACTTCAAGAAATAAGGTTTCAAGATCAAATGTTGAATTCATCAAGTCTGTTCAAGAAAAACAAGCTGAAGTGCAAATTCATTAAAGCTCAACACCTGCTCGATAGCTCCTTGACACCTTGTTATCTGTCGAGATTTATAAAATTAGATTTTCTAATCTAATTTCTTGGGATCCGTGAATGTGTCTTTGAGATTTCTTTTCTCCTAACCTTAGACATATAAAATGATTATTTTAAGAGCAATCAAATTGTACACAAGTTGCACAAGCATTGAGCAAACTCTGTTCAAGCAATTTGTGATCAAAGACAAAGTTCTTAACCTAATTCATCTCTTCTGAAGAAGTTGCTATGTATTTTGCACCAAAGGGTTTTGTGACTAAGCATCTTCCTGATCTTCATCGTGTAAGATGAATTGAAGAACTTTGCAGCCAACCTCTCCTTCTAAGTTGGTGTTGAAGTAGCATACTAGGATCCACGCATTGGTTAGTCACGTACTTGGGAGCCGTGCATCAAAAGGGGGAATTGTCACTATAGATCAAGTCTAATTGGGTATTGGGGTAAGGGTTCAACTGTAGGTTGGTAAGGTACTTGGGATTCCTTTACTTATAACTGCTTGATTTAATAATAGTAGAGTTTCGGGAGTGGTGACCTGAAAATTACCCGATGAGATTTTTGCTGCAAAGGTTTTCCCCATTCGTAAACAAATCACCGTGTTATTTAATTTCCATTGCTTAATTAGTTTATTGGTGATTTGTTTGTGCTTCTACACGTTTGCATGATAAATTGATTAATTAATAACTTGGCTAATTAATTAATTGATTTAATCACTAGGGGTCATTTAGTTTGTGGCCTATCAACGACCTTTTGGAGTTACTTCATGTGGATCTAATGGGTCCAACAAGAACTGAAAGCATGGCAGAAAGCACTATATTATAGTGGTAGTTGATGATTTCTCAAGGTACTCTTAGGTGGAATTCCTTAGAGAGAAATCGGAAGCATGTGATAAAATGGAAAGGTTATGCAAGAGGCTACAGAATAAAAAAGGGTTCCCATAGTCAAAATCAAAAGTGATCATGGGAAGGAATTTGAAAATACTAAATTTGAAGCCTTTTGCAATGAGCATGGTATCAAAAAGGAATTTTCAGCTCCAAAGACTCCATAATAGAATGGGGTGGTTAAAAGAAAGAACCGGGTGATCCAAGAGATGGCAAGAGTTATGTTACTTAACAAAAACATTCCACAAAAATTTTGGGCAGAAGTTGTGAATACATCATGTCACATTGGGAATAGAATTTATTTCCGAGTAGGGACAAAGAAGACGTCATATGAAATTTGGAGAGAAAAGAAACCAACAGTGAAATATTTCATAATATTTGGAAGTAAATGTTACATTCTAAATGACAAAGAAAATCCTGGAAAATTTGATGCTAAAAGTGATGAAGAGATATTCCTAAGATACTCACAAATAGCCGAGCATATAGAGTATACAACAAGTACACTAAGACAGTGATGGAGTCAATAAATGTAGTTATAGATGACACCATCTCAGAAAAGGACAGTGATGATGATGGCAAGGGGCTAAATCTTAAGAAGAATAAGGATGATGATAATATGTCTCTAGGTGATGATGCTAAGAAAGAATCACCAGAAAATGAGTCTACACCTCCTATATCAAAAAGAGAGACTTGACCAACACAAGGAGTTTCAAGCCTACTCACACCTCCGAAAGTCCAACCTCCAATCTCTCGTGATGAGGAACCTTCAACTTCCAAGAGACCATCGTCAAGAGTAACTCTCAATCACCCACCAAGCAATATCATTGGTGATGTAATTGAGAGACTTCGTTTGAGAAGAGGACCAAGTTATAGTGTGAATCATGTGACGTACAATTGTTATCTTGCTCAATTTAAAACCAAAAAGGTAGAGGAAGCTCTTAAAGACAAGAATTGGATAGAGTCTATGCACCAAGAGCTACATTAATTTGTTAGAAATGATGTATAGGAGTTGGTTCTAAGGCCCAAGGATACACATGTGATCGGCACCAAGTGGATTTTTAAGAACAAGACTGATGAAGATGGTGAAGTTGTTTGAAACAAGTCTAGATTGGTGGCTCAAGGATATATTCAAGTTGAAGGCATAGATTTCGATGAATCATTTGCACTGGTAGCAAGACTAGAGTCAATCCAAATTCTTCTCTCCATAGCATGTATTATGGACTTCAAGCTGTACCAAATGGATGTGAAGAGTGCCTTCTTGAATGGTTTTCTAAATGAAGAAGTGTTTGTTGAGCAACCAAAGGGTTTTCAAGACCCTCAGTTTCCGGATCATGTGTTAAGGTTGAAGAAAGCATTATATGGGTTGAAGAAAGCACCAAGAGCATGGTATGATCGCCTCACCACATACTTATTAGATCATAGTTTCAAGAGAGGCCAAGCCGATCGAACATTGTTTGTTAAAAGAGATGAAAAATCTCTCCTTGTCGCTTAAGTGTATGTGGATGATATTGTTTTTGGATCCACAATTGATCAACTAGCTCATGAATTTTTGGAAGAAATGAATAGGGAATTTGAAATGAGCATAGTGGGAGAGTTGAACTACTTCCTAGGGCTTCAAGTGAAACAACGGAAAGATGGAATATTCATCTCTCAAGAGAAATATGCCAAAAATCTTGTCAAAAGATTTGGTCTAAACTCTAAGAAACACACTTCCACTCCCATGAGTTCTTCAGCAAAACGAAGCATAGATGCAGCTGGTGTCGACATAGACCCAACACTTTACCGAAGCATGATTGGTAGTCTTCTCTATCTCACTACATGTTGGCCAGAAATTGCTTTTAGTGTCAGGGTATGTGTACAATTCCAAGTAGCTCCTAAAGAGTCCCACTTGACGGTAGTCAAGCGAATTATTCCCTATATCAATGGTACATCTGACTATAGGATCTGGTATTCGAAAGATTCGAATGAGTGCTTGGCTGGATATTTAGATGCTGACTGGGCCGAGTGCATTGATGATAGGAAAAGAACTTCTGATGGTTGCTTCTATCTTGTAAATAACTTGGTTTCATGGACGAGAAAAAAGTAGAATTCAATCTCTCTTTCAACGGCTGAAGTTGAATATATAGCAACAGGAAGTTGTTGTGCACAACTACTATGGATGAGAAAGTTGCTACATGACTATAGAATTTCTCAAGACATTATGTGTGTGTTTTGTGATAACACTAGTGCCATAAATTTGTCAAAGAATACAGTTCAACACTCAAAATCCAAGCATATCGAGATCCCGTATCACTTCATTCGAGACTTGGTGGAGGACAAGATTGTGTGTCTAGAGTTCATCAACACTAACAATCAAAAGGAAAACATATTCACTAAACCTCTTGATGGTCCGAGGTTTGAATCCTTGCGAAAGACCATTTGTATCGGTATCATTCCTTGAACTCTATCTTCCATGTAATCTTTTTGTGTTCATTTATGAATTTTTTTTGTCATACATGTTATGTGTAATTGCATTCCTTTACTTAAAATGTTTTTACATTGCTTTTGATCAATCTTTTCTATTTTTTTTTTTTTTTTTTGGTGTAAAAAATCCAAAAACACATAAAAAGTAGAAAATCCAAAAATTTTAATCGACATTGTTGAGTTTTGTCTCAAAGTATGTTTTGCCTTGTACCTTTGTACTAATGGCTTTATGTATCTACAAGCTTAACTTGTTCCCTATGCACTCATATCATTGTGGAAGAAATCTTGAAATCTATGTGACTGTTGTAAATAGATCTTCAACCTTGTCATGAATGATTAGCGAATGATTTTCTTGATCTTGAGACATGCACAGACTTATGCCTATATATCTTCCCACTCTTTATTTTATTGTTTTTGCTTAAAGAGCTCATGAAATGTAAATCTCCAAATGAAAAGAGATATTGAGTTGCAAAAGCCTGTCGCACATACTAGTATTTGACTAAGAAAAAGGGAAAGCGATCAAAATAAAATGTATGGTGCCAAAAAGCCAAAGGCTAACTCATCAAATTGAAATATCAAAAATTTCAAGCATCAAATCTCAAAATGAGATGTATTGATTCAAAAAGATCAATTGATATGATGTATATGAAGTCAAATGAAAAGTTTCAAAGTTATGTAATCAAGTTTATGTGGGAGGTCATACATGCATATTTCTGTAATTGAGATGGATCACTCTATCTAGTGCTAGTTGTGTATGTCTTGTTTGAATTGATTATTGAAGCTTCACATTAGACTAAGGACTATCTCATTTTTGATATCCACACACATCACATATGTCTATGTTCAATGAATGACATACTCATTTGTGTGATTGTACTTAATTAAATGTGTTTTCACATGCTCAATCTTTGTTGATCAAATACAAAAAGATTTTTTAGTATTTTAGTTGTTTTTGGAAAGTATTTTATTTTTACAAAAATTGTCAAAATTTCAAAAATAGTGTTGCCCTGTTCTGGTGACTCAGTCGCTGGTTGGTCTAGTCGCATAACCCCTGTCGCGAGCATTACTTAGAAGGTCTTCGCGACTCACTAGTAGGTCAAAGTCCCAGTTGTGAAAAATACTTAGATTATTTTCAAAATTTGGGTTTTTATGTTTCTCGCGGCTCAGTATGGCGACTTGTTCGTGAGTGGAAGGTCCAATCGCAAGGGGTACACAGAGATTTTTGTGAATTGAAGCGACTTTCTCATAGGTAGACCTTCCAGTTGCGAAAAACACTTAGAAAATTTTTCAAATTTTTAAGCATTTTGGCAGCTGGCCTTGGCGACTTGAACGTGATTTGACTCAGTCGCGAAAATCGTGTGTTTTGCTTAATAAGGGTTTTTTTTCAAGACTAGTTTCAAAAAACTTTTCATTTTTTCCTCGCACCCTGTGGTT
Organism: Quercus variabilis; assembly: GCA_030445155.1. NCBI lineage: Eukaryota > Viridiplantae > Streptophyta > Magnoliopsida > Fagales > Fagaceae > Quercus > Quercus variabilis. The sequence goes on along the minus strand of CP129449.1, from coordinate 89,961,404 downwards.
GTTCATCTTCTGGTCTAACTTTCACTCTTTCAAAACCACCATGTTCATACACAAAATCTTCAACTTCTCGTCCATCACTTTCTCAACCTTCAAGGAAAGGTATGGGTTTTGTTTCTTACTCATTATATTTCACATTTACTGCATATATCTCTTGGATTGTGTGTTTTTGCTGATATTTGTATATCTATTGATTGAATATGGGTATCTAATCTTTTGGTGAAATTGATGTGTGATTTTTGGTGCTTATGTACTAATCTACTTTATCTTGAGTAAACATTGTGTTATTAGTGGCACACACATACTCATTGTCATGTTTGGGACCTAAATTTCAAGTTTTTAGGGTTTTCTTCATTATCCATGTTTTGGAACTAACCCAATGCTAATAATGTTTGGTGTCTTCTGTGGTTTCTCTTGTTGTGGGTAAAACATGATGCAGGGTGAAAATGTCTCCATTCAATAGAGCAGTTGTGAAAGGGGGCAGCAGCAAAGGGAAGGAGCCTGTCATTGATGTTGATGACCTCTCACCTAGAACAAAAAGGACTCGTTCACCGTCAGGAATGTTCGATCCCAACAAGTTTAGAACCTATGTTGCCTTTCAGACTCATGAAAATTATTTTAGAGATGCTAAACCATTGGTTGAAAGGGCTGTAGATCAACCTTCTCTTCTTGACACCGACATCCTTAAATGGTTTGCTCACTAGGATTGGAACTACTTTCTCTTTGACCTTGATGAAGCATATGAGAATTTGGTAAAAGAGTTTTATGCCAATGCAATTGTTGAAGGCGAAGAACTCAAGTGCTGGGTTAGAAGAAAAAGTTTCTCAGTCTCTCCCGCATATCTAGCAAAGATCCTTCACATTAACCGACTAAAGCTTAAAAACTCACCGGTATATGATGATCTATGTCCAGATAAGGACCTACTTAAGGATGCTCTTGGAAAAGACTTGGAATTCTCACCAAATGGGAACTCAATTTGTGTTTCCTCTCTTCCTCAAAAATTAAGGGTGCTTACAATCATCATGTTTCACAACATGTACCCCCTATCCAGCACAGGGTATATGAACTTCGGACATGCCTTGTTTCTTTATGATCTGATCTCTGATGTAGAGATTGACATTTGTGTACATATCTTTCACATTCTGCGCAAAACAGTTCTACGAACTGAGTCAAGGACATGCATTCCTTTTTGCTGCCTCATTTCTAGGATTTTGAAGCTCAAAGGGATTCATCCATCAGAAGATAAGTCTCCCTGCACAAAACCGAGTCCAATCAACATGCATACGTTCAACGCTAGCATTGGTCATAGTAAGAAGGGAATCAAAACGAAAACTTTAGCGTCTCATAGTGGTTTGCGCTCTAACTCATCCTCCTTTGATGAGAAGTTAGACAACATTGTGCATCTTTCTAAGAGTTAAGCACCAAGATGTTCGAACTCGCATCCATCTTGCACCATCACAACATTTGGTGTGATATGAAGGTCACTTCTCTCCAAACTCAATTGGACCAAATTTAAAGAAAGCTAGAAAAATATGAGGACTAGCTATTCCATGACAAAAAGGGGAAGATGATGTTGATAGAAGGAGTACAATGATAGGGGAAGAAAAAACTTGATCAAAGGGGGAGATTTCAGCAAGCAGGCCTATGTTTAATATTTTGCTTCATATTAGTATGTTTTAGTGTTTATGTTATGTTATATTCAGTTTAAAGTTTTGTTTTGTACCTTTGCTTATGTAGCTTTTATTTTGTACACATGCTTTGTGGCCTAGTACTTGTTGTTAAATATTATGCATTTTCTTTAAGTACATCACTTTTGTGCTCTTGTTGGATTTTTATCCTTAATGTAATTACCTAGTGTTGTTGCATTGGTTAAGTGTTGGACATGCAAATGATACTTTGCAATTAAACGTATTAGCTTGTATGTCCGGATGTTCATTCCATGTGTGAATAAGCATTCAGATCACTGTTTATAGTGATTGTTCATTTTTGGTCAAGCCATGGTCTATTGCTTTATTCCATTTTGCTTGATTGCATTGTGCTTACTCCATATGCATTACAAGTTTTCTACATACAATGATCATATTGTGCTGTTGTGTTTCAAGAGATACTTGTTCTTATGGTTCAAGAATTTCACAGATTCTAAAATTAGGTGTGAGTGAGTTTCTGTTCAACCGTTCCCAACTCACGTGTTAAGTCTAGAGTTTGTTGTAGAGTTTTGTCACTGAATAGCCAAAGGGGGAGATTGTAAAGTTGAATTTAATCAACCATTATGTTGGCTTTATTCTGTACCAAATTTGCTTGTATTTCAGCATTTAAAAACCTTGTATTTAAGTGGGAATCATGTAAGGGAAGTGTGAGAGAGAGTGTGAAGAAATGCTCAAGAATGTGCAGTGAAGCAGGGACTCGCAAATAGATCTCGTGGGTGGCTCGCGACTGGCAAGCTGCTAGAAGATGCACACAAGTGAAGCATGTAAAGAAGTTGAACCGTCATGCCAGTTGTTGCAATACAAGACAAAAAGTCCAGAATGACCATTCATTTAGCTAGCGGCTTGAACTCTCAACTCAATCAAGTCACAAGGCCAAGTTGCCAGCCAACTCTGTTTTGGAAAAATGACTCTTCACATTCCAAACACACACCAGTATATATAGACCCTTATACCCACAAAATGTAGAGAGCTTCTAGAGAGAATTTTAAGAGAGAAACCCTAGAGAAAAACAAGATTGACTCATCCACAATCTTTATATAGAGACTCTTCAAATTTCTCTACTCTCACCCTCTCCATTGTTACATTCTTGAGAGGTTTATTACCCAAATCATTTTCTCACCATACTCATATCTGTGGGAAAGCTATTTAGTGCTTGGGAAACAGTTAGAAAGGGACCAATGGTTATTGGTTGATGTTGTGGGCTATAGCGGAATCCGGTAAGCTAGAAAAAATAAAGGTTCAGCGTAACCTCGTTGGAGCAAAAAACTTGGAAGGCTTAGGTACACTAGGTAGATTAGGCTTAGAAGGTCTTCTATTATTCATGTATCCCAACTTCATTTTCTAGTGGATTATTGACTGCTTGGAGGGCGGCAGAAATGTTTTATGCCGAGAACTTCGGTTTCCTCTTCGATAATACATCATTGTGTTGTCCTTGTGTTTGCATCTCTCTTCCCTTAATCTTTGCCATTTAATTTCTACTGTGGATGTGATTTAAATTGGTTTAGATTGTTTATCAATTCTATTATTTGCTTATGTTCATTTTCCGCACATATATTATTTGACATTAAGCTTGAATTGATAATTTTATAATTGGGGGTCTAAACATTTATAGTGTTTTATACGCTATTTGAACTTTCAAGGACAGTCTTTTATTATACCTCCTTTATTTGATGACACTAACTATGCATACTAGAAAGTACGCATGAGAACTTTCTTACAGTCTTTAGATGAGAAAGGGTGGCAAGCTGTGAAGATAGGATGGACCAAGCCTACAGAAGCGTCAGCCGACTAGGATGATGCTAAGATCAAGGCAGCAAACTTCAACAACAGGGCATTGAATGCTCTATTCAGTGCAGTAACGAATTGGGAGTTCAAGAAGATATCTGCCACTAAAACTTCAAAGGAAGCATGGACCATCCTCCAGACAACTTATGAAGGAACCATGGCTATCAAGAACTTAAAGCTTTAGAGGTTCACTATTGGCTTTGAAGAGATCGAGATGGAAGAGGATGAGTCATTTGATGAGTTCTATGCCAAGCTCAAGGATATAGTAAACTTAACACTTAATCTTGGGGAAACCATTCCTGAACCCAAGATTATAAGAAAGGTGCTTAGATCTATGCCCGAAATATTCCATGCCAAGATCACCATGATTGAGGAATCAAAGGATATTGACAAAATTCCTTTGACAGAGTTAGTTGGCAACTTGCAAACCTATAAGTTGGGTTTGACAAGGATCGGGAAATCGAGCAAGAGTAAAAGCATGGCATTGAAAGCCAAGAGCAGTGATACTGATGAGTCGTCTAATGATAAAGATTCTAAGATGAAGTCCTACATCACCAAGCAATTTAAGAAGTTCATGAAGAATGCCAATGGAAAGGGCTTCGACAAGGACCATAGACAGTCGAGTTCTTTCCAGTCTAAGAGCCAAGACAAAGGGAAGAAGGATGCTAAGGATGGTGGTTAGTACACTATTCCCTTAGGACCAAAGTGTTTTGGGTGTTAAGGTTTCGATCATATGAAACAAAAGTGCCCTACGTATCTCAAGACCATTGGGAAGAGCAAGGCATTTGCTGCTACGTTGAGTGACACTAAGCCTGAGGATGACTCCGATAATAAGGATGAAGGAATCCTAAATGCCTTCACTGCCACTGTAAATCCTACTGAAGGGATTGTTGAAGATGTGGATGAAGAAGAGGAATTAGTGGAGTCCAAGTTTGAGAAGATGGATGAACAAGATGACATCCATACTACCTATGTAAAGTTATACAAGGTCTCAGAAAAGTATAAGTTATATAGGTTGGGCACCAAGAAGCTTAGTGATGTGGAGTTTGAGCAGGAAAAAATCTCAACAAAGTTTGATGATGCAAATCAGACTATTGGAGCACTAATGTTTGAGAATAATTTCTTGGCTAAGAAGACCAAGAAGCTTGAGGCAGAACTGTTCCAAGTCATAGCTCAGCTGGAAAGGACTTCAAGCGCTAAGCTCGATGAGATGTTCAGTCTTCAGAAATCTGCTTCTAATCGAACCGATTTAGTGTCTGATTACTCCTCTTCTAGTATTGCTTCTGCTAGTACTACTATTTTTGTTCTTCTTGCTAATAATGTTAAAACTAAGAACAATGAAATTAAAAATGAATTAGCTAGTGAGAACATAGATAAGGGTAAGTCTATCTTAGGAGCATCCCCTAAACTTGCTAAGAATGAGACTAAAAACCCTAAGGCTAAGAAGGGAAATAATCAAAAGCTTAAACAGAAAAAGCAGCATTTCTGTCATCATTGTGGAGCAGCTGGATATACTCGACCTAATTGCTACAAGTGGTTAGCCACTCAAAAAAGCAACAGCATGATCGTGTCAAGAGATCAGAATCAGCTTTCATCCTCTTTCACTCCTCTTGGAGATCTTCTCAAAGCCCTCATGTTAATTTCAAACTTGAACGGTTTTAATTCTTCCCCCTCACTGGCAGATCAAGGGTTTTCTAAACGAAAAGTTTCTTCCAAGGTGTGGAAGGAAAATGGCTCCAAGTGATTCTGTTACTTCTTCTTTCTCTCCCTTTCTTGTTTTTGTGTTTGCATTACTTGTGTTTTTTTGTTTTGAGTCAATCTAATTTTATGCATTGCTTTGTTTTGTTTAACATGTTTTTGTTTGGTTAGTTTTCAGTTTTGTTTTATTTTTGTTTTTCATATAAAAATAAAAAAAAAATTGAAAAATCAGAAAAATACAAAAATAATGTGTGTTTGTGTACATTGGTACTTGTGTACATTGGATGGCCATTGAAACAATTTTTTCAAAACTTTGTATCTCTTGTAGCTTAGATGAGCATCTCTATGCACAACTAAGCAAGTGAGCTTTGTGGCTCATATTTGTGATGAGTAAGGTTAAGTGATCTCTTGTACTCATTCTTTTTGAACAGAAGAACTAGAAAATCCTAAGAGAAAGGCATAAATAACCATCTCACCACTGTTGCCCGCCAATCATGAAATGACATCCGTATGCTTCGGCATAGCAAAAGTATAATATCAAATGCTTAACATCATTGGGTATTTCTTTTCTCTCTCTTATATGCCCATGTATGGTTAACACCAATGGCTCCTCCCCAGATCTGCTTGGGTTTAATTACAATGAAGAGCTTTGAACTTGGGTCATTAGGTGTTAGGTCAATGAGTTCTATTATACCATGAAATCATGTTATTATTACCTTAACAATATTTATTTAGTTTGGCTTATCTTTCTATATATTTTGTTTGTGTTCTTTGTATATAATGAAGCCATTTTGCATCATGAAATAAGAGAGGAATTGAGGGCAGATAGAGCAGGACAGTGAGAGATACTCTCCATGTGTGTTTTGTTTACTACATAGTGTCATTAATGTCCCTTGTCATATATGTTCAATTGGTTAGAGTCTAAACAGCTTCTTCTTTGGACACTATGTTTTAACATCTTTTTTGATAAGTAACTGCTTTTTTAACTTCTTTTATTTAGGATAGATAATTTTATGTATCATAATGTCTTATATTTCATCTTATAACTTACAAATGTGAGTTTTACTCATAAGCAATTTAGTTATACTAATGCTTAATCAACACTCAAAGATTTTACCTTTGAATCACATTTAATGAATTTCTAAGTTCTAACTTCAGAGGATTTTGATTTTAATTATCAAAGGGCCGTGACTAACCCGAAAGCAGATAATAGGTCGGGCCGGGACCATCAGTTACCCAAGGTGCTCTGTCCCAAAGCTCTAGTATTGCTGTCTGTGGGTCTGTACTGTTGTGTGAGTGTGGGTAATGGTATTCTCCGTTGATTTGAGATTGGAGCATTGATTGGTTTCAACTTTCAAGTCTACCAAAGCTTTTTTCACTTGTAAATCTTCAACAATCAACATGGTAAGCCTTCTTATTTTGTTCTTAGCCTTGGCCTTAGATGAATTTGCATACAACATTTAAATTTGTTTTTGGTTTACCGTTTGATTGTTGTTATGTCCCCAAATTTCATCCATAACCATAAGTAGGGCCTTTTTTGTTAAGAGTTCCAGTAGCACACTGCAAATTATCAATCTGTACCCATCTATCTATTTAGAATTGGTACATTTAAACTTTGATTTTTATGCTAATCTTTGCTGCTTCTTTTTTTTTCTTAAATAGCCTAACCAATATTCTTTGGGGAATGCTAAAGTTAAGTACTACCTGGGTTGAGGTTTTGAGAGTTAACACTTAAACCCTTGTGATAAAATTAATTTTGTAAAAAGTAAAACCTTCTGGGGGAGCTTTCAGTGTAACAGAAGACACTGTTTTATATGAATGGGCACGTGTCATCAAATGAGCACCTCACTGTTTATTCTTACGGATGTTTAACTGTTTACACATGAAACAGTACTACGTCGGGTTAAGTATTAAACTCAAAACTTCAAGGGGCTTTAAGTATTATGGTATTAAAATGTTAGTATTATGGCATGTGTTGTTTTATTATTCCCAGGAAGTGTTCAAGAGAGCCATGCTACAGCCTGGGCCACCTCAAGCTTTTGCACTACAGACAGTTCAGGAAGTCATAAAACCTCAGGTAATTCACACATTTCCCTCTCTACTCACTATTCAAATATCAACTTCCCATATATAGGACAATCAACATGAATCAGCTTTGTTTCTGTTTATATTTGGTGTGACTATGGTTAGGTGACCACCTTTTGAAAGGTAAATTTTCTTTTAACCCGCCAACCTCTTCTCCATTGTCTAAATAATCCCATCCCAGATTCTACGAGATTTGTAAGGAGCACCAAAACCTACAACCCAAATTACCAGTCAGAATTTCCTTATTATCAACCATCACTATAGGAACCGTCTCAGACTAACCAAATTCATGCGAAGTCCAGAAACAGCCTCAAAACATAACAAATTGCATCGAAGGTGATGTAGCTGGTCTAAATCTGCATCTCAAAAGGCCAGGGTATTATCTGCAAACAGCAGATGTGAAATAGCCTTAGCATCTGCACCAGTTGATGAAACTGAAAAACCATCTATATGACCACCCTCCTTTGCACTCAACATTAGTCTACTAGATGCCTCTGTTACCAAAACAAACAGCATAGATGAAAGAGGATCATCTGCCGCAGACAACGAGTACTAGAAAGAATTCTTTAGGAGTACCATTAATAATGATAAGAGAATCATACCGTAGGAATACAAAATCAACAATATTATCATTTACTTTTACTTGTCAAAAAAAAAAAGAATACAAAATCAAATCCAGCCCGTAATTTTCAATGGACACATAGTCACTTCATTGGCAATGATTTACCAAGCCAAATTCATTATATACATTTATGGTCTCCAAGACAAAAAACTTGTGGCAGATCTGCTTGTACTAATTCTTCGTTTGTAGTTTTTCCTTCGTATACACTCCATGTACTACAATAGCACTTTTCTAACAAAATTTATTACTTATTAGCAATAAGATTTGCTTGTATTGATTCTATCATTTACTTTTTTGGTTACTTCTTTAGGTTCCTTTTAAATGTTCTCCTGTATTTTATTTGTTTTTGCAAATTTGATTATTGAAAAGATGCAGATGTTAAAAAGAAGAAGAAATAAACATGTTTGCTTGTATATTTGATTCAGGAAACATTTGCAATTAGGTGATCTGATTGCTTGCTGCTTGCACACTTTGAGGTTAGTTTATGTACGGACTAACTTTAAAACTTTTTTGGGGGCATGTATTGTATTTGTCCTATCAAGTTCACTTCTATTATTAACTGAATTTTGTCTGTGATTGAATTAAGCTTTCTTGTATATTGTGCAGTCATCTGGTACAGTTGGGAGCAAATAATGCAGTATGGGCACTCGATTGATGACCGTGAAACTAGCAGGGTCATATTCCTTGTCTTCTTGGTCAGTACAAGTTTTTTCTTACTAAAAGTTAATCCTAGGTTGCACAAACACGCCATTTTTGGCGTCGTGTCGGTGTCGGACACCGGAACGGGTATAACTCGCCGGATTCCGGTGTCCAGCGAGTGTCCTCTTTTTTTTTTTTTTGTTTCTCCGACACGCGCCGACACGGCTCCGACACGGCTCTCACGCGGTTCCGACTCGTTCGACACGCCAGCAGTGAAGAAAAAAAAAATAGAAAATCACAGATTGAAGAGAAAAATTCGGCCGAAATCACGCATTTTGGGCTTCTTTCCCTCTTATTGAATAAAAAGAAAAATCACTGCCACTGCCACTGGATCTTCTACAGAGGAGATGAAAAAGAAAGGAAAAAAAACAAAGAAAAGAAAGAACGAGATGAAGGCGTGAAGCAGAGCTGGTGTGAGAGAGAAAATACAGAAGAAGAAGAGAAAAGAGACTGAAGAACCTGAGCCACTGAAGATTGAAGAGGCGTGAGAAGTGGGAACATTGGAAATGAGAAAAAGAAGAAAAGGTGGTCAGGTGAGAGGAGAAGTAAATAGTGTAGGTCATGTGAGTGGGTTGGGAAATGAGAAAAGTTAGTGGAAGGAAACTTTTGCCAAAGTTTTTTCTTTTATTTACAAAACGATCATTACTAATTATATTTTAATAACAATTAAAATAATTTATTTACTTTATTTTATAGGGAAAATCATATGCTTACTTTATCTGAGTTTTTTTTTTTTTTTTTAATATATATATATATATATATATAAAAGTGTGTATATATATACACACAAGGTATTATATATAAAATGTTTACAAAAAAAAAATATATATATATATATATATATATAAAATATGCCTAAATATGAAATATAATTAATTATTTAACCGTCGTGTTCCTGCCGTGTCGTGTTCTTATTTTTCAAAAATTGCCGTAGTCCCGTATCCGTGTCCGTGCAACATAGAGTTAATCATATGAAAGCATAAGACAATCTATAACGGGGTTTCATATTCTCACTGCAATTGCATTTCCAAAGCCATTTCAAAGATTGATTGCAGGATAATAACGTCCCCAAGATAATGGTTTTTTGAACCGTCTATAATAAAAGTATTGAAATTGTTCCAGGTGTCAAAAGTTGAAATTAGCCCATTTATTCTTTGTTAATGACTTAATATAGTTCATAGGTAACAATTATAAATATTTTCATGTGATATAGAACGTTATGGATAAGTTTCACCAATGGTCTAGGCTTCAAGTTAATCCAACCAAGTGCAAGCAATAGAACATCTGATTCAAAATAAGATTTAATATGCAACTTCTGTCATGTTTCCCTGTCTCTGTTGATGCTTGCATGGGTTGCTTTACAAATACTGTTAGGAAGATCTACACTACCCCCATCCACTGGTTCAGGATATCCTCTGGGGATCTCTATACTATGCCTATGAACCTGTTTTTATGTGTTGGCCTGCAAAAGATTGAGGGAGAAGGCTCTACAAACTGTAATGCTTCATATCCACTATGAAGATGAAAATACTCGGTATATATGCATAGGGCTTGTCAATAAGGTAATTTTTTTTTAAGATGTGAGAGAGCACTAGAGAGTAAAGTTTGACACTGGAAAATTATAATTTGAAGCTATGAGGAAAAATGGTTGGTAGTCATTCAAACATAATATCAACTGAAGAGTTAGATTAATTAGCTTCTTTAGCTCTACACCTTCACTCAAAGGCACTCGCTATACTTATTGGTAGTTCCATTGAGCTATTGGCCTTGTATTTTGTGGATGATGCAGGTGTTGAATATGCTTTGTTGTTGGGTGGAGGATCCAAACTCAGAGGCATTCAAATTACATCTTCCAAGAATCTTTGATTATTTGTGGATTGCTGAAGATGGCATGAAAATGCAGGTTCAGACATTTATTATTAAACAGTTTTTAACTGACTTAACAAGCATTTCTCTCTCTCTCTCTTAGAGTATTCCAACCCCCCCCCCCCCCCTCCCCTCCTCTCTGCGGGGGGAAGACCTTCTTAGTATTTTTTTAATTGTTCAATGAAGTATATAGAGCCCATCATTATGTTTCACTACCTCAAATATTGAGAATTAGACATTGTGTGTTGGTATTAATTTTGATGTAGGGTTATAATGGGAGTCAATCATGGGATACTTCTTTTGCTATTCAAGCGATTATATCAACTAACATTGCTGAAGAATATGGAGCAACTTTAAGAAAAGCACATGACTACATAAAGGATTCGCAGGTTCTCCTTTGCAGAATTTTTTTATTATTATATCTTAAAATTATTCTTTTCATTTTTCATTTTTCAAATTATTCTTTCCATTTTTCATGACTAATTAGTCTTAGAAGATTGTCCTAGAGATCTAAATTTTTGGTATTGTCACATTTCAAAAGGTGCTTGGCCATTCTCAACTGCAGATCATGGATGGTCTATTTCTGATTGCACTGTAGAAGGATTGAAGGTAAAGTTAGAACAAACAGTTCCGTACCATATAATGGAAAAAATTTCTGATATCTATTTCTTTGTGCAGGCTGTGTTATTACTATCAACATTCCCATCAGAAACAGTTGGGAAGTCATTAGATGTGAAGCGGTTATATGATGCTGTAAATATTCTCCTTTCCTTACAGGTAATTGTCAGATATGTTGCATTTTTAGAAGCTCAAAGTTGGAATCTGACATGGCAAGTTTAAAAAAAAATGTTAACAGATTGAAAAAAGACATAATAGTTTACTCTCATGATTCTTGTAATTGACTTAAGTCAGCTGTTTACCTCAAGGCTTTGTTCATCTGGGTAGAAGTGACTAGGGTAATTTATAATATGTACATTTCCCTCACTGATGGAAGCTAATTGTGCCTTCAGCTTGGGCTTGCTTAAATATTTAAGTGTTTAAAGAATGTAGGTGTTGGCAGTACTGAACTCTAAACATCCAAGGACTTATCATTGATTCACAAATGATGAAAATATTATCCTGAACATTTATTGTCTGATTTTCTCTGAAAAATGTAGACATTACTCTGAAGTTCATAATTCTCATACCTCTGGTTGTTCTTTTTTATTCGGATAGATATATCTTCAGAAGATAATAGTGGAAGAGGAAAAGAAATTCCTCCAACAAAGGATGTAGTTTGTCTACTCTATAGTTTTTCTTACACATATCTTAACATCATGAGTGCCTTAAAGAGTCTTGGTTGATTGAATTAGATGATATGCAGAGTATTAAATTTGGTTATAAACATGTTGGGTTTTTTTTTTTTTTTTAACTCTTTCCAGAATCATATATCTGAAGTTGTGAAGTAAACATAGAATAGTATGTGGCACTTTGAAGCTTTGAAGTTTTATGTAATTCTTAAAAGAAAAGAGTTCTGTATACGAACATTTCTGCATGATATGTGCACCTGACTTTATTGTTCTTCCATTCTGTTGTGATATTTTTTTTGTTTAGTTTGCTTCTCTCTGGTATTGTTAGCAGATTAGTTATGCAATTCAGTAGCTGGTGAGTTATAAACATTCTAATGGATGTTCTTAGATCACTGCAGAATACTGATGGCGGCTTTGCAGCTTATGAATTAACTAGATCCTACCAGTGGTTGGAGGTAACTATTATAACTTCTTAAGGCTTCTTTCTTTTACATTTACCTTTAGTTTAAAATAATTCTTCTTACCATGAATTTGCTATGTCTTGAAAGTTTGAATTATTGCCAAGTACCCCCTTATTAAGAGCTTCATGACTAAGCCGGCCCTGTTCTCCCAGTGATATTTGAACTCAAATACAATGAATGTTTATGCTTAACCTTCACTTAGAAAAAAATTATAAATTACTTGTGAATTGTTTTTCCTCGTTTATGTTCTTAGACACATATTATATAACTCAGCCCTAGAATCTTTTGTGACTTTTGGCTGTACCAATATTGTGATTCATACTAATCCATTGGAAGAAAACCATCAGTGTTGAATGACACTTCAGAAGCTATTCCACCTTTAATTTCATTGTATGGAAACCCCTTGAATTGAGATGGCTAAAATACATTAGGGATTTTTAGTTCAGAAAAATAACCTTGATTCACAAACTTAAAAAAAGCTGAATTTTCACTGAGATGAGATACTGGCATCCTAACAGTCTACCAACAATACTTATTTCAGAGTAAAAGACTGTCTTACATGTCATGGGACTCAGCTCATGGCTCCTATGTTAGCTCTGGTTGGTAATTACTGATTGCCCAGATGACTTCTATATAGATGTGTGTGTGGGTGTGTGTTTTGCATGGTCTATACTTTCCTACGTTGATTGAGAATTATATGACATTAATAAGGGATTGTAGGGAATTGAGGTCAATGGGCGCTCTAATGATACCATACCCCCCCACAAGAAATGGAGGGTAACAATGTAGGTTTAAAACTCACTGGGTGTTTGTGTAGATTTATCAATCTAAAAAAAAAAAAGGATTGTAGGAAGTTGATATAGAGCAATGGTGTTTTGACCTGGGAAATTTAGGATCAATGTGATGATTAACTTAAGTTTCTTTTTTGATTGTCAAGTTTGCATGTGCACTTAAGTGGGTTTTGAAGCTATGGCCTTACCCTTTGCCCTTTCTTTCGGGGACGGAGGTGCCTTTTGAGTTAGAGCTCATTGGCAACTCCGTATCAATTTCTAATGATTTTATGGTTGTATTTAATTATGATTTGATGAGCTCTTTTTAGATACAGGGAATGTGGTGAAGAAATCATATCAGTTAGTAATTTATCCACACACGGCAGGTGTTTCTAACCCTTGAAATTATGGTTGAGTCACACACATTTTTATAGGGCAGTCAGTTGGAAATTCACTAGAAATTAAAATCTATCTCTTTGTAATCCGTATCCATGTGTTTTTCCCTCTCTTTGCCTTTCTTGGGGTTTGAGTGGGGGATAAGGAGATGATGTGTGAAATGAAGATACTTTACTACGCCAATCTTGCTTTTAATTGGTGGCTTTGCAACAGTGGTTGGGTTATGTAATCCTAAACTACATGTTCTTATCTTGTAATTGGTTGTATAGTTCATTTTATCCTATACTGCAAGTGTATTGGAATAATGCTGAGATTTGGACTGAGCATGGACCCGGCCCACCCGACCTGACCCAGCCCAACCCAAAAGGTCTTGGGCAGGTCTGATGGATGCTTGGGTCAGGCTAGGGCCAAAGACACGGGTTTATTTCGGGTCTCGGGTTAGGGTCGGGTCAACCCAACCTGACCGATTAATATTTTAAATAAATAAATAAAACTTACCTACTTTAATCAGTAAATTCACTGCTACAGTTTGTTGAATTCATTTTGGGATTTTCAACTTCGAATATGCTCATAAAATTTTTACATGAACAATTAAAAAGATAGCAATTTACATTTGGTGAGAGTATATTTGCATGGTCTGTTGTCTCCATCAATTTTCAGTTATTCAATCCCGCTGAAACCTTTGGTGATATTATTATTGATTATCCGTACGTAAGACTTCATCACACTTCATTCTTCATGGTAGTAATTCTATTTCACTTTCGTTGATAAATTCTAACACGATGTTGAATGAAGTGATCATGTAGATATGTTGATCAGTGTACGTCAGCTGCAATTCAAGCACTGACATTATTCAAGAAATTATATCCTGAGCATATATAGGAGGGAAGAAATAGAAAATTGTATTACAAAAGCTGCAGTGTTCATTGAAAAAGTACAAGAATCAGATGGCTCCTGGTTTGCTTTCACATTACTTTTCTATTTATATATTCTGCATTTTTGCTTGAATGTATTTGTTATTGTCTGTCACTAATTTCTCCCACTTTAATTTTATATCTGTGCCTGAGCAGTGAGCACCTATAACCTAATTAGTCACTTTTTATCTTGGAATTGTTTGACCTTTGAACAGTTATGAAATTACTTGCACCCAATTTATCTAAAATATTTAAATAGGTATGGATCATGGGGAGTCTGCTTCACCTATGGTGGATGGTTTGGGAGAAAGGGGTTGGTAGCTGCTGGAAGGACATATAAGAATAGCTCTAGCATCCGAAAAGCATGCAATTATCTGTTGTCCAAAGAGCTTGCTTCAGGTGGTTGGGGAGAGAGTTACCTTTTCTTGAACAGGTGTATACCAATCTCAAGGACAATAGGCCACATATTGTCAATACCGGATGGGCTATGTTAGCCCTCATTGATGCTGGGCAGGTACATTTGGTGAAGAATCATTTGTATCACATAAATCCGATAAATTAAGTTGAAAACAAGAGCAAGCACAAACTGACTAACTATTGAAAAATATGCAATTTTTTAAAAAATTAGCAATTTTAAAACATATCTTTTGAAAAAACAATTTAAAATATCATAATTAAACATTTGATTTGGGCTTTTAGGCTAATTTGTTTGTTTGGACAATTTTTGAAAAATGTTATATTCACAACAAATTCAAGATGAATTGTTACTGGTTCTAATTTATGTATCACTGAAATTGTTTTTGTGTCCACTGATAATAACTCATTACTTAGGATTTGTTGTAAAGGTATTATGAAAATGTTGTAAATTTAGCATTTCTCGCAATTTCTTTTGTTCAATATTCACCGGACCAAAATTTTGGAGAGTTCAAATTTTATTTGTAATGGTTTTAAATTTTTATTTAAAATGTTCAAGTTTATTTTTGGAGTGGTATAGTGTTTTTTTGTCTAGGTGGTCAACAACACATTAGTTAAAAATTCTTTTTTTTTAAAAAAAAAAAAAGGTATAAAAATTATTTTGTAAGGTTATTAAAACTAGAGAATTATCATGAATGCCTACTTAAGACTCATGAAGGAAAAGTTTCAACATCATATTGGTAATGAAATATTAGTTCCATACGTAACCTGCAGGTCCTGCACTCAACGACATTTAGCCGCAGAGAAAATAGGTTCTGATAATCTGTATTCTGTGTTTGATTGCATGCAATACATTAAACGAGAGAGTGGAAATTCTCTTTTGTGAAAACTAATGGGATTTTTGAACAGCAATGTTAAAAAATCCGTCCATTATATAATCAGTACTTTGATTCACAGAGGTAATATTTGTGTTAATTTTACCAATCGTGTGTCTTGAATGAAAATCACATTCATTACCATATTTCTCATAATTTGATAATTAAAGTAACCATCAGTTTTGGTTGATCGCATTCCAAGTTTCATTTTTAAATAAACGTAATAAAAACCAGAAAACAAGGACAGGCAAAAAAAAAAAAAAATCATGCTGGTTGTATACTTTTTTCTTTGCAACAGAAATTTCTATCACCTCCTGTATAATTTTCTAGTCTCAATATTCATAACTGATTTTTCTCTCTTCTGAAAGGCTGAGAGAGATTCAACACCTTAGCACCGTGCAGCAAGGATATTAATATATTCTCAAATAGAGAATGGAGATTTTCCTCTAGAGGTAAACCTAGGCATTGTTTCTCATTTTTTCTTTCTCATCAAAGCAAAATATTTCTTGAATGTGCAATTGTATTATGTTTTGAGGAAAGACAGGAACAGACCAACAGTTCATTTTTATGGCTTTAAAACTTCAGTATCCTCCCATAAAATAAATAAATAAATAAATAATAAAAAAATAAAAAAGGTAAAAAAACACTTCAGTATCCTAATACATAAATTCGACTTAGAAATAAACCACACCAAGATAAAAATATGTAAAACTTAGAAATATTCTTAGCATATTTTTATTAGTGAAAGCTCAATATGTTGCAAAATAATATAGATTGTTTAGACCCCAATTTTAAACTAATGGCTCAAGTTAGCCAAGTCGAACCTAACAAAAGATTGTTTAGCTCCATCATATACTTCTTATGTGACCTTTCGCAAATTGTCAATCATGAGTCAATTGCGAGTAAGTCACAAACTCCATCGTATGCACAATTCTTTACCAAACTCTCACACTCAACCCTTACGCTAAATCCCACAAAAAATATAGGAAAATAATTGAACAAAATATAATCAAATTTGACATGGAAGTAAAGCCAACATAAACATAGTTGTAAATCACAACTTTACAACTAGGGATAGCCAACCACAAAGTTTTGGTATTGACGTGTTGTTGATATTTTTACTAGAGGTGGTTAAATGGATGATATGGAGGTTATAGGTTCTCTAGACCATTAATTTCTTTAGATATCTTGTTTCTTCTAGACTAGAAATGATAAATACTGTAAATCTTGGCTTCTTCACTCATGTATTTTAGACCACACAGCATGAGAATCTTTTAAAACAACTTGTTTCACCAGCAACTGCTCAAGAAAGTTATTTATCAATACCTTTGTTCATTTTTAGACTCCTTAAACAGAAGTTGTTTGATTTAGTTATTTAGCCAAGTGATTACTTAGGTAAATTATTCAATTCTAGGTTAACACATTTAGATCATATCATGTAAATAATGCGGAAATATAAAGAATACACGATATGATAGTCCAGAAAAACCAAACTAGTAAAAAACCTGTGAATGATTTAACCTAGTTATCCTCAAGATAAAACTGATTAACTATGAAAGAATTAAAGTTTTACAATAAGACTTAAACCACTAGCATCCTATTACTACCTCGAGTAGAAAACTTACTACCACAACCACGTGACAGCACCAAGTCCACGAACTACTTCTTTCTTTGATCTTCAGCAGCCACAAGTTCTCCTACTTGTGATATTCTTTAAGTTCTTTAAGCAGCGACTGAAACGATCACCAAATTGTTGACATCAATCTTGATCTTGATAACCTTAAGTGTGTATGAAGGTAAAAACCTCTAGATCTCAAAAAAAGATTCAACACACAACCATCAAAAGACATCTAAAACGTAGTTATGATTTTTCCTTTTATACTTGAAGTAAAACACAAAACCCTGCACGTCAAATAAGCTTGTGCTGAATTGGAAAATCTGCAGAAAAATAATTATGCACGTGGTTCGATCGATCGATCCTAATTTTCAATTGATCGAGACTTGTAAAATTATACCAATAATTTCTACAATCACTCGATTCCAATTTTACAAGTAATCACACTTTGAATAAGCCTAAACCTAGACTCTATGTTTTGATCATGATTTGCCAACACATTACATAATAAAGTTCTAATACATTAGTTCCTAAATTCTTAGAACCTAACAAACTCCTCATTTGGCAATCCGTAACAAAGCATATCACACAAAATGAAATGCTCAAAATAAATAAACAGCCCATTCAATTTAAACAGCCTCAAATACAATTCAACCTAACTACTATCTATCAGTTGCCAATGTAAACAGCAGCCACGACTGAATTAACCTATAAATTCCTGAAACACTCTACAAATACATAAATGCATTTGTGGAAAATACAAGTAAACCAAAATAAATTCTTGATTTCACAAAATATAAAATAAAAGACATATACCATGAATAACCTCATAATATAAATCAATAAACAATGTATCATATGTGAAACAAGAAACACTAAAAGAAACTAAACATAAAACAAAGTGTCTCCCCCTAACATATACAACCCATAAAAGATAAATACATCAAAGGCAAAATAAATACATCACAAACCCTAAATACATCACAAAGCCAAAACCAAAAAAATACATCATAAAGCTCCTAGATACAATCTATAAACTACAAATCTCCAAAGCTCCCCCTATCTCCATATCTCCCCCTATCTCCATCTCTATGTACTCCTCTTTTTTGTGACGAATTGCCAAAGGGCAATCAAGGCTCATCATCAAAAGGTGGAGTCTGCGGAGTAGAATCTCTAACACTCCCAAAATCTGCTTGTAAAGCTTAAAGCTCACTAAACACATCCAACAGAAGCTGTCCATGAGCCGCCTGAACAGTCATGACTGTATCCAGCATACTCCGAATAGAAGCATTACTCGATGAAGAAGGTGGAGGATCTACAACAATTGTTGGGTCAACATAATCCTTAGCAGTAGGATCACCAGAAAGAGGAGGCATAGATGCATCACTTGTAGAAGACTCGACTCTAGGGCGTTTAGAGCTAGCTTTCAATTGAGCAGCTCTTTGCCTGAGGAAGGTGGCACCTATGGGAGCTATGATATGGACAGGCCTGGATGCAGGAAAGTCCTCTAAACCTAAATCTAAAAGAATCCTGTGGATAAACATCGGAAAGAAATGACCATGAGATTTTGAACTACTCCTATAAACCTTAACAAGTGATCTAATAAAAATAGTAGGAAAACTAATAGGAGCGTCGGTGATGAGAGCACACAAAAACGCACATCTCTCAATGGGAATAGTGTGTAGATGAGAGATAGGCCAAATGGAATGACAAACAATCTGAAAAAACAAATAATTGAGCTTAGTAAGCTCATATGTAGTGATATGAGGGCTAGTACCCTATCTAATGGTAGTACCAGTGATGAGTGACGTGATGTCATCAAGGGGAGGTATCTCAGTGTGAGGATAGACGAGCTGCTTTACCAAAGGTACTCCAAGAGCATAGGCCACTACCTTAGGAGTAATAACATACTCTTCACCCCTTATCCAACTTCTCACATATTGAGTGTTGGAATTATCGGAGTGGACAGAAAGGTTTGAGTAGAACTCTCTAATCAAAGCAATCGGAGGAGGATGCTCAATATTCAAAAGAGGTAACCAACCCTAACTCTCAAAGTTCCTATATATCTCAGGTTCTAACTCATCTAAGATCACTTTACGCTCAGCCCACACCGATCTAAAGATATAGAGTTTCTTATAGTTCTCTTGGTGTTTTTGGTTTCTAAACTTATCACTCTGAAACACAGGGGTAAAGGAGGTGGAGATTTTTTTGTTGGCTCTAGTTTTTCTAACCATGATGCTAAAAGGTTTAAGGAAAAACAAAAGAAAACAAGAAAAAATAACCAAGGGCAGACTGCATTAGAGAGGGTTAAAGCGCAAAAATCTCAATAAATAACAATCTATATGATGCATGAAATGAATATATATATGATGCAAGCTCTAATGCAGTGAAATTTGTTCAATTTTACTTCATAAACAATCAATTGACTTGAATATAGAGTTCTAGTTCAAAAACCCCAAATTTTGAAAAACCGAATTCTAAAAATCAAACCAAATTGATCTATTAATCATTACACTAGTTAGAATTACACAAGTTAATTTCATCAATTTTAGCCCAATTGAACAAAATCCCCAATTTCACAAAGTTTCAAGCCCTAGAAATTTCAATTTTCCCCAAATCACAAAATTACTCAAATTAATGCATGGGATTCATGTTAATAACATCCAAGAACAAAACCCATTGAACAAAATTGATTAAAAACAACTGAAATAGTCAAAAATCACAAAAATACTATGTTTGAAATTTCCAATGAAAATGCATGAAACATGTGATTTTATTGAAAAATAAAGGGTAAAAGAGACTTACTAGTGCTTGAGGACAAAAACCTTGGAGAGATTTGTGGAAGAAAATGACAAATTTGGTTTAGATTGGATTGGTCGAAGAAAAATAGTGAGAAAGCTTTTGAAAAAAATTTGAAAAGTGTGAAGAACATGTGAGAAAAGCTTCTTTAAAACTCTTTTTGATCGAATTTCAATCGGTCGAAAATAAGCTTCGATCAACCAAACTTTGATCGAGCCAAGTAAATTCAAACCAAAATTTTTATCGCATTTTCGATAGGTTGAGCAACAGCTTCGATCAGTCAAAAATCTTGAAAATTCAAATTTTTGAAAAACAAAGCAGTTTTATGCAAAAACTCATCAAAACACAATATTTCATGAATGAAATGTATGAGTATAAGAGTAAAAGTTTTTTCAAAACACTTGAATTCCATCCAGATCTTCCATAATAAAAAAATTTTCAACCAATTTGTCCCCAAAACTCAACCAATAAACATATTTTGCATCAAAATCAAGGAATATATAATCTTGGATGGCCAAAACAAATTCACACACAATGTCATGTACTAAGTTTAACAAAGAATAATTTGTGTAATGTGTGCAACTAGCAATAGTGTGAGATACATGTGAGGTGATATGAAAATAGTAATCAATCACATTTTCTACATTATTCATCACATAAGTTTGAAAGAGAGTATCACCTAAAGAATTACATCATATAACTCTCACATCTCCTAGAAACAAGCTTGTAATTATGTAAGTTTCTTATTTTTCCTCATAATGTATACACCAATTTTATTTCATTGTGAAATTATTTGATTAACCAGATAATGTACACACTAATTTTAGCATTAATTCGAGGCTACACCTTATGTTCTTTTTGTGTATGTGCTACATTTTCTTGAGTACTAAATCTTATGATATGCACTAAGGTGTTCATGATTGGCTAGTAAACAGTGGTGAGATAGTTATTTATGCCTTTCTCATTAAGTTCTAGTCCTAACAATCAAAAGCATGTGACTTCAAAATCAAGATCATGTGATCAAAAACTATAAACAACTCCTACACAACATGCACTACATAGCTAAAACTAGCAAAGTTGCAGTAAAAATAAGCTTATCTAGGCTAAACAAGATACACATGTCATGTTATGTAAAGATAAAAATTGGCCAACCTTGATTATAAGCCCAAGATATATGATACAAAACATATTTTTCCTTTTTTATTTTTTTATTTTTATAAAGCAATATAAAAAACAACCTATCATGAAATGCATGAATTTTATGCAATGCAAATTCTAAAAGCAAAAAGAAAACAAAAACATCAAAAGAAGAATGGTCAGGACCAAAAGAACCAAGGATGACTAGGAACACAGAATCATACCAATTTCCTAATGAAGTGTCTCAAACTTGCTCCTATCAAAAAATTTGGTGAAGATGTCAGCATTCTAACGTTCAGTAGGGATATATTCTAGAATCACAATCTTTCTTTCAACCAGATCCCTTATAAAGTGATATCTAATCTCTATATGCTTAGTCTTAGAATGTTGAACAGGGTTCTTAGAGATATTGATAGCACTTGAATTATCACAATAAACAACCATGGTGTCTTGTGATATCCCATAATCACCTAAAAGCTTTTTCATCCAAAGAAGCTGTGAACAACAACTTCCAGCAGCAATATATTTTGCTTCTGCAGTTGACAAAGAAATAGAATTTTTCTTTTTACTCATCCAAGTTACAAGATTAGCCCCTACATAAAAACACCCACCAGTAGTGCTTTTTCTATCATCGGCATTGCCAGCCCAATTTGCATTAGAGAATCCAGCAAGAGACATATTTGACTCTTTGCTATAAAACAATCCATAATCACATGTTCCACTAACTATTTTGTGATTTTTTTAACACCATTCAAATGTGAAACCTTAGGATTAGATTGAAACCTAGAACATACGCCAACACTAAAAGCAATATCTAGGCAACTAGCAGTTGAATACAAAAAACAACCAATCATGCTTCTATATAATGTAACATCAACAGACTTACTTGAAGGATCATTAGTTAACTTTGCATTTGCAGCCATTGGTGTTCTAGCATGTGCAGCATTTTCAAGTCCAAATTTCTTGACAAGATTCCTAGCATACTTTGCTTGGTTGATGTAAATTCCAGAATCCATTTGCTTCACCTGCAATCCTAAGAAATAAGTTATTTCACCAACCATACTCATTTCAAACATCGTATTCATTTCATCTGCAAAAGATTTAGCAAGAGAATCATTAGTAAAACCAAAAACAATATTATCAACATAGATTTGAGCTACTACAAAATAATTCTTATCCTTTTGTATGAAGAAAGTAGTATCTGCAAATCCTCTTTTGAATCCATGCTTAGTGAGATAGGCAGTTAACCTATCATACTATGCCCTGGGAGCTTGTTTCAATTTGTAGACATCATCCAGTCTGTGAGGATCAACAAAACCCTTCGGTTGTTCAACATACACATTTTCTTGTAGCATCCTATTCAAAAATGCACTCTTAACATCCATTTAATACAATTTGAAATTCAAATGACTTGCTATAGCTAAAAGTATTTTGATAGATTCTAATCTTGCTACCGATGCAAAAGCCTCATCAAAATCAATCCCTTCCACTTGTGTGTATCCTTAAGCAACAAGTCTTGATTTATTCCTAATGATTGTACCATGTTCATTTGACTTGTTCTTGAAAATCCACTTAGTTCTTATCACATTTACTCCCTTTGGTCTAGGAACTAACTCCCACACATCATTCCAAACAAATTGATGAAGTTCTTCATGCATAGAATTTATCCAATCAGCATCTTGAAGTGCTTCATCCACTTTCTTCGGTTCAAATTGGGATAGATAGCAT
The DNA here is from genome assembly GCA_030445155.1 of Quercus variabilis. Taxonomy (NCBI): domain Eukaryota; kingdom Viridiplantae; phylum Streptophyta; class Magnoliopsida; order Fagales; family Fagaceae; genus Quercus; species Quercus variabilis. The sequence continues at coordinate 89,938,548 of CP129449.1, read as the reverse complement.
AAATGAGTAATTAAATTCAAGGCTTTGGATCTCAATTTCATGTTATCATTCAAACTACCCAATATGTTTGTGACAGGGTGATTTAACTTTACTCTAGCAGATGGACCTTTGACCAAAGATGTGGAAGTACCTTTTTGTTGAAATGAAGAAGTAAACTCACTTTGTTCTTGCTAGGTTTCATGAACAAGAATGGATGGTTTTGAAATTGATGGTTCTAAAACAGCATCATTCAAAAGTTTTAGTTCTTCATCATTATGCTTCCCAACATAATCTTCAGGAAGAGAGTCATCAACCTCCATAGTCTTTTCTTGAACTGGAGGAGTGTCTTCTGAATGAGATTCAGAACATAGTTCATCATTGATCACCACATTTGAAGACTTTATGACTGTTTTAATTCTTAGATTGTACATTCTATATGCTCTACTAGTGGAGGAGTATCCCAAAAAGTATCCCTTTTTGCTTTTTGCATCAAACTTTTCTAGGTTCTCTCTATCACGCAAAATATAATAGTCACTACCAAATATCTTGAAGTATTTGATAATAGGCTTCTTTCCTCTCCAGAGTTCATAAGAAGTTTTCTTGAAATAGGGTCTAAAATACACTCGTTTGAGTGTATGACAGGTAGTGTTAACTGCTTCTCCCTAGAAGGACTTAGGCATTTTCTTGTTATTTAGCATGACACAAGTCATTTCCTGAATAACCCTATTCTTCCGTTCCAGTATTCCATTCTGCTGTGGTGTTTTGGGTGAAGAGAACTCTTGATGTATACCTTGGTCATTGCAAAAAGTAGCCAGTTTAGTGTTTTCAAATTCTCTTCCATGATCACTTCTAATTCTGGCAATCACGATACCTTTCTCAACTTGCAATTTCTTGCACAAGTGTATCATCTTTTCAAGAGCCTCAGCCTTATCTCTCAAAAGCATAACCTAAGTATATCTAGTGAAATCATCTATAACAATTAAAATATACTTCTTTCCACTTAAACTCTGAACTTTGACAGGACCCATGAGATCAATGTGCAACAACTCTAGAGGTTTTGAGATTTGAACTTCAGTTACATACGGATGCTTAGACTTCACTTGTTTACCCATTTGATATGGTCCACTTTTGCACTTCTCTATTTTTTCAAACATGGGCAAACTAATAACTGCATCACACTTGGAAATCTTCTTTAATTGCTTGTGACTTGCATGTCCCAACCGTTGATGCCATAAGTTTACTTGATTGATCTTGGCATTAAAACACTTGATGTTATACTATAACAGTTATCAGCTGTCCTAACACCAATACACATGTAGTCACCTCTTCCATCAAGTATCTCACATTCATACTTTGTAAAGAGAACATTTAGTCCATTGTCACAAATCTGACTAATGCTGAGTAAGTTAGCTTTCAGCTCATTAACATACCAGACATCTTCAAATATTGGCAAACTTAGAATGTCCACAGTTCCAATGCCTCTGATCACAGATTTTCTTCCATCTCCAAACGTGACTGTCCCAATCTTTCCTTCAAAAAGTGTCTTGAATAGAGCTTTATTTCCTGTCATATGCCTGGAACAACCACTATCCAAATACCAAAGACAAGAATTACATGCTTTTAAGGCGGTTAAAGCTGTATAACATACATAATTGCCATGACATGTAATTATACCAAGATACTCAAGGAAAGACTTAGCACATGCAACAAGTGATATAAACCAAAAGTAGACAAGTTTGAGTTTTAGTAAAAATAACTTCAAAGAATCCATGACAATAGGGGTCAAGGATCAACTCTTAGATCAAAAGATCTAAAAACACAAGAGCTAACTTGCTCTGATACCACTTGTACATTTTTTGACCCCTTAAACACAAGTTGTTTAACCTATTATTTAGTCAAGTGATTACTTAGGTAAATTATTCAGTTCTAGGTTAACATATTCAAATCATATCATGTAAATAATGCGAAAATATAAAGAACACATGATATGATAACCCAGGAAAACCAAACCGTTAAAAAACCTGGGGATGATTTAACCAAGCTATCCTCAAGGTAAAATTGATAAACAATGAAAGAATTGAAGTTTTACAATAAGACTTAGACCACTAACATCCTATTGCTACTTTGAGTAGAAAACTTACTACCACGACCACGTGATAGCTCTGAGTCCACGAACTACTTCTTTCTTTGATCTTCTGTAGCTACAAGTTCTCCTACTTGTGATATTCTTTAAGTTCTTTAAGCAGCAACTAAAGCGATCACCAAGTTCTTGACATCAATCTTGATCTTGATAACTTTAAGTGTATATGAAGGTAAAAACTTCTAAATCTCACAAAAAGATTCAACACACAACCATAAAAAAAATCTAAAGCGTAACTAGAGTTTTTCCTTTTATACTTAAAGTAAAACACAAAATCCTACACGTCAAACGGGCTTGGGCTGAATTGGAAAATTTGTAGAAAAATAATTCTGTATGTGATTCGATCGATTAGCCTAATTTTCGATCGATCGAGACTTGCAAAATTATAACAATAATTTCTGCAATCACTCGATTCCAATTTTACAAGTAATTACACTTTGAGCAAGCCTAAACCTAAACTCAATGTTTTGATCATGGTTTGTCAACACAGTACATAATGAAATTCTGTTACATTAGTTCATAAATTCTTAGAACCTAACAACCTTATATGTATGTGTTAGTAATTTATGCATTTTGTCATGCATGAGATCATGGGAGTTTACAGCAAAAATGGTATGATTAGCTATGCTACATATCGAAAGATTTTTCCTATGAGAATATTGTTGTCGAGTATTGCAGGCACCCTAAATAATGTCACTTTTACCTTCTTCTTCTTCTTTAGTTTTGTTTTTTTTGTTTTTTTTTTTTTTTGTTTTTTTTGTTTTGTTTTGTTTTTTTGTTTTTTTTTTTTTTTTGGTGTGTGTGTGTTGTTGTTTGTATTCCATAAATGTCACTTTTGCAGGCACCCTAAAATTTTATTTCTAGGTACATGACCATTAATGAATAAAAGTAGTACAAATATTTTTATAATTGTGGGCCACTTAAATTATTGCCAATTGGACTTAAATGAGCCCTAGTAAAAGTCCCAATTGGTTTTGTTCCATACCAAATTTGCTTGTAATTCAACAATTAGATACCCTGTATTTAGGTGAGAATCATGTAAGGGTTATGTGTGAGAGAGTGTGAAGAATTTAAGTGTTTGTGCATTCAAAGAGCTTCTTGTGACTGGATCTCGTGAATGACTCGCGACTACTGACTCGCCAAGTTGCCACACATGCAGAGCATGCAGGAAGCTGAAGGGTCATGATAGTTGGAGCACTACAGGACAAAAAAGGACAGTTTGGCCAGTCAGTTATTTTGCAACTAGAACTCGTGACTCATTCCAGTCGCGAGTGAGTCGCCAGAACACTCTATTTTGCAGAAAAATGACTTTTCACATTCCTCACATACCCTATTATAAATACTCTTATACCCATGAAATGTAGAGAGCTTTCAGAGAGAATTTTGAGAGAGAAACCCTAGAAAACAACAAGATTAACTCATCCACAATCTTATACCTTTGATTCTTAAATTCTTCTACTCTCACCCTCTCCATTGACATACCCTTGAGAGGTTCATTAGCCAAATCTTTATCTCACCATACCCATATCAGTAAGGAGGTAATTTGGTGCTTGGGAAACAATTTAGAGATGACCAATTCATTTAGTTGATGCAATAGGCTTATTGTAGGATCCGGAAAGTTAAAGAAGACACGGTTAGGCTTAACCTTGTTAGAGCAAGAAGTTTGGAGGGCTTAGATGCATTGGGTAGATTAGGCTTGGAGGGTCTATTGCTATTCGTGTATCCCAACTTTATTCTTTAGTGGATCATTTTACTGCTTGGAGGGTGGCAGAGAGGTTTTTCACCAAGTTCTTCGGTTTCCTCTTCGATAACACGTGTCAGTGTTATCTTTGTGTTTGCATCTTTTTAACCCTTACTCTTTACCTTTAATTGCTGCTGTGTTGTGATTAATCATGGTTTAGAGTAGTTTGTTTATTTGGGTATTGCTTGTACTTATCTTTCCACATATTTATTGTTTGAGTATAAGCTTGTGTTGGTTTACTTGAAATTGGAGGTCTGAACATTCACTAGTGTTTTACACACTAAGTGAGCTTTCAAACACTATTTAAATATTAGTAAAGACTTTCAATTTTCTAGTCCATACTATTTTCGTTATAGAATGGTTATACTTGTATTTACTCTTTCAATTTTCTCTATAATCACAAAAATAAGAATTTTCAATCATGAATGCTATAGCCAGAATTAGTTTTCGAAAGAAAATGAAGGATGGTTTTCTAATGGATTTTTTGTCTTTAAATATTGAAAGGAAAGTTGCTGTAAAATTTAGTACATAATTAATTATAACTGATTTTCATGATTTAAAAGATAATTGAATTCCATTTTTTAAAGATGTATCATTGTATACGCAATATTACTCTTTGAAATATCACATCAACAATTTCGTGACCATCTAGCCTAACAATATATACTGTCTTCTGCCATATTAATTGTTACAAATATAGAACGTAATTGTCTACCAACAAAGAAAATATATAGAGAAAAAAATGATTGGAAGAGTGGAGTAGAAAAATGTAGACTTCTAATTAATAATATATAGAAAAATAGATGATCACCAAATTTTTTTTTTTTTAAACAAACATACACACGGAAGGAAGAGGAAAAAATGGACTAACACAAAATGTTAATGGGTCACTAATTAATAATAACTCCTGACAGTCGAAATACTAGACAGTTAGATGGAACCCATATAAAACAATAAAATAATAGACCTTTACAAGTATGGTACGAATATGACATGGAATCAAATTCAAATTTATAAAAGAGTGGTGACACACATAAAAAAATAAAAATAGAAAACAAAGATTTCTCTATTGGAGGTTATGACCCTTAACTTATTCGAAGGCTTACAAATATCTGAAAAATAATAAGCAGTTCAAGGTGGGATATCTCTGGATATATGCGGATGCAAATTAACTAAGTTCACCGCATCGTTGAACTTAGTTTTCAAGATACGTGTGGACGCAAACTATGTTATGTGGTTCGATGCAAACTCAGTTTTCAAGAAAGGGATGTATGAATATCCACACACATGATATCGTTGCGTACACGTTCACTATTAATAGACGGCATAATCACTTTGTCTACAAACTACACACAAAACGGTGACAAATACTTATGGTGAAATATTTTGTGGTGTTATGGGCCTTGATGTCATGTGGTGTAATTAAGTTATACCTTATCTAACTCTAAGTAATGGTACATCACTAAATAACTTATTATTGAATTAATGTTTTGAAAATTTAACCGTTAAATTACATATTTTATATATTCTTAACATGCACGTCAATTTTCATATCAATTGGTTGTTATCTACTAATTGATTCCTAAACTCATCTTTTATACATTATTTTAAACTACAAAAACTTGAATTTTAACAATTGATTGGTAACATAACTATTAATCTTTGATCACCTTAAAATTTTGCAAGTATGGAGAATATACGAAGATAATGTAATTTAACGGTGAATTTGTCAATATTGTGCCACGTGTTTCATCAAATTTTTAATTTTGTGTGTCAAATGAATTATTAGGTCAAAAATCAAAGAGTCTAAATTAAATTAAATTCTAAATGAATTTTAATTGGGGTTCAATTTTGTGCTATGGATCTTATCTAATTTTTTTTATTTTTGTAGCAAGTGAATTATTGAATGCAAAAATCAAAGGGTCTAGATCCAATTAGACTCTAAATCATATATATATATGTAATTGTGATAGTTTTTAAATGTACCCATGTATATGCAAGGGATCACACACTAAAGCTCTGTTTATATAGCTTATTTTTTGTTAATTTATTTTACTATTTAACTTATTTTTGTTACTATTTATATGACTAATTACACTTTTTAGTACTATTCATAGATTTCACTGTATTATTTCAACTAACTTTTCTTTTATCTACAATGCCTTTAGTATTTTGCTTCCCAAACAAAAGCTAATATTTTTAACAACAGAAATGTTTAGTTGACCCTCTTCACTTTGTATTATGTAACATTACATCACTTATACCTTCTCAACACCTAATTATATGCCACACCAGCTATTCTAAAACCATGTCAACAAATACACACTATTCCCACATAAATAGAAAAAACTTGTAACCGAACAATTTCACCAACATCGAACAGCCCTAATCCCTATTCTCTTCTCACTTTTTTGCTCTTAGCCGTCTAGCACTCCACCGACTCAAGAACTTCACATCTGATCTCGCTGTCAAGCACCCAACTAATCAATGATGACGAACAATAAATCTAACAATACAAATACTTCTGTTACGAATAATAATGAAAGCAATAAAAAATTTAATTACGGGGCTGAGTTCTCAAGTGTATGTATGTTGTTAGCTAGGTTCCAATAAATATGTATGATAGCAACTTCAGCATTTATTTTTTTCAAATGAATTAATTGCTTTTCTCATTTCTATATAAGCCCTTCTTGCCATTGATTATATCTCACTCAACCAGCGCAAACTTAGATTCTGCATAGATTTTTCTCCTTTATTTTTCATAGAGCAACTTTTAGTTTTGTAAAAAACCTACTCAAAACAATCAATATGGGTAGCCTCAAGCTCGATCATGAACTTGAAAATGATTCTCACATGATGGTGAACCAGGGACGGACGCAGGATTTTCAGTTGGGGGGGGTCGGAGATAAGCGAAAAAAAAAATTTCAAATACACATCCATATAGTATTAATAAACTAACAACCAAGACAAATACCCAAAATCATTGTTTCTTAATATATTAAGATACAATCATCTACTAACAAAAACAAAATACACGAAACACTATTGTTTCTATATACAATCATCTATGAAAAGGGAACTCGACGCTCTTTCAAATCTTCAAAATCATCTACGATTGAATCCAAACTAAATGTTGAAGCTATATCCTTTTCAATGTATAACATCAAAGAGTCTGTCAAAAAATCATTTTCCATTTTGTTTCGAAGGTTAGTTTTGACAACTTTCATAGCTGAAAATGCTCGTTCTGTAGTAGCAGTAGAAACTGGAAGAGTAAGCACAAGTCTGACCATTCTATAAACAAGTTTGTAATGTTCTGAATTTCCAGTTCTCACTAACCATTGAGACAACTCAGATAAACTTTTCAATTTTTTGAACTCCGGATCCTGGATTACATTATGCTCAAAATGATAAAGCTCCTTCTCCAACACTTGTTTGTCATAATCTGTAAAATCTTGTGGATAGAAATTCTTTACCAACAAACAAAGATCACTACTTCTGAAAGATTTTAATGCCTCTCGAGGTTCTAAAGCTGAGCTAAGCCTAAGTAACTCCATTGCATCTTCATTAAACCGATAATTTAGTTCCTGTAGTTGAGAATCTATTGTAGCATAAAAAATATTTACTCGATAATGATGCTCATTTGTAACGTTATCTGGTTGATTACGAGCTCGACCTCGCCTCGCAATATAACGAGCATTCATATCCAGGACATCAATGCAATGCTTCTCACAAAATGAGATCACAGTGGTGAGTAAGCCATCCCATCCATCATCTCTAAATTTTGTTGGCCATTTGCTCTTTCATGGACTCATCACGAGTTTCATCAACCATTATGCAAAACTTTGCATCACCAATTTCTTCCCGAATAGCCTTCTTCACTTTGACTGAGAAAACATGTAAAATTTCCTTTTGAATCCTAGGTGATGTGTAGGTTGCATTTTTGGGAGCTTTTTCTATTATTTCAGCAATCTTCTCATTAAAAAAAGTCACAATACCCAATGATTCAAAAAAGTTCCCACGATTTAATGAACTAAAACTTTCATCATTACCTCTAAAAGCTATAGCTTGAAAGGCAAGATACCGGACAATAAAAATTGAGGCCTTCAGTTGCAATCGATTATTTGCAATTTGTTCAGTAGTGAAATGATCAACTACCCTTTGCAAATGCTGCGATTGGTTCATCAAATCCTTACACATTTGCTCGGCAACTCTATGAGCTGAGTTAGGATCTTTTCCTATATGACCTTGAAGATAACAATCTTTGCCCCCAACCTTTTTCCAAGATCTAAAACCACCAACAATGAATGCATTTTGTTGTCCCACAACCCCATTTGGATTATGAAAGACAAAGCAAGGTAGACAATAAGCTGCATCTGTTGTAGGAGAATATTCAAGCCATTTTGAATTATTTTTAAACCAAGAAGCTTGAAAGCTACGATTGCGCTTTCCACTTTTCTTGAATGTCCCTAGAGGAGGTTGGTACGGACCCTTTTTAATGTAAGCCCGTCGAATTTTATCACGTTGATTAACATGATATTCCCATATTTGTTTGCGTGTTCCGGGATCATAATCCAAAGAATCAAAGTCAATTCTTTGAAATTGTGTTTGAGAGATTGGAACATCGACATTTTCCAGAATTGGAACATCGACATTTTCCGGAATTGGAACATCCACATTTTCCGAAATTGGAACATCCACATTTTCCGGAATTGGAATAGCAACATTAGTTGTTGGCAATTCCACATTGACTTCAGAAGAATTTGAAGTTGAACCTTTTCTTTTGAAAAAATCAAGCATTGTAGTTGATTTTTTCATGATCTACAAATAAAATAAGAATCACCATTATTTTCTTAAATTTGTGTAAAAATTTTCTATAATATATGATTTGTTTTTTTCTTTTTGTCTTTAGTCTACCTTTATTTATGTTTTTGTGTTTGTCTGCCTTTATTTATGTATTTGTGTTATCTTTGTGTTGTCTATTGTTTCTCTCTTTCTAAGACTAACCCACTAACTCAGACAGGCAGACACTAATTGGCCTTACCAAAAAAAAAAAAAAAAAAAAAAAAAGGTAAAGTTGCCTTTAACTTTACCCTTTGTTTTGTCCATTGCCCAACCCCCAACCCCACTTGTCTAGCTGTCTCTATTATGCCCAACCACCGGTCAACAAAGAAAACTTAATTCCTACAACTACAAACAATACTCTCTCTCTCTCTCTATCTCTTTTATCTATATAAAGAATCAGTGAATCACAAACACATTTACACAGAGACAGAGTCACAGACTCACAGCCAAAAAGCCAACAAAAAAAAAAAAAAAAAACACCACAGCCACAGGTAGCAACCGCAGCCACACCCACATCAGTTCAGTTCATCATCATCAGCAAAAAGTAAAAACACAAACAAGCACACAAACAAGCACAGTTCAGTTCAGATTCTCAGCAAAAACACAAACAAACGTTTTATATTTCTTAAGTTTTGAAGGCTTAAATACCTGTGAGCGGCGGGGCAAGTGGACGGCGACTCACAGCGGCGACGGCGACTCACAGCGGCGACGGCGACTCAGATCAAGATGGGTCTCGGGCTTCTCGGCGTCTCGCTCTCGCCTCTCGCAATCGTCACACTCACAGACTCACAGGCGGGCCACAGCGATACGGTGTGGCGTCGGCGGCGGCGACGGCGTCACGGGATCGGGGTGGGTCTCTCACTGACTCACTCTCTCTCTCGCCTCTGGCAGTCTGGCTTTTTCCTTTCCTTTCGTTTTTGTTCTATTTTTTTCTTTGTTTTTTTGCTTCTCCAGTTCTCCGTTTGGGTTGGTTTTGGTCCTTTTGCTTTGTTTTTTTTTTTTTTTTTTTTTTTTTCATGGGCCATGGGCTGGCCGGAAACTGATGGGCTTCCATCCATTTCCTTCCTTTTCTTTTTTGTTCTTTTTTTTCTTTCATTTTTTGCTTCTCTGTTTGAGTTGGTTTGGGACGGCTAAGTTTGTTTGATTGTTTTTTTTTTTTTTTTTACATGGGTCATGGGCTGGCCGGAATGTAGGGGTTCAAAATTTTGGGAGGGGGGCCCCAACTAAAATCAAGGGGGGGCCCAAACTATTTTTTTTTTTTTTAAGAAAATTTAAGCTGGTAAATTTTTTTTTTCTGGGCCCAGGGGGGGCCCGGGCCCCCTTTGCCCCCCTTCTGGGTCCGTCCCTGCCTAGAATCATAGCCTTAATTATTTATACATGCTGTTAACGTGTATAATATATTGTGGGCTTTAGGCCCAGTTAGGTTACTTGTATAACAAACATATTTACTTGCACTTCACACATATGCCTCATATATAAAGGCACCTATGTACATTCTTTCATCATTAAATACAATAGAATTACATTCAGTATTTCTAATATGGTATTAGAGCCATCGCTCTGACTTTTTCATTGCAGTCTTATCTCTATTAGTGTTATTTCAAACTCGCAATTGTTTCCGTTGTTACAACTGCTGTTGCAGCCATTCGCCGTTAAACCTCTGACGCATCTCAATCATCGTCTTTGGTTCGGACCTACAGCTGCTGTCGTTCAGAGTCTCGAGACCACTGCATACTGTCGCTACCGTGATCCTTGTTCCGATTGTGCTTTTGCAGGCATCACTATGATCGTCCACTACCGATCTACCATTAAGGGAAAGCCTGACCACCATCGGAGGCCCCATGTGCCCTCACCCACTGCCCAAATAATCTGCACCCAAGATCACGCGCTCCACGCACTGCCTGTCTTCTTCATGCACATACATGCACTTCCTTACGCCAGATCTACACCTGCTGACATCAGCCCTAGTTAACGTCATCATTACCACGTCAACCTTAGCTAACGTCATTGCTTACATCATCACAGTTAGCCGCTTACGTCAGCAAACGTCAGCTGCTTACGTCATCTTGCTGACGTCAGCCCTAGTTGACCGTTGACTTTTTTAGAGTTGGCTTTTTTTGCAGTCCAGGTACTCCTTACCCAGTTTTTCGCTTAGATTTCATTTTTGCAGTCCGTTTTTGCATATTTTGCTTCTAAATGAAGAATAAGGACATGTCTTCTTCTTGTTGCAATAATCGTAGCCGACAATCTAGTAAACGTTTTTGCAACTTTTGCAAACGTTTTGGCCACAATATTGAGACTTGCTATCGTTGCAACAATTCAGCTGTTTCAATTTCTGCTGCTACTGTTGCTAACACTGAGAGTGTCCTACCAATGGCTCCCGTCTCTACACAGTCTAAGTTTTCTGGATCCACTTTCTCCATTTCCAGAGATGACCTTATAAATATCATCGCCAATGTCATTCGTATGGTTGGTAATACATCTTATTCCTCTTCTTTCTCAACTTTATCTGGTATGTCTCCTACCTCTTGGCTTATGGATTCTGCTTGTTGCAATCACATGACACCTCACTCATCCTTATTTTCTGACCTTAAACCTGTACCGCACCCTCTTAATATTCGCACAGCAAATGGTTCCACAATATTTGGTCTTAATATAGGTTTAGTTTCAACCTACAACCTCTCGGTTCCTGGAGTCTTTAATATTCCTGACCTTTCTTATAATTTATTTTCTGTGGGACAATTAGCTGAGTTGGGTTATCGCATTACCTTTGATTATTCTGGATGCATTGTGCAGGATCCTAGGACGGGACAGGAGCTTGGAACCGGTCCCAGAGTTGGGCGAATGTTTCCTGTGGACAACCTTCGTCTTCCACTTATTCTCCTATTTTTGTTGCTGCAACTGCTACAGTTTCTTCCACTCCTTCCCTTACACTTTGGCATGCTCATCTTGGTCATGCATCTTCCTCTCGAGTACAACAATTGGCTTCTAGAGGTTTGTTAGGTTTAGTGTCTACAGAAAACTTTGATTGTGTTTCATGTCAGTTAGGAAAACAACCAGATTTGCCTTTCAATACTAGTGAATCAATATCCACTGATATCTTTGACCTTATTCATTCTGATGTTTGAGGGTTATCCTCTGTCTCTAGTATTGATGGGTCTAGATATTTTGTTGTCTTTGTTGATGATTACTCTCGCTATAGCTGGATTTTTAATATGAAACACTGTTTTGAATTATTGGAAGTATATTTTAATTTTGCAAAAATGGTTGAAACTCAGTTTTCCAGACACATCAAAATTTTTCGATCTGATAATGCTCTTGAATATACTCAATATGCTTTCCAAGCTATTTTGCATTCCTATGGCACTGTTCATCAACTAACTTGTCTAGGAACCTCTCAGCAAAATGGTAGAGCCAAACAAAAACTTCATCACATTCTTGATACTATTCGTGCTCTCCTTCTCTTTGCCAAAGTTCCTGCTCCTTTTTAAGGTGAAGCTGCTCTTCATGCTGTTCATACTATTAATCACATTCCGAGTCCTGTTATCCAAAATCAGACTCCATATGAGCGCCTTTTTGGGTCACCTCCAGACTATCACCACCTACGCTCCTTCGGTTCTGCTTGTTTCGTTCTTCTTCAACCACATGAACATAACAAACTTGAGTCTCGGTCAAGGCTTTGTTTTCTTGGCTATGGTGAAACTTAAAAGGGATATAGGTGTTATGATCCTGTCTGTCATCGTCTTCGTATATCCCGTAATGTTGTCTTTTGGGAACATCGCCTTTTTGTCGAGCTCTCTCATTTTAGTGCTTTCCTGTCTTCCTCTTCTGTCTTAGATCTTTTTCGAGATGAGGCATATATTCCTTCTATAGTTGCTCCTGATTCTGTTGCTGTAGACTTCTCTGTCCAACCACCAGATATCACTAATCCCTTTCCTAGTTCACCCTTTAATGAACAGGTGGAAGATGAACAGGTTGAAGACGAGCTACCCAACCCCAATTCTGAGCTTGGGTCTCCTGCTCCTGCTCCGCCTGAAGATCTTGCACAAGACATTCCATCTCGTTACTCAACTCGGGTAAGATCTATTCCTACACATTTACTTGACTATCATTGTTACACTGCCCTATCATGAGGCTTCCACTGACCCTTTATGGCAGATTGTAATTAAAGAGGAACTTAATGCATTATCTAAAAACCATACTTGGGATTTGGTGACACTTCCTCCTAGGAAATCTGTGGTTGGTTGTAAATGGATCTACAAGATTAAGACTTGCTCTGATGGGTCCATTGAGCACTACAAAGCTCATCTTATTGCAAAAAGTTTTACACAAGAGTATAAGATTGATTATGAAGAGACCTTTGCTCCGGTTGCTCGTATCTCATCTGTTCGTGCCCTCTTAGCTATTGCTGCTGCTAGTAAATAGGACATTTTTCAAATGACTGTCAAAAATGCATTCCTTAATGGGGATTTAAGTGAAAAAGTGTATATGCAACCTCCTCATGGTCTCTTTGTTGATTCAACCAAGGTTTGTCACCTTCGATGTGCACATTATGGCCTTAAACAAGCTCCACGAGCTTGGTTTGCCAAATTCAACTCTACCATCTCTCACTTGGGTTACATGGCCAATCATTATGATTCTGCCTTATTTCTTTGTCGCACTAACAAAGGCATTATTTTACTTCTCCTATATGTGGATGATATGATCATAACTGGTGATGACCTCAATGGCATTCAAGAACTCAAGGCTTTTTTCAGTCAACAGTTTGAGATGAAAGATCTTGGACATCTCAGCAACTTCTTGGGTCTTGAAATCACTCATTCTATAGATGGGCTTTATATTACTCAAGCCAAGTATGCCTCTGAACTCTTGTCTCAAGCTAGACTCACTGATAGTAAGACTGTTAACATCTCAGTTGAGCTTAATGCACATCTGACTCCCTCAAAGGAGAAACCATTGTCTAATCCCTCTTTTTACAGACTTGGTTGGCAGCTTAGTTTATCTCACTGTTACTCGTCCAAATATTTCCTATGATGTTCACTAGGTGAGCTAGTATCTGTCTGCACCATGATCGACTTACTATGCTGCAGTTCTGCGCATTCTTCGATACCTAAATGGCATTCTCTTCTATGGTCTTTTCTAATCTGCTCAATCTCCTCTTATTCTCCATGCATTTTCTGATACTGATTGGATAAGAGATCCCACTGATCGTAGGTCCACCACTGGTTATTGTTTTCTTCTTGGTTCTTCTCTGATTTCTTAGCGAAGTAAGAAACAAACTCATGTGGCCCGTTCCAGTATTGAAGCAGAATATCGTGCCTTTGTTGATACCACATCTGAGCTCCTTTGGCTACGATGGCTTCTCAAAGACTTAGGTATGTCTACATCCTCTACTACTCCTCTTTATTGTGACAACCAGAGTGCTATTTATATTGCTCACAATGATGTCTTCTATGAATGAACTAAACACATCAAGATCGATTGTCATTTTATTCGTTTTTATCTTGTTCATGGTGCCCTCAAGCTAATCTCAATCTCTTCTAAAGATCAACTTGCAGATATCTTCACCAAGTCACATCCTAAGGGACGCCTTCATACTTTAGTTGACAACCTCAAACTGGTCTCACATCCACCTTGAGTTTGAGGGGGCTATTAACGTGTATAATATATTGTGGGCTTTAAACCCAGTTACTTGTATAACACACATATTTATTTGTACTGCACACATATGTCTCATATATAAAGGCACCTATGTACATTCTTTCATCATGAAATACAATAGAATTACATTCAGTATTTCTAACACATGCGTTAAGTAGAAACTATTAAATGGAGCTGTACATGCGTTAAGTAGAAACTATTAGATGGAGCGACAGCTGAGAGGGGTCGGTATTCAAGTATTGGAGTAATCATGAGAGATTACAAGGGGGAGGCGGCAGCTAGTATGTGTAGGTTGCTAAATGAAAATTTTTCTGTGTTAGAGACTGAACTGCTGGCGATGGAAGCTGGTATATTGTTAGCAAAGGATTTAGGAAAATAATGGTGATTCTTATTTTATTTGTAGATCATGAAAAAATCAACTACAATGCTTGATTTTTTCAAAAGAAAAGGTTCAACTTCAAATTCTTCTGAAGTCAATGTGGAATTGCCAACAACTAATGTTGCTATTCCAATTCCGGAAAATGTGGATGTTCCAATTTCGGAAAATGTGGATGTTCCAATTCCGGAAAATGTCGATGTTCCAATTCTGGAAAATGTCGATGTTCCAATCTCTCAAACACAATTTCAAAGAATTGACTTTGATTCTTTGGATTATGATCCCGGAACACGCAAACAAATATGGGAATATCATGTTAATCAACGTGATAAAATTCGACGGGCTTACATTAAAAAGGGTCCGTACCAACCTCCTCTAGGGACATTCAAGAAAAGTGGAAAGCGCAATCGTAGCTTTCAAGCTTCTTGGTTTAAAAATAATTCAAAATGGCTTGAATATTCTCCTACAACAGATGCAGCTTATTGTCTACCTTGCTTTGTCTTTCATAATCCAAATGGGGTTGTGGGACAACAAAATGCATTCATTGTTGGTGGTTTTAGATCTTGGAAAAAGGTTGGGGGCAAAGATTGTTATCTTCAAGGTCATATAGGAAAAGATCCTAACTCAGCTCATAGAGTTGCCGAGCAAATGTGTAAGGATTTGATGAACCAATCGCAGCATTTGCAAAGGGTAGTTGATCATTTCACTACTGAACAAATTGCAAATAATCGATTGCAACTGAAGGCCTCAATTTTTATTGTCCGGTATCTTGCCTTTCAAGCTATAGCTTTTAGAGGTAATGATGAAAGTTTTAGTTCATTAAACCGTGGGAACTTTTTTGAATCATTGGGTATTGTGACTTTTTTTAATGAGAAGATTGCTGAAATAATAGAAAAAGCTCCCAAAAATGCAACCTACACATCACCTAGGATTCAAAAGGAAATTTTACATGTTTTCTCAGTCAAAGTGAAGAAGGCTATTCGGGAAGAAATTGGTGATGCAAAGTTTTGCATAATGGTTGATGAAGCTCGTGATGAGTCCATGAAAGAGCAAATGGCCAACAAAATTTAGAGATGATGGATGGGATGGCTTACTCACCACTGTGATCTCATTTTGTGAGAAGCATTGCATTGATGTCCTGGATATGAATGCTCGTTATATTGCGAGGCGAGGTCGAGCTCGTAATCAACCAGATAACGTTACAAATGAGCATCATTATCGAGTAAATATTTTTTATGCTACAATAGATTCTCAACTACAGGAACTAAATTATCGGTTTAATGAAGATGCAATGGAGTTACTTAGGCTTAGCTCAGCTTTAGAACCTCGAGAGGCATTAAAATCTTTCAGAAGTAGTGATCTTTGTTTGTTGGTAAAGAATTTCTATCCACAAGATTTTACAGATTATGACAAACAAGTGTTGGAGAAGGAGCTTTATCATTTTGAGCATAATGTAATCCAGGATCCGGAGTTCAAAAAATTGAAAAGTTTATCTGAGTTGTCTCAATGGTTAGTGAGAACTGGAAATTCAGAACATTACAAACTTGTTTATAGAATGGTCAGACTTGTGCTTACTCTTCCAGTTTCTACTGCTACTACAGAACGAGCATTTTCAGCTATGAAAGTTGTCAAAACTAACCTTCGAAACAAAATGGAAAATGATTTTTTGACAGACTCTTTGATGTTATACATTGAAAAGGATATAGCTTCAACATTTAGTTTGGATTCAATCGTAGATGATTTTGAAGATTTGAAAGAGCGTCGAGTTCCCTTTTCATAGATGATTGTATATAGAAACAATAGTGTTTCGTGTATTTTGTTTTTGTTAGTAGATGATTGTATCTTAATATATTAAGAAACAATGATTTTGGGTATTTGTCTTGGTTGTTAGTTTATTAATACTATATGGATGTGTATTTGAAAATTTTTTTTTCGCTTATCTCCGACCCCCCCCAACTGAAAATCCTGCGTCCGTCCCTGATTCTAGGCAAATGAAATCATACTTGTAACATTGCAGAGCTCTTTTCTTAATCATATTCCTGATTTTCTATGTTCTGCCAAATCATGGGTGGAAATTCAATCCAATTTCTCCTCACTTTTGTTCTTTTTTTGTTGTGCACGAAGCCAACCCTCAGCTGCATAGAGCAGGAGAGATAAGCACCTTTTAAGATTAAGGAGGACCTTATTGATCACTATGGTCATCTTTATTCTTGGAGTGCTGAAGAAAGGTCAAAAGATTGTTGCAAATGGAGAGGGATCCGCTGTAGCAACCAAAACTCAGTCCATTTTTGATTGACTTACAATATTTGAATTATTTGGATGTGCAAAACAATGATTTCAATCAAAGCCAAATCCCAAACTCCATTGGTTCTCTCTCCAACCTAATACACCTTGACCTTAAATCTGTAAATTTCGGAATAAACATTCCTTTTCATCTTAGAAACCTTTCAAGCCTGCAGTATCTCAATTTTAGCTAGAATTATTTTAATAATCCTGAAAACTTAGAGTGGCTCTCGCAACTTTCTTCTTTAAGCTACCTTGACATGAGTTCCATTAACTTGAGCAAAGTTAATAATTGGCTCCAAGTAGTGAACAAGCTACCTTACTTGACATCCTCGCACTTGGAATCATGTAATCTTCCAAATATTTTCTTAGTTTGGCTTGTTAATTCTTCTACTTCTCTTCATTCCCTCGATCTCTCTGATATCAGTCTCACTTCTTCTTCTTCTGTACTACGGTGGTTGTTCAACTTCAACACCACTGTTGTTAAACTTGATTTATGATTTAATCAATTTCATGGCTTAATTCCAGATGGTTTTAGCAAAATGAAGTCTTTGACACATCTCTTTCTTGATTATAATGAGTTTGAAGGAGGGATACCAAAAACCTTTAGTGGTTTGTGTAATTTACAAACATTATCTCTATTAATGAACAATCTTAACGGACAACTTCTTGAATTTTTTCATAACTTGACTGGTTGTGCTAACCAATCAATAGAGGATTTGAATTTAGATTGGAATCAAATCATGGGATTGTTACCTAACCTCACAACATTTCCATCATTGAGAGAATTAAAGGCTTCATCACAATCATTTGAATGGGACAATACTCGACAATTTGGGAAAACAATCCAGGCTATAGAGATTGTATCTTGGTCATAATTCATTTGAAGGTTTTATTGCTGAAGCCCACTTCTCAGAGCTTACAAAATTGAAGTATTTGGACTTATCTAATACCTTATTGGTGTTCAACTTCAGCTCTGATTGGGTTCCACCTTTCCAATTAGAAAAAATAGCTTTATGGTCTTGCCAACTAGGCCCTCAATTCCCAAAATGGCTTCAAACTCAAAAAAAATTGCATTTGGCTTGATATTTCTAATTCTAGGATTTTAGATTCCCTTTTTAATTCATATTGGATCTTCTCTCCTCAATTAATTTATATGAATACGTCTCACAACCAAATCAGTGGCCATATACCAAATTTGTCATTTGAGTTCTCCTCTCGCCCCACAATAGACTTGAGTTCCAATAAACTGGAAGGTGAAATACCATCATTTTTATTTAAAGTTACTCATTTGGATATTTCTAATAATATGTTTTCAGAGCCAGCCTTTTTCTTATGTACAACCAATAATAGGAATTTGAGCATTCTAGACCTCTCCAACAATCAATTATTAGGAGAGATTCCTAACTGCTAGATGCATTTTGAAGGACTTAAAATTCTTAATTTGGAAAACAATTGTTTTCATGGGAAAATCCCAAACTCAATAGGTTCCTTACTTGGGATTGAAATACTAGATTTAGGCAACAATAGTTTCACTGGAGAACTTCCTTCCTCATTGAAGAATTGTACAAAGTTGAAATTTGTTAATCTTTGAGATAACAAATTGTCGGGACAAATACCGATGTGGTTAGGGAGCAGTCATCCTGATTTAGTTGTGCTTTTCCTTCGATCGAATCACTTCTTTGGAAGCATTCCTTCACATCTATGTCATCTAACACATCTTCAACTTTTGGGCCTTGCTTTAACCCATATCTCAGGAAGTATACCAAAATGCATCAACAGTCTTATTGCTTTGACCAGTCCAATTTCAACCATTGGTCATTTTTATAAAGGTCCTCTGGACTTTTTACACTGTGATGACCTTGCATTTTGGTTGTGGAAAGGAAGAGATCTCTGTAGTAATCTTGGACAAATAAAGAGCGTAGATCTCTCTAGTAATAAACTTACTGGGCCAATTCCAAGGGAAATTATGGAACTTGTTGGATTGATTTCTTTGAATCTCTCAAGAAACCTTTTAACTAGAAGAATCACTACAGAGATTGGTGCGTTATGGTCATTAGAAGTCTTGGATCTCTCTGAGAATCAATTATCGGGTGGAATTCCTTCAAGCATCGCTCTTATTAATTCTCTAAATTTGTTGGACTTGTCGAACAATAACTTTTCAGGCATAATTCCAACAAACCCTCAACTCAATACCTTTAAAGCCACTGCATATGAAGGTAACCCAAATCTTTGTGGATTTCCATTTCAAAAGAAATGTCCAGTAGAAACATCTCAAAATCCAACTATGAATAAAGGTGGTGACCATGCTAGCATTCAAGAGACGAAAGATGGATTTATAACCCTAGGATTTTATGTTAGTGTGGACCTTGGATTTGTCATCGGGTTTTTGGGAGTTTTTGGCACATTACTACTAAACAGGTCATGGCGATTCTCCTATTTCAACTTCTTGAACAATGTCAAAGATAAGCTGGATGTGATTGTAGTAGTGAATATGGCTGGATTACGAAGGCAACATCAAACATAATTGGTAATAATTGGAGATGAGGTTCTGAGAGAGATTGTAGACAAGGAAACAACTGCTGGATTATGGCTTAAATTACAGAGTCGATACATGACTAAGTCTTTTACAAATCGCTTGTACATGAAGCAACGGCTATACACCATTCGAATGAAAGAAGGTACCCCTATTTCTGACCATCTTGATGAATTTAATAGGATTGTTATTGATTTGAAAAATATTGAATGGAAAGTAGAAGATGAGGATCAGGCTCTAATTTTGTTATGTTCATAGCCTTCTTCTTTTGAACACTTTGTCGACACCATGTTGTATGGTTTTGGAAGAGATTCTATCTCAATTGATGATGTCAAAGATGCATTGAATTCTAAGGAGTTGAAGAAAAAGGTTTCTGAAAATTGGGGCGATAATCAAGTTGATTGTCTTGTTGCTAGAAGTAGATCCAATGAAAATGGGTCTAATAGTAATAGTGAAAAATCTAGATCTGGTAAGTGTCACTACTATAAAAAGGAAGGACATTGGAAAAAAGAATGCACGCTACTCAGAGAAAAAGGAGAAAGACAGTACTTCAAATACTTGTAATGTAGCTAGTGTTGCGGAGGTTAATTCTGTGGGTGACGACATGGTTATATCAGTATCTACTGGTTACTCCGGCGACACTTGGGTTCTTGATTCTGCTTGCTCCTATCATATGACTCCTAGAAGAGATTGGTTTACTACCTATCGGTCAATTAGTGGTGAAGTTTTGATGGGAGATAATATGACCTGTAAGGGCTTGGGGATAGGAACCATGAGAATTAAGATGTATGATGGTGTTGTTAGGACTTTGTCTAATGTTTGTCACGTGCCAGATTTGAGGAAAAATCTTCTATCTTTGGGTATATTCGATTCCCAAGGGTACAAATACACCGGTGAAGGTGGAGTTTTGAGAATTAGTAAGGGTGGTTTAGTTTTCATTAAGGAAAAATTGGTGAATGGTCTCTATATGCTATAGGAAAGCACAACTGTTGGTGTTGCAACAATATCTTTATCAATAGATCCATATTTAGATAATACTCATTTAGGGCATATGAGTGAGGCAAGCATGTCAATATTAAGCAAACGAGGTTTGTTGAATGGCCAAAAAATTGGAAAGCTAGACTTTTGTGAACATTGTGCCTTTGGAAAGTAGTGCAGGGTCAAGTTTAGTATAACTAATCACAGGACTAAAGGCACAATAGATTATATCCATTCTGATCTTTGGGATCCTTCTCCTGTCTGTTCCAGGGGTGGTTACCGATATTTGTTGACTTTCATTGATGACTATTCAAGAAAGGTTTAGGTGTATTTTCTGAAAAATAAGAGTGATGTTTTTGTCACCTTCAAGCAATGGAAGACACTTATTGAGAGGCAGATTGGTAAAAAGATTAAGTGTTTTAGGACAGATAATGGTTTGGAATATTACTTAGGTGAATTTGATGAGTTCTGCAAAAATAAAGGCATAGTGAGACACCGCACTGTTAGAGGAACATCACAACAAAATGGAGTTGCAGAACGTTTGAACAAAACTCTATTGGAGAAGGCTTGTTGTTTGCTCTCAAATTGTGGTTTGTCTAAGGACTTTTGGGTTGAGGCAATTAATATGGCTTGCTATTTAGTTAATAAGTTTTCATCAACTGCCATTGAATGTAAAACTCCTTTTGAGGTATGGTCTGGTGCTCCTACTGATTACTCTAATTTGAGAGTATTTGGTTGTCCCGCTTATGCTCATGTGAATGATGGCAAACTTGAACCAAGGGCAAAAAAGTGCATATTCCTAGGCTAGCATCAAGGACAAAAGGTATAGATTGTGGTGTAGAGATTCAAAATCCCCTAGATTAATTAGCAGCAGAGATGTGAAATTTGATGAGTCCTGCTATCCTTGACTAGAAAAAAGGAGAGTAATGGGGCAATAAAAGACCACGGTGTTAGTAAGCAGGTGGAGCTTGAGATTGAAGCTTTGGATAAAGTGCATAATAGCACTTTAGTTCAGCCTATTCAAGATAAGGTGCATGATTCTACTAATGAAGTGGATGCATCACAGCAGCAATAGTAGTATAGTATAGCCACTGGTAGAGAGAGGAGACATATTAGACCACCACAGAGGTTTGCTGAGGCAAATTTGGTTGCTTATGCATTATTTGTGGCTGAGGTTATTAAGCATCATGAACCTTCCAATTATCGTGAAGCTGTCTCTAGTGAGAATTTGGCTCAATGGAGTATTGCTATAAGCGAGGAGATCGAGTCTCTTCATAAGAATCAGACTTAGGAGCTAGTGAAACCACCTAAAGGCCAAAAGATTGTTGGTTGCAAGTGGGTCTTCAAGAAAAAGGAAGGAACTATAGGGGTTGAAGCATCGAGGTTCAAGGCACGAATGGTTGCAAAGGGCTACAGTCAAAGAGAAGGTATTGACTTCAATGAAGTGTTCTCTCCTGTTGTGAGACATAGCTCTATTCATGTGATGCTTGCTTGACTTGGAATTAGAACAACTTGATGTCAAGATAGCTTTTTTGCATGGGGAGCTTGAAGAACAAATATATATGCATCAACCAAAGGGTTTGTAATCCAAGGAAAAGAAAACCATGCTTGTTTGTTGAAAAAATCATTATATGGTTTGAAGCAATCTCCAAGGCAGTGGTATAAGCGGTTTGATACTTTCATGATTGGGCTTGGTTACTCAAGAAGTGACTATGATAGTTGCGTGTATCATAGGAAGCTCTCAGATGGTTCTTTTGTCTACTTGTTGCTATATGTTGATAATATGCTCATTGCAGCTAAGACTCTAGTAGAGGTAAACAAGCTAAAGACTTTACTTAGTGGTGAATTTGAGGTGAAATATTTGGGTACAACTAAGAAGATTTTGGGAATGGAGATTCATAGAGATCGACAAGCTGGCAAGTTATTTTTGTCACAAAAGAATTATATTGAGAAAGTACCTGAACGTTTCGATATGCAGCAATATAAGCCAGTGAGTACTCCATTAGCACCACATTTTAAGCTTTCAGTAGCTTTGTCACCAAAGTCTAAGGTGGAAAAGGAGTACATGTCTCATGTCCCTTATTCTAGTGCAATGGGTAGCATAATGTATGCTATGGTATGCACTTGTCCAGATATTTCACATGCAGTTAGTGTGATTAGTAGATATATGGCTAATCCTAGTAAAGAACATTGGCAAACTGTGAAATGGATTCTTTGATATTTGAGAGGTACTGCAAACATTGGTTTGGTATATGACAGGGCTTCTATTGATAGTGGCAATGTTATTGGATTTGTTGATTCTGATTTTGCTGGTGATTTGGATAAGAGGAAATCTTTGACAGGTTATGTTTTCACATTATCTGGTAGTGTCATCAGTTGAAAAGCAACGTTATAATCAACAATTTCTTTGTCTACTACAGAGGTAGAGTATATGGCAGCAACAGAGGCAGTGAAGGAAGTTATTTGGTTGAAGGGTTTGGTTGGTGATATGGGTTTAGAACAAGATGATTCTGTTGTATTTTGTGATAATTAGAGTGCCATAAATTTGACTAAAAATCCGATGTATCATGAGAGATCTAAACACATTGCTATCAAATATAACTTCATTCGTGAGACTGTATCTGAGGGCATAGTTGCAGTCAGAAAGGTTGCTACAGTAGATATGATGACCAAGCTGGTTGCTCTGTACAAGTTCAAGCATTGCTGGGACTTGATTGGCATTTGCAGTTTGTGATAGCCCTTAGGGGCTTTGGTTTGGCGGTGGAGAAGTTTTGTATGTGGGGCTAGACCAAATTCAAGCCAAAGTGGAGATTTGTTGTTACATGTCTTTTAATTTGGTCAAACGAATTGACCAATTCCTAGAACTTTCAGGACTATGTTTTGTCGACTTTGTGATATGCTCTTTATTAATATACCCTAGCTGACTTATACTTGGTATAAGTATATTTTTTATGCGGCAATTGAGGTAGTTAGTGAGAAAAGACAGCCGCATATTATTTAGAGTTCTAAGCCGTGCTTTGTTTTGAGAGAGAAATTTAGGTTTTCTCTAGTCACGCATTTCTGGTGATTAAGAGCTCTTTTGGGTGTATTTGGGGTTTGGGTTTTGTGAGAGTGTTTTGGGTACTACCTTTGTAGTTTCTTCCTTTTGTTAGTGAAACTTTCTCCTCAATGTCGCCCGTGGACATAGGCCAAAAGCTGAACCACGTAAGTTCTGTGTTCCCGTGTGATTGTTTCTTTTGTCGTTCTCTTTCTATTTTGCATAAACCTACTATTATTTGGATACACACACAACAAATTGATATTCATGTTTTTGCTATTCTCAACACATTGGTATTAAAGCTTCCGTTTTTACAACACCTTACACTCCAAGAGGGAGCTATTCTGTTTTGATTTTCTAAATTTTTTATTGGGTAACATTATTTAAATTTTTAGTAATTAATATATAATGATAAGAAATGTGACTTTCAATTTTCTACTCCACGTTATTTTCTTTATAGAATAGTTATACTTGTATTTACTCTTTCAATTTTCTCTATAATCACAAAAATAAGAATTTTTAATTATGAATGAAAAATGATTTTCTAATGGATTCTTTGTCTTCAAATATTGAAAGGAAAGTTGCTGCAAAATTTAGTACTTAATTAGTTGTAAGTGATTTTCATGATTTAAAAGGTTATTGAATTCTACCTTTTAAAGATTACATTTGATTAAGTAAAAATGTATCATCATAGAAACATTATTAATTGGTAAAAAAATGATGAATTTTTAGAAGGGTTTAATATATACTGTCATTTGCCGTATTAATTGTTACAAATATAAAACCCAATGTCTATCGACAAAGAAAATAAATAGAGAAATAGATGATTGGAGAGTGGAGCATTAAAATGTAGATTTTTATCTTATCAATCAATGAATATTTGTTAATTCAACTAGTATGAATTTTTTTTTCAAATTTGTTGCACGTATACACAATATTACTCTTTGAAATATCACATCAACAATTTTGTGACCATTTAACCTAACAATATACTATCATTTGGTGGTGTATCAATTGTTACAAATATAAAACCTAATTGTCTACCGACAAAGAAAATAAATAGAGAAATAGATGATTATAGAGTGGAGCAGAGAAAAGTAGACTTCTATCTTACTCATGAGTTATGTAGGTGGGTCATGCGTTCTCTAAATAATATCTCCCAATAGTCGAAATACTGGACATTTAGATGGAACCCATATGAAATGATAAAATGTTCCCCACAAATAAAATAATAGCCCTTTACAATTATGGTAAGAGTATGACATGGTATCAAATTCAAATTTATAAAAGCAGCTTATAAATTTGAATTTGATACCATGTCATACTCATACCATAATTGTAAAGGGCTATTATTTTATTTGTGGGGGAACACAGTGTTCCCCCACAATTATGGTATGAGTATGACATGGTATCAAATTCAAATTTATAAAAGCAGCTTATAAAAGAGTGGTGACACACATAAAAAAGTAAAAATAAAAACAAAGATTTCCTATTGGAGTTTGTGATCCTTAAATTATTCGAAGGCTTACAAATATCTCAAAAATAAGGAGTTCAAGGTGGGATATCCCTGGATTTATATGGATGCAAACTAAGTTCACCACATAGTTGAATTTAGGAGGTGTTTGGTACTATTGTTTAAATAATAATTTTTAATGTTTAAACAATATTATACGTATTTTCACACACTTTTTCACTCACACATATTTTTACAAAATAACAATAATGTTACTATAAATCTCTTACCAAACGGGCCTTTAGCTTTCAAGATATTCCAGGATATATGTGGATGCAAATTATATATGTTATTTATGTGGATACAAATTTAGTTTTCAAGAAAGGTCCACACACATCGTTTGTATACACCATTAATAGACGGCATAATCACTTTTATTCAAAACTAAAAATCACCCACAAAAGGGTGATAAATACTTATGGTGAGATATTTGGTGGTATTATGGCCCTCGATGTCATGTGGTGTAATCAGTGATGCTGGAATTCTGAATCTGAGTATTTGGTTGTTCTCCAGTAATATTTTTAACGACGGAAATGTTTAGTTTACATCCCTTTTTTTTACGTAAGTTTGCATCACTTATACCACTCCAACACCTAACATGCCACACCAGGCACCAGCAGTTCTAAAATTTAGTTAGCAATTTCACACTATTCCCACATGTAGCAAAAATTTGTAACCTAACAACTTTACCGATATCTAACATCCCTAATCCATATTCTCTTCTCACCTCTCTACTCTCAGCCGTCCAATAGTCCACTCATCTGACTCAAGGACTTCACATTTGATCTCGCCGACAAGCATCGCACTTTCATTGATGATGACGAACAATATATCTAACAATACAAATATTTTTTACAATTTTTAAAATGATATATTTTAATTAATATTAATTAAAGTAGTGTTAGTGATGAAATCATAGAAATGATATTACTTTAATCACGTCATACTACTTCAGTTATGAATAATTGTTTCCTCAAAAAAAAAAAAAGTTATGAATAATAATGAAAACAACAAAAAAATTTAATTACGGAGCTGAGTTCTCAAGTGTATGTATGTTGTTAGTTAGGTTCCAATAAATATGTATGATAGCAACTTCTCTTTTTTTCCAAATGAAGTAATTGCTTCTCTCTTTTCTTTATAAGCCCTTCTTTCCATTGATTATATCTCACTCAACCAGCGCATACTTAGACTCTGCATAGATTTTTCTCCTTTATTTTTCACAGAGCAACTTTCAGTCTTGCAAAACACCTCAAAACAATCAATATGGGTAGCCTCAAGCTCGATCATGAACTTGACTACAATTCTCACATGATGGTTAACCCTCTAGACCCAGAGGAATTCAGGAGGCAAGGCCACATGTTGATAGACTTCATTGCTGATTATTACCAAAATATAGAGAGTTACAAAGTCCTAAGCCAAGTTGAGCCAGGTTACCTTAAAAAACTCTTGCCAGAATCTGCCCCCTATTATCCTGAATCAATTGAAACCATCCTCCAAGATGTGCAAAAATATATTATACCTGGGATCACACATTGGCAGAGTCCTAATTACTTTGCCTACTTCCCTTCAAGTGGTAGCACTGCAGGTTTTCTTGGTGAAATTCTAAGCACCGGCTTTAATGTAGTCGGATTCAATTGGATGTCATCACCAGCTGCAACTGAGCTAGAATGTATTGTCACGGATTGGCTTGGAGAAATGCTTATGCTACCAAAGTCTTTCCTTTTCAAAGGTAATGGTGGAGGTGTATTGCAAGGGACTACTTGTGAGGCCATTTTGTGTACGCTAGCTGCAGCGAGGGATCAGATGCTAAACCGATGTGGGAATGAGAAGATGGAAAAGTTGGTGGTCTATGGGTCTGACCAAACACATAGTGTACTACAAAAGGCAGCTCAAATTGCTGGAATCCACACAAAGAACTTCCGAGCCATCAAAACTACGAAGTCAAATTCATTTGGGTTATGCCCAAACTCTCTAAGAGATGCAGTTCATGCAGATGTTGAAGCTGGGCTAGTCCCATTCTTTCTATGCGCCACAGTTGGGACAACTTCAACAAATGCTATTGATCCAATAGGGCCATTGTGTGAAGTAGCAAAAGATTTTAACATATGGGTTCATGTTGATGCTGCATATGCTGGAAGTGCTTGCATTTGCCCAGAGTTTCGTCATTTCATTGATGGGATTGAGGGTGCAAACTCGTTTACTTTGAATGCACATAAATGGTTCCTTACAACTCTAGATTGTTGCTGCCTTTGGGTGAAGGATCCAAGTGCCTTGGTAAAATCTCTCTCAACTAATCCAGAGTTTTTGAGAAACAAGGCCACAGATTCAAAACTAGTGGTGGACTACAAAGACTGGCAAATAACCTTGAGCCGAAGATTCCGAGCCATGAAACTATGGCTTGTGCTAAGAAGCTATGGCGTGGCTAACCTCAGAAACTTCCTGAGAAGCCATGTCAAAATGGCAAAGCTTTTTGAAGAACTTGTAAGAAACGATAATAGGTTTGAAGTTATGGCCCCTAGAAACTTTGCTTTGGTTTGCTTTAGGGTTTTGCCTTGGCCAAATGATATCAGTGTGGCTTATCATGTGGAGCGTGTAAATGAGCTAAACAAGAAGCTGCTAGAGTCGATCAATGAGTCAGGGAATATGTACATGTCTTCCACTGTGGTTGATGGAGCATACATAATACGGTGTGCTATAGGTGCAACTCTGACAGAGGAAAGACATGTGATTAGGGCTTGGAAGGTTATTCAAGAGCATGCAGATGCTTTACTCAGCAAAAACTAGTGTAAAGGTATTGACACTAGTCACATTGAATTTGCTTTTAGTTGCCAATAAAAGTAAAATAAGTGTGCATGATGTGGCAATTTGATGCCATGCACAGTCCCTTATCTTCTATATATGTAAGATGCTTTTAATTTTATTCTACAATATATCTTTTTATTGACAAAAATAATTCGTTATTACGTGGCTGTCGTTTGATGAAAATTTTATTTATAACTGGCCTAGATAGAATGAAAAGCTTTGGCAGAGACGATTTCTCGATGTCTATCGGTGTGTTTGTCTGTCTCCTTCTCTCTTTCCACCCAAAAAAATAATAATGATAAAAGAAGAAGTAAAACACTTGTCTGTCTCCTTCTCTCTTTCCTCCCAAAATAATAATAATGATAAAAGAAGTAAAACACTGACCGAGTGGACCAAATTGTCTGTCTATAATGCAATATTTATCATTTTTATTGCATTTTCGGGGCTCATATTTCATACTTTTCAACTCAAAAATTAAGAAAAAAAAATGAATTCTTGAGCTAAACTTGAAAAAACAATCTACAAAAAGAATTAATTTAAGGCATAATTAGTCTAATATGGATCGAAGGGGATTGAAATTTACTGAGTGAACCAAATTGAACCGAAATAGACCTAATTGGACCAAATTAGAATGAATAGAAAATGTTTAATTTTTAAGGAGAACAATTTATCTTCAACAAATTTTAGAGAAAAAATTATATATTATATTACAATACAAAATAATTATTTATTCATATGCATCGCTTGGGTTTGTGATTAGCATTTTTATAATTGTGGGCCACTTAAATTAGTGTGCATGGGATGTGACAATTTGATGTCATGCCAGTGGTGGTTTTAGATATTTTTTTCAAGGTAGTCCTTGAAAAATATAAATTACACAATTTAATAAAAAGAAAATTTCATATATTAAAAACAATAACAAAAAAAAAACATAAATAAATAAAGTTTTACAACTACCTTCTACAAATTTTTATGTACTTTAAAAGAGTTGCCTAACATAGTTTATTTATTTATTTTTTGAAAGAGTTGCCTAACATAGTTTAACACTTAAGAAGCAATAGCCAATCAACACAATTACATTTACTCCTATCCAAAAAATAAAAAATAAAAAAACATAATTACATGCACTTACACAGTTACACAAAAGACAAAAGATGAGAGCCTGAGTCTAAGTCACAGGTCAAACTAGTTAGTAGACAGTGGATGGGTGAAGTTAAAGAAATATAAAGCATAACATTGCAGAAAAGGACAAACCGATAAAGTCAAATAAAGTCAAAGATATTCAATATTAGTTATGTTGTGCATGTGCTATTCAGTATTTACTATTTAGCTCAGAACATCAGATGATGAATTAGATTTTTCCACTCCATAGAGAGAGAGAGAGAGAGAGAGAGAGCAAAAGAGAGAACTGAGATACCTTGAGGGCTTGTGTTTGAGGCCACTGGCCAGGCGAGGCGATGAAGGCTGGGTTACCTAATTAGCGGCGGCTGTTCTGGGCCAAGGCAATCTCGCCGATATGCTCTGGGACAGGGTCCTGACTGCTGAGGTTCTTATTTCCCTTTTAGGATAGGGATTTTTTTTTTTTGTTTAAAATTTGATGGGGTATTTAGTTTATAGAAATTAAAATTATTTTTATATTTATTAATTTAAAAATCTGTCTGAGTAGTGAGTGAGGACTGCTCCTCAGATTTTTATTGGGCTTGGTATTATTATATATATTTTTTGGGCTTTTTTTTTTTTTTGCTTGAAAGGGCATAATAATTGTTAAGTGAACCAAGTTATGAACCAAATTTTAGTTTTATTGGGTATACAAAAATAGTTTAGTTTCATTGGTTATAAAAAAAAAAAAAAATGAGGTGGTCACAAAATTTTTTAAGGAGTAAACAAATATAAAATTTTAAATTATTATGTGTTTAT
Source organism: Quercus variabilis (assembly GCA_030445155.1). NCBI lineage: Eukaryota > Viridiplantae > Streptophyta > Magnoliopsida > Fagales > Fagaceae > Quercus > Quercus variabilis. The sequence continues at coordinate 89,908,743 of CP129449.1, read as the reverse complement.
TTGAAAGCTCATTTTTAATAGAAAATTATGTGAGCAATACATGGGACAACTAGTATATATTGTTTACCAAAAAAATTAAAAATCACGGCTAAAAACAGAAAGAAAAAGCGGGCCGACGTTGGTACGCGTGAAACGAGTCATCCAAAACGCGGCTTAAAAAGTAGTTGAAATAATACCTATAAATGGTATAAAAATAAACAAAATAGAAAAAAAAAAAATGCCCTTTACAAACGCTCACTCCGTATAAAATGTTTTTTTTTTTTTTTTTTTCCAGGTGAGGTGGTCTTTTTTTGAAGAAAAAACACTGACCGTACGTGGGGTCTTTTTCTGCTGCAGGCAACACGTCAACTGTTGTTTTGCCGCTTTTGCGTCTAATTAGGGCCAGGTTTGATTATGGAAATCAATATCGAACCAACCTATGCTTTGTCTCGAACGACCGATGGTGTCTAAACTTTTGTCTTTCTTTTTTTTTTACTATTTAGTGCTAATAGTTTCTACTTAACGCATGTATAAATAATTTAGGCTATGATTCTAGGCAAATGAAATCATACTTGTAACATTGCAGAGCTCTTTTCTTAATCATATTCCTGATTTTCTATGTTCTGCCAAATCATGGGTGGAAATTCCCTCCAATTTCTCCTCACTTTTGTTCTTTTTTTGTTGTGCACGAAGCCAACCCTCAGCTGCATAGAGCCGGAGAGACAAGCACTTCTTAAGATTAAGGAGGACCTTATTGATGACTATGGTCATCTTTATTCATGGAGTGCTGAAGAAGGGTCAAAAGATTGTTGCAACTGGGGAGGGGTCCGCTGTAGCAACCAAACAGGCCACATAATCATGCTCAATCTTAATTTCTCCAACTTGGAACCTCTGAGAGGTAAACTTAGTCCTTTTTTGATTGATTTACAATATTTGAATTATTTGGACGTGCAAAACAATGATTTTAGTCAAAGCCAAATCCCAAAGTCCATTAGTTCTCTCTCCAACCTAACACACCTTGACCTTAAATCTGCCAATTTCGGAACAAACATTCCTTTTCATCTTGGGAACCTTTCAAGCCTGCAGTATCTTGATCTTAGCTGGAATAATTTTAATAATCCTGAAAACTTAGAGTGGCTCTCTCAACTTTCTTCTTTAAGATACCTTGACATGAGTTCTGTTAACTTGAGCAAAGTTAATGATTGGCTTCAAGTAGTGAATAAACTACCTTACTTGACATCCTTGCACTTGGAATCATGTAATCTTCCAAGTATTTTCTCTGTTTGGCTTGTTAATTCTTCTACTTCTCTTCATTCCCTCGATCTCTCTGATAACAGTCTCACATCTTCTTCTTCTGTACTACAGTGGTTGTTCAACTTCAACACCAGTGTTGTTAAACTTGATTTACAATTTAATCAATTTCATGGTTTAATTCCAGATGGTTTTAGCAAAATGAAGTCTTTGACACATCTCTTTCTTGATTATAATGAGTTTGAAGGAGGGATACCAAAAACCTTTAGTGGTCTGTGTAATTTAAACACATTATCTCTGCCAGTGAACAATCTTAACGGACAACTTCTTGAATTTTTTCATAACTTGACTGGTTGTGCTAACCAATCAATAGAGGTTTTGAATTTAGATTGGAATCAAATCACGGGATCGTTACCTGACCTCACAACATTTCCATCATTGAGAGAATTAGGGCTTCATCACAATCATTTGAATGGGACAATACTTGACAATTTGGGAAAACAATCCAGGCTAGAGAGATTGTATCTTGGTCATAATTCATTTGAAGGTTTTATTTCTGAAGCCCACTTCTCGGATCTTACGAAATTGAAGTATTTGGACTTATCTAATACCTCATTGGTTTTCAACTTCAGCTCTGATTGGGTTCCACCTTTCCAATTAGAAAAAATAGCTTTATGGTCTTGCCAACTAGGCCCTCAATTCCCAAAATGGCTTCAAACTCAAAAAAATTGCATTTGGCTTGATATTTCTAATTCTGGAATTTCAGATTCCCTTTTTAATTCATATTGGATCTTCTCTCCTCAATTAATTTATATGAATATGTCTCACAACCAAATCAGTGGCCATATACCAAATTTGTCATTGGAGTTCTCCTCTCCCCCCACAATAGACTTGAGTTCCAATAAACTGGAAGGTGAAATACCATCATTTTTATTTAAAGTTACTCATTTGGATATTTCTAATAATATGTTTTCAGAGCCAGCCCATTTCTTATGTACAACCAATAATAGGAATTTGAGCATTCTAGACCTCTCCAACAATCAATTCTTGGGAGAGCTTCCTAACTGCTGGATGCATTTTGAAGGACTTAAAATTCTTAATTTGGCCAACAATCATTTTCTTGGGAAAATCCCAAACTGAATAGGTTCCTTACTTGGGATTGAAATACTAGATTTAAGCAACAATAGTTTCACTGGAGAACTTCCTTCCTCATTGAAGAATTGTACAAAGTTGAAATTTGTTAATCTTCGAGATAACAAATTGTCGGGACAAATACCGATGTGGTTAGGGAGCAGTCATCCTGATTTAGTTGTGCTTTTCCTTCGGTCGAATCACTTCTTTGGAAGCATTCCTTCACATCTATGTCATCTGACACATCTTCAACTTTTGGACCTTGCTTTAAACCATATCTCAGGAAGTATACCAAAATGCATCAACAGTCTTACTGCTTTGACCAGTCCAGTTTCAAACATTGGTCATTTTTATAAAGGTCCTCTTGACTTTTTCCACTGTGATGACCTTGCATTTTGGTTGTGGAAAGGAAGAGATCTCTCTAGTAATCTTGGACAAATAAAGAGCATAGACCTCTCTAGTAATAAACTTACTGGGCCAATTCCAAGGGAAATTATGGAACTTGTTGGATTGATTTCTTTGAATCTCTCAAGAAACCTTTTAACTAGAAGAATCACTACAGAGATTGGTGTGTTACGGTCATTAGAAGTCTTGGATCTATCTGAGAATCAATTATCGGGTGGAATTCCCTCAAGCATTGCTCTTATTAATTCTCTAAATTTCTTGGACTTGTCGAACAATAACCTATCAGGCATAATTCCAACAGGCCCTCAACTCAGTACCTTCAATGTCACTGCATATGAAGGTAACCCAAATCTTTGTGGATTTCCACTTCCAAAGAAATGTCCAGGAGAAACAACTCAAAATCCAGCTGTGAATAGAGGTGGTGACCATGCTAGCATTCAAGAGACAAAAGATGGGTTTTTAACCCCAGGATTTTATGTTAGTGTGGCCCTTGGATTTGTCATCGGTTTTTTGGGAGTTTTTGGCACATCACTACTAAACAGGTCATGGCGATTCTCCCATTTCAATTTCTTGAACAATGTCAAAGATAAGCTCGATGCAACCGTAGTAGTGAATATGGCTAGATGACGGAGGCAGCATCAAACATAATTGGTAATAATTGTTTCCGTACTTTTATTCTCATTGTCATTATCATCAATGTCATTCTAAGTTTTTTTCCTTCTTTTTTTTTTCATTATTGTTTTTTTCTTGATAATTAAAGTCTAAAGCAGTATTATTATCATCATTATTACTCCCAAATTTATGAACATGTCTCAGTCTCTGTTCTTCATTTATTCAAAATTCTCAGTGAACTATGCTTTACAAAAACATGTTATAGACCTCTACTTCCCTTCGGTTATGTAACTATCGTTTTACACAACCATGATTGATCCCAATGAATTACAAGCTTACAACATTTTTTTTTAATCATCAAGTTTATAACATGTTAAATATACTTTCTAGTTTACAAATTCGTATAGTCTCCATAGTATTCTTTCAAGATGCGTTACGTCTTAAATGTCTTACTTAGGTAATTACTCAATTATGTTGCATGCATCACAAATTTTGGTTCCAGTATGAACTTGTGCTGGTTATTATTACCATTTTCAACACTCTTAATAGCCACAAAGCTTTATTTGATCTATTCATTTCCTTCCGGACTCTTACTGTACAGGGCTTGGAATCATTATTAGAGACACAGGGGGGCAGGGTTTATTGCTAGCAAGTCTTCGAGAATTCCATTGATTCATGGTCGAAAATGGAGTTTTTTAATTACATTCTTGGTGTTATTGAAGCTACAATTTTCTTTCAGGAAATTGATATCTATGAATGCATTTCTGAGTGTGGTAATGCACACTTTATCTGAACTATGCAATGAGGACGTTTCCCAACAGCCCCATTTGGTCATTTGATAGATGAACTCAAGTTGTTGACAAATTGTTGTACCTGGGCAGTTTAGCTTCGTTCCTACAAGCGGGAATAGAATGTCTGTTTTATTGGCGTCTCTTGCTAGGGTCTATTGTAATGTTGTTATGTGGTTTTGAGGATTTGTTTTCTTGTTTTTCTGCTGTTTTGGCAGACGATGTACACAATTTGTAAGTTAGTGAATAAATTTCTAACTTTTTTATAATTAAAAAAAAAAAAATGATACTCTAGTAAAAAGCAACAGTTAAACAGTAGTCATGTAGATGACGAAAACAATCACATACTAACAGACTAAATTTTAGTTTAATTATGCTTTTACTCATTCATAGAACATGAATTTTTTTTATAATTGAGAATGCACAAAAAGTCAACAATTTTAATTTAAGTACCTCCATTCATACATACATGTACGAGGACATAAAAAAATACATACTTTGGGATAGATGGAACCTGCTCAGTGAAATCAGTGAGGAAGTTCCTGTATCAATTGTCCCATAGGAACACATCAACAACTAGATGGTCGTGGTTATGGAAAATTACAACTCCCAATAATTTAAAATAATTTATCTGGAAAAGCTTCAATGATCATTTACCAACATGCACTTTATTTATAACCAGAGGAGTTCAAGAACAAATTTGTCTGAGATGCCATCAGACAAATTTAGCAAGAAATCATCACCCTTAGATTGTTTTCATAGAACTGTCCATCAAGCCGATGTATTTTTCTTCTTACTCAAAAAAAAAAAACACATGAAAGCAGTAAGACCTTGTGGCATCTATGTTGCTTGGCTTCCACCTCCTGAAAACTTTGTGATAATAAGGATGGGAGTGGGAAAGGTAATCCGGGACAAACAGGGGCACGGAGAGTTTTTTGGGATCAAAATGGGAATTGGATTACAGGATTCTTGATGCATATAGACTCTACAAACCATTAATGCAGCTGAAATTTTGGGTTATTCAACATGGAATAAACTTAGAACGGTTTTTTTTTTTTTTTTTTTTTTTTTTTTTTTTTTTGAGATGGTTAAAAATTACTATTTACTAATATACTGAGCCGGTAGCATGAATCCAAGAACTCCCGAACCACTGGGACTTAGTGCCTAAGAAGGTACCAACCCGCCTAAAGGTGCTGTGATAGTATGGAATTTGGACTATGGAAACATAATTTTGGAATCAGATACAGCTTTAGCAATAAAATTACTTGCTAATTGGGAAGACCCCTATGTGGGTCTTTCTACATTTGTGTATGATTGCAGGGAGCTCTTGGATAGGTAATGGATGGTGCGGGGACTCAATGGTGGAGCCAAGAAATTTCTTTAGGGCGGCCAGTGAATACATTTTTGTGTAATTTTTAGATTTATTACCAAATGTAAAATAAATTAATGGAAAATTTCAAAAGCTAAGAGGCCATGGCCCCCCTTGGCAGCTCCGCCTATGCCTTGACTTCACATGCTCAGAGAGACTAACGTCGCTGAATAGAGATTGGCAAGGAAAGAGCTAGATTCTTGGTATAGTTTGGAGTACTTTGGAGTTTGGACAATAGCATGCATTCCTACTAAGTATATACAGCACAAATAGGTCTCAATTCAGCTAGTCTTGAAGAGCTTGGGTTTTAGGGACCCAAATGCCAAAAATTGACGGACTGGGCTCCAAACCTATCATTTATGTTAAATCACTTATGTCTGGAATCCACTTCACATACCTGTCCTTTTACGACTATATTGTCAATTTCACATGGATTAATCATTTTTGTTTTTTGGAAAAAAAAAAAAATTAATGCAACCCAAAGTTAGGTGGCACCTTCAAAAATTGACATTTGTCTTTACCCAATATCAACTAGCTCACTTCACCCCACATCACTTAACTAAATAATTGATTAGTGATTTATAATTTCACAGTTCTCACATAGCATAAAAAGGTGAAAGGCCTTATAATTTTACAAATGATTTTTTATGTTTCAATATGTTTTATTCACTACTTAAATAAAAAATTTTAGGGTAAATTCTACTAATATATCTTGAGATTTGGGTTAATGTAATTAGGTTCAAGACTTTTCAAAATTAATCAATTTGGTCCCTAAAACCAACTTAGTCTATAAATAGTTAGATATTTTTTACTCAACTGTTTTAGGGAATAATTTGGTTTTAGGGACCAAATTGATTAGTTTTGAAAAGTCTTAGATTTAGTTAGCATTAGCCCAAACCTCAGGGGGTGTAAATGAATTTTACACAAAATTTTAATACTCTTGCCTCCAATTCATACGTTTCACAAATATTAAACCAATCAAAACTATATGGAAATTATGTAATCACCTAATGATTTTAGTAAAGAGAACAAAACTATTTATATATGATTATATAATCTAATTATGTAATCACCTGTTGGAAAAATGGTAATGTCATTTATAGTAAAGAGAACAAAACTATTTGACACAATCACAACTTTAAAGACAATATATTGTTTTCAAGTCACCTTTCTTACATGAGTAATGCTATATACAAAATATTTCACAAGTTTTTTTTTACAGCAATTAGTTGACAAATTTTTATTTGTTTTTTTTCTAAATTCACAATTAACATTATTTTTTATTATTTATCACATCGCCTGGGTGTGAAAATTTTGGCAAATTTTGTCAAGAATGGACCCAAGATTTCAAGTTTGAGGGGGCTAAAATATAAGAAGAAAAAAAAAAACTTCAAATATGCATCCATATAGTATTAACAAATTATAAATGCACAAAATTGTTGTTTCTTAATATATTAAGATGCATCACAAAATTGTTGTTTCTTAATACATTAAGATGCATTTATCTACCCAAAAAAAAAAAAAAAAAAAAAAAAAACAACAACAACAACAACAAAAACGAAACAAAACAAACAAAAAAAATGTTTTTTTTTTTTTAATACTAGGCTGGCTAGGATTTTTTTTTTTTTTAATTTATAAGTTAAAGCATTTACAGTAGTAGTGCTAAAAAATTTAGCTTTTAGCAATTTTTTAGCACCTCAAAAAACTAATTTATTTATATATCACCTCAATTTACAATACACTCAATATCAAATGTTTTATTTTTTTTACCACTTCATTTGAAATAATATAAATAACTCATTAAAATAATAAAGGATAAGAGAGAATTTGAGTTTTTTAATTAAAGGTAAAGAGATAATCTTAATAAAATGTTTTATTTTATTTTTAACAACTTACTACAGTTAACTAGTATTTATATTAGTTTACCGTAGTTGCAAAAGATTTAGCTTTAACTTCTCTGATAACACATAATTTTTTAGTTTTTTGGTGGTAAAATAGTTTTTTTTTTACTAAAATACAATCACCATTGTAAATGTTTTTATTGTTTTTATTAAATTTTTGGGTTGGATAGTTGCTAGTTAAAAAAAATCTAAAATTTTTTAAGTAAGGCAACTACAAAAATTATATATATGTAAAATAAATAAATAAATAAAGACGAGGGAGCCCTGCCTGGCCCCACCTGAGTCCATCCCTGAATTTTGTGCATACTTTCTCTTCTCAAGTAAAGAAAAGCATGTGAGGGGAGAATGCACTCAATACATTGTGAGAACTTATTATCTTCTATAACTTTTTGGCTTTTTAGTTTGAACCAAGTTTAGTTTTTGTCTTTGGCGTAAGCCATTTGCAATAATACAGTCGCTTTTATGAAACACATGGTGTATACCTCGCTTAACTTTTATCAAACGAGAACAATATATAAAGCATATACATATCGAAGCAGGTAATGATATATGTATAGTGAATATTATCTTCCTATAACTTTTTTATAAAGAGTTGGAATTGGAAGACTTGGTGGACGACCTGGAAAGTTCTGGCAACCAAAAAAGTTGGCAATAATACAATCGCGTATGAAACACATGCAACCTTATTGTTGCGCCAATGCTAGTTACATGATGGTCCTCATAAATGTCTTTCACTAGCTTGTCATGATAAAATAACATTAATTTAATATTTAAGGAGGATGGGGGTTTGGGTTTTTGGGATATCAAAGCATTCAATCTTGCTTTACTGGCAAATCTATGTCATCGAAAAGTAATCAGGGAACGAATATGTGAGGCGTGTGGAACGAGGGAGGAGAGTGACAATAGGCCACATCATTTTTATTCAGAACTAGCTAGTAACAATACGCCACATCAATAACTTGTTAAAGACATTTTCAACATTTTGCACTGACTTAATGTTTTGGATCCTACTAGACGTTTGCATGCACTGACTTTAATTGTCGGACCCCATATGAGCTTTCAGTTTCCCCGTGAATTTGTAAAACTTTGAGACGTCCCCTTATATACGCTTTTATACTCTACTTTAATTGAAGAATAGTCTACTTTAATTGAAGACAACTTTAATTGATTGATCGAAAATTAAAATTTCAGCATTGTCGTATATGGCTTACTAGACTTGCTAAATTTTCTTACCCCCTATTCTACGTTTGATGGGTCTAGTTTGGCTTTATATATGGTTGTTTGTTTGTTTAGACCCCTTATAACATATTGTTTAACCTAATATGTTAGTCAAGTGATAATAAAGAACACAACGATATGATTACCTAGAAAAATCAATAAAACCAACAATTTCAAGATAAAATCTTGGGGAGGATTTCAAGGTAAAACAAATCCACTATAGAGAATCAAAGTTTTTACAATTAGATTTAACCCTAAATCTATTACTATCTCTGGTAGTAACTTACAGACATGACCATGTGCAAGCTCTGAATCCACGGACTCATTCTCTTTTAGATTTGCACCACATAAGTACACATGCTTGTGACTTTGAGATCTCATTCAAAGGTTTTAGATCATGGCTTGTTAATCTTTGCAGCAACTATTCCACCAGCACTTGATTGTAGATCTTATTCCAATAGATGCTTATAGAGTTAGAAGGTATAGAACCTCTCAGATCTTATAGGAGTAACTCACAAGTCTTCTAAGAGTCTTCAAAACATAGTTAAGGTTTTCCTTTTATACATAACGTTAGGACATATGTGGAACATGTTATGAACATATGTCATTTAGAATTGGCTAATCCTTTGACAAAACGCACGTTACTTGTAATTAGGTAAATCTAGAATGTGTTTAATATTTCAAGGAATAAGAGTTCAAGTCAAAATATTGAAACTATGCAAATTTGTCCAAGAATTAAGTAAAGAAGTGTTATTCATTAAAGCTTAAATTCACTAACCTTAAATTCACTAACAAATCACTCTTGTCAAATTTAATTTTTGTTGCATTTAATTATTTAGTAATTTGTTTGTCCTGCCACGCGTATTGCATATTAAATTGACTTAATTAATTTACTTGGCTAATTAATTGGTTAATTCACCTAAGGGGTTAAAATATTTTTGGCCTATCAAGTGGTATCAGAGCAGACACATTCTAATTAGGATTTATTTTTACCATGTGATCCATTGACCCCTGTTGTCATGGCTGTAATCGGCAAGAAAAGATCTTTTGTTTCAAATATATCTTGTTTTTTTAATCTCTATTTGATTGAGTGTCTCAGAAAATTCAAGTCTAAAAGTTATTTGAAAGCTATCATGATAATTATTGAAAAAGACCTTATTGTGACAAAGAAGAAACTAGACTGTCTTAGAATGAAAATTTGCAGAGGAGTTCCTCTGAGCGGAGTGAAGGTTAAAGGCTTTGTCAATAAATGGCAAATGAGAGAAAATACCATTCCTACAGATTTGTCATCTAAGCATAAGGTGTGCTTTATGATGAAGTCTGCATTCAAGGTAATGGATACTTGTTTATGGTACCTTGACAGTGGATGCTCACGACACATGACCAGAGACCACTCTCTCTTTAAGGTTTTTGAGTCCAAGAAAGGTGGAAATGGAACTATATCTCTACCTAGACTGCCAGACAAAAGGAAAGGGAACTATATCTCTACCTGGATTGCCAGATATTACAAATGTGATATATGTAGAAGGTTTGAGGGTGAACTTGTTGAGTATAAACCAGATATGTGATCAAGACTTTATGGTGCTATTCTCAAAGGAAAATGCCTTGTGTTGAATAAGTCTGGGAAGAAACTCATTAGTGGTGCTCACACTTTAAATAACTGCTATGGATTGGTATATGATGCTGCTATTGTGTGCAATAGCATTCATTTGTCAAATGAAGACCTATGGCATCAAAAGATGGGACATGCTAGTCACAAACATCTTTCAATTGTATTTAAGCATGAATCAGTTTTGGGGATACCTAAGCTCAACAGAGTGAATAATGTTGTGTGCGGACCATGTTAGCTTGAGAAACAGACAAAAGCTAAACATCCAAGTACTCAGACATCAGCTACATCTAGACCTTTGGAGCTACTACATCTAGATCTCATGGGTCCAATTAGAACCGAGTCTATTGGAGGAAATAGATATATCATGGTTGTGGTAGATGACTTTAGTAGGTACACTTGGGTCATTCTTCTAAGATACAAGTCTGATGCTCTTGAGCACATTGAAACCTTGTGTAGAAGATTGCGAAATGAAGAGAGCTTGAAAATTGATTGAATTCGAAGTGATCATGGTAAAGAATTCAAGAACTTATACATGGAATCCTTTTGCACTATATTAGGTATATCTCAAGAATTCTTTGCTTCTGTTACTCCTCAGCAAAATGGTGTAGTAAAAAGAAAGAACAAAGTCATTCAAGAGATGGCTAGAGCCATGTTGCACAACAAGGATGTGGCTAGAAATTTGTAGGGAGAAGCCGTCAACACTACGTGTCATACAGTTAACAGGGTGTATTTCAGACCCTGTACCAAGAAAACTCCCTATGAGTTATGAAAGGGAAGAAAGCCAAATGTGAAGTATTTCAGAATCTTTAGAAGTACTTATTTCATTCTTAAGGATAGAGAGAATGTGGGAAAATTTGATTCTCAAAGTGATGAAGGAATATTTTTGGGATACTCCTCTACTAGCAAGGCTTATCGAGTATATAACAAGAGAACAAAGAAGGTGATGGAAACAGGCAATGTTGTTATCAATGAAACTTCAAATTCTGGTTTTGAGAATATTAGTAAGGAGATCCCAAAGGAAATTATTCCTCTCGAGCCTAAAGGTGTTCAAGAAATTGTTGATCAAGAGGTTGCATCTCCAAGTACTCCAAGTGTTGTAGAAGGTTCAGCAGACATACCTACCTCAACTAAATTTGAATCTTGTAAAGAGAAATGACCTTCCTCAAGGATCAAGTTGAATCATCCTCTTGAAGTTATTGTGAGAAATATGAATGAACTTACACTAAGAATTTCTAGGTAAGAATTTTAATATGTGAGTAATTTGACTAATTATCTATATTTACTTTAAAAAAAATAATTTGACTAATTATCTATATTTTATGATAAAAGTTTTGTTTAATTTTAAATGTATCTACACGTATGCATAAATGCATGTGTTACATTTAAAAGAAAATTAATAATTTGACTAATTATTTATAGTTTTATAATAAAAATTTTGTTTAATTTTAAATACATCCATGTGTTTGCATGGAGTTATATGCTAGTTTCTATAAACTTTGGAACTATAATTTATTTTAAACAAATAATGTTAATAAATTTAATGTTTCTTTTTTCTTTTCTTTTTTTCTTTTTTATTGAGAAAGAAATTTAATGTATCTATATAAACGCAAACCTCAGGATACATAGACGTAGATTCTCAAAATAAATAAATAAATAAAATTACATAGAAATGGGATGGGACACCATTCTTAAAATTTCTAGAAACCTTTGATCAATTTGAATAATTTTTTTTTACTCAAAAAAAAATTTTTTGAATAATTTTTTCTACTTATTGAAAATCTAGCAAAAATGTTTCACTTCAAGCAAATTATGTTAATAGTTTTTTTTTATAGGTTGATTGTGGAGGATAGGGGTGGCGTTCTAACGATAGACTTGCATGGGACACCATAGTTAATGTCATTTATTAAAAAATTATATTAATAATTTAAACATACAGAACACTTTATTGCGGAAAGTTCTTTGGGGACAAAAGTTCCACAAAAGTTCACAATAATTTTATAATATTCCTAAATTAGATTCAAAAACACTAAATAACCTATATTTTTTATATATTTTTTTTAAAAAAAGATAACCTAATTGCAGGGGTCCTACAATTCATGTAGTATTCTATTTTTTCCCCTTTCTGGCAGTTGTACACCTAATTTACATCATGCCAAGTGAGGTTAGTCCCCATTCTTCGGTTTATCGCATCTACATACCCGAGGATCCTAAAAATATTTGGGGAATATTGGGTCAGGAGTAACCTATAGTTTATAAGGTAATCCCTGGTAACCGTCCCCATAGGAAGTTTCATCCCACCTTCGATGAAAGTGATCATAGGAATAACCACGGACTCAGGAGGTCTATTTAAGACCAACCACTCACCTTTCTCACAGTGTTGGATTTCAACACTGTTGGGGATCCTATATTTAGCCCCAAAGGTTTCCCTAGCCTCAGCAGTATCTATTAACTTAGTGTATCTACCCATGGTATTTTGTGGGGTGTAATGTTAAAACTTGTGAAAAAGAAACAAGAAGGAAATCAACACACCTATGAGAGAATGCGAAAAGTGCTCCTTGGGAGGTTTCTTCAACTTATATTGTCAGAATGTGAAAATGAACCTCAGCCAACACCAATTCCTCCTTTTATAGGAGTGAAAAGAAGAGCAGTAAATTTCTCGACCATAGGTGAGGAAGAACAGGGACCGTACAATCTTGATTGAGCCATAGAACGTGGGAGACAAGTAACCGCTTGGTGCCATAAATGTGAGATCGTGGATTCAGAAGCCCCAAGAGTGTACGAAAGACAGGTGAAAGGACGTTGATACGTGGGAACGCATATGGCACATGCGTGATTTACCTATAAGGCTAAAACTCCGCTTTTGTCTTGTAAACAAATAGCAAATGTTTTAGGAGGCTATTGTGGGTGCCTGAGGATTGAGGATGAAGTTAAGGGTTGCAACATTAGTGTAGGAATGCCCTTGATCATAGGCCCGAGGAAGGGAACAGATAAGTCAAAATACTCTATTACGTTCAGTAAAAGCAGGAACTTGGAGAGAAGGGAAGTCAGTGGACATCAGGGAAGCTCTTAGCCTAGAGTAGCCTGTTGCATTCTTATTAAATGGTGGGCAACAACTTTATTAGCCGCATTGATAAGGAAGTGAGTTGAACAGTGTAAGTTACAGCTAAGCAGATTCCTTCCACCACCTTCTTCAGATGTTGAAAATAACAAGTGTCAGAAGAGGATAAGGGTTAGGTGAGAATGGATGGTGGAGATATGATAGGAGAAGAAGTATATAAGGAAAGGAAGGAGCACTGAAAAGAGGATCGAAACAAAAAAAAAAAAAAAAAAAAAAAAAAGGAAAAGAGAGAGAAACTAAGAAAAGCATTGCGAGAAGAAAGTGAATAGTATCATTTTAATGTGTTAGGACATATGTGTTTTCACTTGTTAAGAACATATGTCACTTATTTATGTAAATTGTCTAATCTTTTGACAAAACGCACTCTATTTATAATTGGGTAGTTCTAGGTGTTTTTAATACTTCAAGAAACAAGGTTTCAAGTCAAGTGTTGAAGTCATCAAGTCTGTCCAAAAAAAAGCAAGCTGAAGTGCAATTTCATTAAAGCTCGACACCTGTTATTTTTCAAGATTTAAAAATTTAGATTTTCTGATCTAATTTTCTTGGGATCCACGAATATGTTTTTGGGCATTCTTTTCTCCAAACCCTAAACATATAAAAGGATTATTTTAAGAGCCGTCAGGTGTGACACAAGTTACAAATTCATTGAGCAATCTCTGTTCAAGCAAATTGTGATCAAAAGATGAAGTTCTTGACCTAGTTCATCTTCCTTCAAGAAGTTGTTGTGTATTTGCACCATAGGATTTTGTGACCAAACATCTTCTTGATCTTCATCGTGTAGGATGAACTGAAGAACCTTGCAGCCAACCTTTCTTCCTTAAGTTGGTATTCTGAAGTCGCATACTGGGATCCACGTATTAGTTAGTCACGTACTTAGGAGCCGTGCATCAAAGGTGGGAACTGTCGCTACAGATCAAGTCCAATTGGGTATTGGAGTAAAGGTTCAACTGTAGGCTGGTAAGGTACTTGGGATTCTTTTACATGTAAACACTTGATTTGATAATAGTGGAGTTTCGGGAGTGGTGACCTGAAAATCACTCGGTGGGGTTTTTGCCGCGAGGTTTTTCCCCATTCGTAAACAAATCACCGTGTCATTTAATTTCTGCTACATATTTAGTTTTTGGTGATTTGTTTGTGCTTCCATGCAATTGCATGATTAATTGATTAATTAACAACTTTGGCTAATTAATTAATTTGGATTAATCACAAGGGGTCATTCAGATTGTGGCCTATCAAGTGGTATTAGAACAGGCACACTCTAATTAGGTTTAATCGTTGCTGTGTGATCCATTGAGCCCCGTTTGTCATGGATAGAGGACGGTCATTAATCATATCTCCTTTATTTGATGTCACTAACTATGCATACTGGAAAGTACGCATGAGAGCTTTCTTGTAGTCTTTAGATGAGAAGGTGTGGCAAGCAGTAGAGATTGGCTGGACTAAGCCAAAAGAAGAACCAGCCGATTGGGATGATGTAAAGATTAAGGCGGCTAACTTCAACAGCAAAGCGTTAGATGCCCTATTTAGCGCAGTCACCAATGAGGAGTTCAAGAAGATATCCTCAACTGAAATTGCTAAGGAAGCTTGGACCATCCTCCAGACAACCTATGAAGGAACAAAGGCTGTAAAAGATTCAAAAATTTAGAGGCTCACTACTAGCTTTGAAGAAATTAAGATGGAGGAAGATAAGTCATTTGATGAGTTCTATGTCAAGTTAAAGGACATAGTGAACTCAACCTTCAATCTTGGGGAAACCATCCCTGAACCCAAGGTTGTAAAGAAGGTGCTCAGATCTCTACTTGAGAGATTCCATGCCAAGATTACAGCAATAGAAGAATTAAAAGATATTGACAAGATTCTTTTGACTGAGCTGGTTGGAAACTTGCAGACCTATGAGCTAGGACTTTCCAGGATTGGCAAAATTGGTAAAAGCAAGAGCATGGCCTTGAAGGCAAAGAGCAGTGATACAAATAAGTCTTCCGATGATGAAGATTTTAAGATGAAGTCCTGCATTACAAGGCAGTTTAAAAAGTTCATGAAGAATGCCAATGGAAGGAATTTCGACAAGGACCGCAGACAATTCAGTTCTTCTCAGTTCAAGAGTTAAGACAAAAGGAAGAAGGATGCTAAAGATGGCAGTTAGTACACTGTTCCTACAGGACCAAAATGCTTCGTATGTCATGGATTCGGTCACATGAAGCATAAATGCTCAACATATCCCAAAAGCATTGGGAAGAGTAAGGCACTTGCTGCAACCTTGAGTGACACTGAGCCTGAAGATGATTCTGACACTAAGGATGACGGAATCTTAAATGTCTTCACTACCACAGTCAATCCTACTGAGGAGATTGTTGAAGAAGTGGATGAAGAAGAAGAATTGGTGGAGTCCAAATTTGAGAAGATGGATGATTAAGATGATATCCACTCAGCCTATGAGAAGCTTTACAAGCTCTCTGAGAAGCATGAGAAATTATATAGGCTGGCCACCAAGAAGCTCAGTGATGTGGAACTTGATCGTGAAAAATTGTCCACAAAGTTTGATGAGGCGAATCAAACTATTGGAGCAATGAGATTTGAGAACAACTTTTTGGCTGAGAAGACCAAGAAGCTTGAAGCTGAGCTGTTTCAAGTTAGAGCTCAATTGGAGAGAACTTCAAGTGCAAAGCTTGATGAGATGCTTGAAAATCAGAAATCTACTTCAGATCGAACTGGCTTGGGATATGGTCTCTCTTTCTCTAATACTACTTCCATTAGCAATATTATTTTTGTTTCTCCTGCTAATAACACTGAAATTGAGAACACTGATGTCAAAATTGAATTAGCTAGTGAGAACTTAGATAAGGGTAAATTTATCTTAGGAGCACCCCTTAAACAAGATAAGAAAGATGCCAAAAACCCTAGGACTAAGTAGGCTAACTCTCAAAAGCCTAAACAAAATAAGTAACATCTCTGTCATCATTGTGGAGCTGCCGGTTATATTCGACCAAATTGTTATAACTGGCTAGCCACTTAACAAAGCAATGGCATGATAGCATCTGGAAGCCAAAATCAGCTTCAATCCTCTCTTGCTCCTCTTGAAGATATTCTAAAAGCCCTCATGTTTCTTTCTAGCTTGAATAGTTTCAATTCTTCCTCCTCACCACCAGTTCAAGGGTTCAATCAAAAGAAATGTTCTTCCAAGGTGTGGAAGAAACAGGACTCTAAGTGATTTTATCACTTTCTTTTCCCCCTTCTTTTTTTTGTTTGTTGCATTACTTGTGAGTTTTTCATTTTTGTTAAGTCAGTTTAGTTTTATACTTTGCTTTATTTTAACATGTTTTGTGTGTTTACCTTCAGTTTTGTTTATTTTGTTTTTAAATATAAAAATAAAAAAAATTGAAAAATAAGAAAAATACAAAAACAGTGTGTGTTTTGTTTACTTTGGTACTTATGTGCCTTGGATGGCCATTAAAACAAAGTTTCTAAACTTTGTATCTTTTGTAGTTTAGATGAGCATCTCTATGCACAACTAAGCAAGTGAGCTTTGTGGCTTTTGTTTGTGATGAGTAAGATTAAGTTATCTCTTAAACTTAACACTCGTATCACTCTTTTTGACCGGTAGGACTAGAAAATCCTAAGAGAAAGGTATAAATAACCATCTCACCACTGTTGCCCGCCAATCATAATATGACACCTGTATACTTCGGCATAGCAAAAGTGTAGTGTCAAAGACATTCGTATACTTCGGAATAGCAAAAGTGCAATGTCAAATGCTTAACATATTGGGTATTTCTTTTCTCTCTTTTATATGTCCATGTATGATATGCTTAAAAGAAAATATGCAAAGAAAATAAAAAGTAAAAATATCAAAAATGCTTTAAATATGGTTGCAAGCATGTATTCTAGGAGATGTTGAAGTTATAGGATGTACCTCGAAGGTGATAGTTCCCATCAAACAGTTATGATTGTGTGTGAGTTAAAGTTATTTTTTCATATCTCAGATCGTCATAACATACATACACATATGCAATCTTGTGATGTTTTTCACACACAGCACGTAATATTCTTTACTACTTTTGATACATGTGCAGGTACAATGTGATTTGGCTATCATAAGTGTTTACATGTGTTAATGTATGCTCACTAAACTATCTTAACTTGTTTTTAAAAAATAAAATTGATTAGACGTGTTTAGTGTGTGTGTGTGTGTGTTTTTGAGGATCCATGTGCTTAAATTCTTGTTGAGAGATGATTTTGAGAGCTTTATATGTTGAATAGATCATTGGTTGAGGTGTTTGTTGGATTGCATTCATGTTTATGTTTTTCTCTTCTCGAAACACTGTTTTTAATTGCTTGCTCGACACCTCCTTGACACCTCCTCGATACCTAGTCATCTGTCGAGCCTCTCAAGCCTTTTTCTTATTGCAATCTCAACACCTCTTCGACATCTGATGGATCGATCGAGAAAGTTTCTGTCCCCTCGATACCTTCTCGACACCTTGTCAATCGATCGAGATTCTTTTATCTGAAATTGATCTTGTACCTCGATACCTCTCGACACCTCAACCGTCGAGAATTACTGAGGTGCCTATATAAGCTGCAATCGTGATTTTTCTCTCATTCTATCTATCTTTCTCGATCTATCCGAAAACTTTTCACCTCTCAAACAAGTTTCTCTCACTCAAATCTTCAAATCTTCATCATTTTTGGTCTTCCCTTGATTTCCTTCACTTGTAAGTTCATTTTCCCTTCCTTTTTCATGCATTGCATGTTTTGAAACCTAGGTTTTGGGATTTTTTTTTTTTTGAAATTTTTAGGGTTTTTCAAAATTGATGAGTTGTTCTTGAAATTTTGGGTTGGTTTTTCACTTAAATGCTTTTAAAATGTCATACATTGCATTCCATGCGCATTGGAATCACATTTACATGCATTTAGATGTGTGCTTTATGCTATGTACTGGTAGGATTGGATTGGGCTGAGCCCATGATGCCTTTTTAATTTGCATGTCACATGCTCATGCATTCCCATGCATACGTACTTATTGTTCAATATATTTGATATATGTGAACTGTTTTGGGAACTTTTCTGATTGTCTTTCTCTCTATCTCTTTCTCATTCTTTTACGTTAGTAGTGTCTATGGCACCCAAACGTAAATCCACTCCTGCTCGGAACCCTTTATGTTCTGGAGCTTCCTCTTCTTCTGACTCTGCTCCTCTTAACCTTCGGTTCCGTGATGGAGATGCCCACAAGGCATTTTTGGAGAACTTTTCTCGACGAGGTGTTCATTCGGAACGCCAAGTCATTCTGGCAGACTTCGCTGACACTAACCTTCCCACTGTCATTCACAGTAGGGGTTGGGGGTCACTGTGCGACATCCTGGTCACTTGTCCCCTTATGCTGATTTAGGAGTTTTACTCCAACATGCACGGGATAGATCGTTCAGTACCTCTCTTTTTCACTCGCGTTCGAGGTACGCGCATTCCTGTCACATCGCAGCTAGTTGCGAATGTGCTTAAGGTTCCTAGGATAGAGTTTCCTGACTATCCTTCTTGTGAGCGTCTGAGGACTATGTCCAAAGATGAGCTCATCTCTGCCTTTTGTTAGTGCCCTGCTGATTGGGGAGAGCATCAGTACACATCATGTAGGCCTTTTGTTAAAGGTCCTAGATTTCTTAATATGGTGATGACTTTTGTACTCCATCCACTTTCTCACTACAACTCCATTACCGAGCCTCGTGCTCGATTTTGTTATCTTTGTTAGAGCATCTTACTATAGATTTTCCTTCTCACTTCATTCTTTCTATTATAGATGTTCATCTTGATTCGGCGTCCTGTGATAAGCTCATCCTTCCTTCCGTTATCACGAGAATCTTACACTATTTTTCCATTCCCTTTTCTGTGTCCGACCACTTCACACACATATCTGCCATAGATGCTGCTACTGTAAAACGTAGTGAGGCGCACTTCAGGTCGCGACAGGCGAATGCCACTCCTCCCTCCCGTTTGGCTCCGTCCAGATCTACTTCATCCAGATCCGCTCCATCTACATCTGCTCCTTCTTCCTCTACGAGTGATGTATCTCCAGGAGACATTATGGCGTAGCTGCAGCGCATAGACACTCGCCTTGATACACTCTTTGCTGAGTTGTATCAGGTGAATGTTCGTGTTGGTCGTATTGCACGACGGCAGGCAACCATAGGTGGTTTTGCTCCAAAGGCTACTCCTTCACAACCTACTCCGGTAGCTTCAGATTTTGAAGATGATGATGATGATGATGATGATGGAGATGCTAGCTCTATTGATAAGATGTCTACATGACACTCTACCCTTTGTCACTCGTGACAAAAAGGGGAAGTAGTTTTGGGTTATGAGAGTAGTCATCTTAGGGGGAGAGTTAGTATAGGACATTTTGATAGGGGGAGTGTTGACATTCTTGAGGGATGTAGTGAAGCTTTTATGTATATTTTCTTTTCTATTCTTTTTAGATACATTGATCTTGTATATGAGGTCCTTTGACCATTTTTACATACATTGTACTTATCCTTCTTTATATATGTGGATGTATATTTCTTTCACCTCTCTCTTCATGTGTTGATTCTTCTCTATTTTTATCCACATGTTCTTTATACCTTGTATGCAATCTATTATTTCTATTTCACACAAGATGCCTTGATGAGTTTTGTTTAAAGTGTTTCAGAAATACAGGTTGTCAAAGTCTATTTGCCATAAACTCTCTTCTTGCAAAGCTTTTCAAGAGTTTGTGTTAGGATAGATTTTATTGTATTCAACAAGTGAATATGAGTTTAGTGATTTATGATTTCTCTCATATGTTCATTTGTTTGTTGTGGTTTTGTCACAGATTGCCAAAGGGGGAGATTGTTAGAACATATGTGTTTTCACTTGTTAAGAACATATGTCACTTATTTATATAAATTGGCTAATCCTTTGACAAAATGCACTCTACTTGTAATTGTGTAATTCTAGGTGTTTTTAATACTTCAAGAAACAAGGTTTCAAGGTTAAGTGTTGAAGTCATCAAGTCTGTCCAAGAAAAAGCAAGCTGAAGTGCAATTTTATTAAAGCTTAACACCTGCTATCTGTCAAGATTTAAAAATTCAGATTTTCTAATCTAATTTTCTTGGGATCCGTGAATATGTTTTTGGGCCTTCTTTTCCCCAAACCCTAAACATATAAAAGGATTGTTTTAAGAGCCGTCAAGTGTGACACAAGTTGCAAATTCATTGAGCAATCTCTGTTTAAGCAAATTGTGATCAAAAGACGAAGTTCTTGAACTAGTTTATCTTCCTTCAAGAAGTTGTTGTGTATTTGCACCATAGAGTTTTATGACCAAGCATTTTCCTGATCTTCATCCTGTAGGATGAACTGAAAAACTTTGCAGCAAACCTTTCTTCATTAAGTTGGTTTTCTGAAGTCGCGTACTGGGATCTGTGCATTGGTTAGTCACGTACTTGGGAGCCGTGTATCAAAGGTGAGAACTGTCGCTACAGATCAAGTCCAATTGGGTATTGGGGTAAGGGTTCAATTATAAGTTGGTAAGGTACTCCTTTACTTATAACTACTTGATTTGATAATAGTGGAGTTTCAGGAGTGGTGACCTGAAAATCACCCGGTGGGATTTTTGCCGCAAGGTTTTTCCCCATTCGTAAACAAATCACCGTGTCATTTAATTTCCACTGCATATTTAGATTTTGGTGATTTGTTTGTACTTCCACACAATTGCATGATTAATTGATTAATTAACAACTTTGGCTACTTAATTAATTTGGATTAATCACAAAGGGTCATTCAGATTGTGGCCTATCATAATGTAAACTTAACCTTCTTGGGAGAGCTTGTGTAGAGTTTTATGCTCATCAATTTCTCAATATAAATTTGTTTCTACACTATATTTGTCCTCGGGCAGAGATCCCTGTCATTGTTTGTTCCCCCATCTCTTACAATTTTATTGATTTGGGCTAGGATTGAACTGAACCACTCACTGTTCTAAGTGGGCTTGAGCCAAAAGATTTTTTGGTCCTTACAAAAACAATAACAAATAGATAATAAAAATTGCATGAAAGAAAAAATGTTAGATAAACTTAACAAAATAAAATGGTCATAGGCTCATAGCTACCCATATTGACAATAAATATTCATAATAAACTATCATTTAACAACTTAAAATTTGAAAACTTGTAGAAGGAATAAAAAATAATAGCTATATATTGCGTATATGGTGCAATGTCGAAATATGATGCCAAGCCGCAAAAAAATGTTATCAAAATGTTACGATAACATTTTTTTTTTTTGCAGCTTGGCAAAAAATAGTGCTCGAGGGAAATGCAATGATATTCCTCCTTGAAGAATTGCACAAAGTTGATATTCTTTAATCTTAAACAAAATGACCTATAAAGACAGATACCAATGTGGTTGGGGATTAGTCATCCAAATTTAGTTGTACTTATCCTTCGATCCAATTACTTCTATGGAGCCATCCCGACACATTTCTGTTATCTAGCATATCTTTAAATTTAAGACCTTGCTTTAAACCAAATCTCAGGAAGTATGCCAAAATGCCTCAACAATCTTACTACTTTAACTCAAAAAGGGAGTCCAAATGCCACCATCACCCATTAATATACGATCAGTAGCAAATCCCTATTTTATATGTTGTATGCTGATCATATGATTTTTATGTGGAAAGGAAAGGAAAAGAGCATGAGTATATAAAATTATTCTTGGACTATTAAAAAGCATAGATCTCTCCAGCAATAATAATGAAATATGCATGGTGAGAGAACCGTGCAGTGTGAAAACAACTTTATGCTAGTTACGTGATGGTTCTCATAAATTTTATCGAGAAACTTGTCATGATAAAATAATATCACTTTTAATTAGAATTATTATTCACAATCATTTTTTATTCAGAACTAATAACAATAGGCCTAGTCAATGATTCTACCACTTCTTATGTTTTAATTATCTCCCATCTTTTCAGAAATTAAAACTGGAAACCACTACTACTTTTTTTTTTCTTTTTTTGATGAACAAAAAAGGGGGGGGGGGGGGTGGGGGGCGGGGGCGACCATTTGTGACTAACCCCCCAGGGTGTAACCTAATAAGGGCACGCCCCGCTAGAGAATGTTGGATTGAGCCATAACTACTGTGATCGGGTCACCACAAACCTCACTGTAGCACTCCAAGAGAGCTAGTAGGAGAGGCACAATACAAGCTAGGAACCCTTCTTCCACACGGTACCCGCCACAACTCGAACAAAGAACCTTGTGCTTGCATGTGGGATCTCTCCCAATTGGGCCACCCCTCCTGAGGCACCACTACTACTTTTTGTTACAAAAGACAATGACAATGTACATCACTTTTTCTTAACAATGATGTATAATCTATTAAAAGAAATTTCCGGTGACTTTCGCTTGCTTTCTTTCTTTCTTTTTACAACTATTTACGCTAATAATTTATAATTAACGTGGGTATAAACGATTAAGACTAATTTTAGGCTAATGAAATCATACTTGTAACGTTGCACATTTGATGCGTCCATGCTCTTATCTTAATCACATACTTAATCATGGGTGGAAGTTCCCGACAATTTCTCCTACACTTTAATTCTCCTTTTGTTTTGTACAAAACCAACAACTGGAAATTATTTAGGGTTGGAGATACATTTGAATTTAAATGTAACTGATAGGTGTAACGTTGCCTTTCTTTTGAAGTAGATTATTTCAGTCTTATCTATGTATCTTGATTCTTGAATGAAATAGGGAATGAAATCATTTAAAAAAAAAGTATTTTTCTCTCCTATTCAGAAGATTAGTCACCTCAAATCTGACTAAAATTCTATTCATTTTCTCAAATATAATACAACTTGTCTCATAACATTGGCAATGGATTATAAGTTTACTTTTTGGCGGTGTGAAAGGGTTTGGCAGTTTAGAGTGGGAGTCTGTCTGTGTGGTGGTAAAAAGGATTTGAACCTTTTAAAGTAGTTCTGCAAATCAGGGCTGCTTGGTAAGTTATTTTGCGCAACAGTTTCAGTGTTTAAACAACATTACATGCATTTTTACATACTTTTTCATCCACAAGTATTCCTAAAAAATTCAAACAACGTTGCTAAAACAACCTTACCAAACGGTATATATTTGAACCTTAGAGCATTCTCATCAGGTGTGTCAAATGCCAAATATTTGGCATTTGACACACCAAACACAAAAAATAGAGCATCATAAGGTGTGCTATATGTGCTAAAAATTTGAAACATGCTACAGTACCCTTCCATTTTTAACACGGTATGGACTGGAATGCCATTTACGTTTATTATTATTTTATTCGTCTTTCTCTCTCATCCCGATTAAAATATAACTTTGTCTTTCACGTTTAGCCACTCCTTTTCTGCCTCACCATCTCCACTCTCCAACACTCTTTTCTTCTCCCTTTTGCTCTGTTCTGCATCACACCGCCATCTTTCTCTCTCCCATGCTCCCTTCAACTTCCTCTCTACCATCACTAATCTATAAAAATCATGTTCACCGGTTTTTTTTTCCCCTTCTTTTTTGCTCTTTTCTCTCTGTTTTATGATTTGATACACCGAATCGGAAGTTTATCTCGCTGATTCGCAGTTCAATTTGAGCCACCACCAATTTACTCTCTACCATCTCACAAATTCCACCATCACTGATCTATAAAATCTCTTTCACCAATTTTTTATCTCCTTTTTTTCCCCTTTTTTTGGCTCTCTCCCCTCTGTTCTATGATCTCACACATCGAATTGCTTTAGTTCATCTCAGAGTCGCCGATTCGCAATTCAAGCTCGGTATCGCCGATCGAAAGTTCATCTCGATATCGCTGATCGGAATTTCATCTCGATATCGCCATACAGGTAAGTTCTCCATCTTCTTTGTGATTTTTGGTATTTCGGTGTCTACTTGTATTCTTGTTATTTCGGTATTTAGTTCATATGTGCTGTGTGCTATGTGCTGTGTTATTTATTTATTTTTATTTTTTTTCAATTCTAACCATAATTAATCTTAGTAACATATATTAAAATGTATTAAGAAACAATCATTTTTTGTCTTTTCGTTTGCTCATAGTTTGTTATACTAAATTGATGTTATTTTGAATTTTCATGAATTTATTTTTTGTTCATACTTTAGTTTAGTTCATTTTCAGATTGGTTGCAGATCAGTTGGGTTTTTATAATTAGTTATTAATTAAGTTAGTTCTATCAAAGATTTGTGAATGAAAAATCCTTAGCAAAGAAGAATACAGTCTCTGTTTATATACACAAAGATAAGAGCAAAACTGAAACTAACAGCTATAACGGCCTAAACAACTAACTAATAAGTAACATTTAATAATAGCATGGACTCAAGACATTATTCATCGTTCACTGATGTCTTACGGGGGAATATTAATTGTAAGGATGAAATTTTCGATTTATTTGAAAATAGTCCTATGTTAGTCCAAGATTCTCCACTGGATGATGAAGTTGCCACTTCTAAGAAAAAAACAGCACATGGTGTTGGCTTTAGTCCCGAGGAAGACAAGCTGCTTGTAGCAGTATGGCTCAATACTAGTGTTGATCCTGTGCATGGTAATGAGCAACATAAAACAACATTTTACGAGAAAGTTGCAAAATACTTCAAGACTGACTCTACACGTAGTATTTCATCCCTAACAAGCCGATGGGGAGTGATTAATAGGGAAATAGTTAAATTTTGTGGTGCCTTAGCTAAAATTGAAACAAAGAATGAAAGTGGAACCACTACTGAAATGAATGTATAAATTTTGCAATGGTCTTTAATTTTTTTAGATTTACAACACAAATGAAATGTTTGAAGAAGCTAATTATGTTATATTTATTTAATTTTTTTTTTTTTTAGATTGTGAAAGCAAGGGAATTGTTTAAAGAATTATACGGTAACTTTTTTCTATATGAACATTGTTGGCAAATGTTGAAGGATTTTCCCAAGTGGGCATCTACTGTGCCTAGGGAAGATTTAAGAAAAGAAATGCCTCAAACTCCAGATTCAATAGATCAAGGAAGGGGGGTTGGTGACACTATGGATTTCGAGAGGCCAATAGGTAGAAAAGCTGAAAAGGCTAATCGAAAGAGAAAAGATGATGGGAAAAATGTTGCAATGGAGTATTTGAAAAAGAAAATGAAAATGCTTGAAGAATGAAAGAGTTGAAAGAGAATGAAAGAATTATGATGCTAGACACAAGTGGCATGAATGAAGACCAAAGAACTTTTTATGATGGACTCAAAAAGGAAATCCTTGCAAAACAAAGATCAAGTTCTTCGTTGGGTTGAGAACTTATTGTAGGCCTTTTTTTTTTTGGTAGGAACTTGTGACAATGCCTTGATATGTATTTTGTGGCATTTTTTGGATATAGCTGATTTTAGGCCTAATTAATATGTATTTTGTAATTTTAGGCCTTAATATGAATTTGAGGGATACCCCACTATTCCTTTGTCCTCATCAAGGCATTGTGTCATATTTATGTACATTATATAAATAGTGTATATGTTGGGTACGGTTTTGTGTTGTGCTATTGATGCTGCTGTGCTATTGGTGCTAATTTGGTTATATTTTCTTATAGTTTTTATGCTTGTCTTGACTATTGGGCTCTTGTAATTGTTTCTAAAATGTATCCATTGGTTTACAATTCTTAAGTGCTAGAAGAAGATAGGAGAGGATCTCATCTTAGGCCACGTTTGTATTTAAATAAAATTTTATATTCTTTACATAATGATCAAACCTTCTTTTAAAGTTATTGATTTCATTTCATATTATGTTTCTTGCGTCTATATTGATAATTGCTTTCCAATGTTTTCTTCTAGTTTATCTCCATGGGTCGTTCTTTTTTTCATGAATTGCTTGATGATGACTCAGATGAAGATGAGATAATTATAAAACTTCTCATGGGTGAGACATCACAACGTAAGTGTCGTCGATATATCGACTGTAATTATTTGGCAGGCCATAAACGACTTTATGATGACTACTTTGTTGAAGAACCTGTATATCCTCTAAAAGTATTTCGAAGGAGATTTGGAATGAGACATTCTCTTTTTCTCCGAATCCTATCTAAGGTAGAAGCTCATGAACCCTACTTTACCCAAAAAAGAAATAATGCCAAAAAAGCTTGGTCTATCTCCCCTTCAAAAGATGATCGCTGCACTTAGGATGCTTGCATATGGAGTGATAGCTGATTTTTTGGATGAATATGTGAGAATAGCCGAAAGCACTGCAATGATGAGTCTGAAAAAATTTGTTGCAGTAGTGGTTGCTATTTTCTCAGAGCAATACTTGAGGTCACCAAACAATGAAGACATTGCTAGATTGTTAGCCCATGGCCAAAACCGTGGATTTCCAGGCATGTTGGGAAGTATTGATTGCATGCATTGAAGATGGAAATATTGTCCAACTACATGGAAAGGAATGTATTGTGGTCATGTTTGTCAGCCAACTATTATTTTGGAAGCAGTGGCTTCATATGATTTTTGGATATGACACTCATTTTTTGGACTACCTGGGTCTAATAATGATATTAAGATGTTGGAGCGGTCTCATTTATTTTCTGAGCTTGCACAAGGACATGCTCCTGCAGTTAATTACTCAATCAATGGTCAGGATTACACAATGGGATACTATCTTGCGATGACATATATCCAAAATGGTAAACATTTGTGAAGACAATCCCATCTCCACTAGGAGATAAAAAAAAAATTATTTGCAAAAGCTCAGGAGGCATATAGGAAGGATGTAGTGCGTGCATTTGGAGTGCTTCAAGCACGATTTGTAATTGTACGTGGACCTGCATGGTTTTTCTATCATGAAACACTACATGACATTATGAAAGCATGCGTAATTCTTCATAACATGATTATTGAAGATGAGTGAGATGAAGATGCAACAGTGGACTTCGATTATGAACAAATTGATGAGATTTCATGCACACCAATGTCACGTGAGCCGACAAATGAATTTTCGGAGTTCATTCAAGTTCATCAACGCATTATGGATAAAGAAGTTCATTCTCAACTCCAAAAGAATCTCGTTGAACATTTATCGCAATTACGAGGAGAGTTGTGAAAACTTTTGGTTTTGTTTATTTCTCTCCTCTTCTTTTTATGAAGTTGCTATTAAAACTTTTGATTTGTTTTATTTGTTTCATTTTGTTTATGAAGCTGCCATTAAAACTTATTGGCTATGTTGTTTCATTGTGTTAAGTTCAAGTACTAGCCAATTGTTGTGTTGTCTTAAATTTAAGTACCATTTGTAATCAAGGAAGTGGCAAGCTCAACTTTGTTTAATTCAAGTATGTGTGTAAATTTGACAGGTTAATGTTATTTCAAGTATGTCTGTTTGTGTAAATCTGACAGGTTGATGTCATTTAAGTACCATTTGTGTTGTGTTAATTCAAGTATGTCTGTTATTTGACCATCTGTGATCAAGGAAGTACCATTTAAGCCAACTATGTGTGTAAATTTGAGTTGATGTTATTGGATATGTGTTAATTCAGGTTGGCTTTTACATTGCAGTTATATAAATATGTTTTTGGCTTTTGATATGAGTATTGACAGGTTCAACATTTTTTTTTTCCTGAAGGTGACTGGTTCTAAGGGTATTTTTTTTTATTTGAATGTGACAGGTTCTGAGTTTATTTTTTTATTCCAGGTGCTGTGTTATTTTTTTTTTTTATTCTAGGTGCTGGAAGTACCATTCCAGGTGCTGTGTTATTTTTATTTTTTTTTAAAATGTGTTATTTTTATTTTTTTTAAAATGCTAAATGGAAAATATGGATTTAAAAAAATATGACAGTTGAGTAGGAGGAGCACCATGAAAATGTTACCGTTGATTAGAACAAGGATATTTGAACAAGATTGTTACCGTTAGAACAAGAATATGGCTGTTAGGAACAAGTAATAAAAAAAGAATAAAAAAGAGTTAAGAAATAATATTTAAATGAAGTTGTAAAAAAATAGAACATCTGATAAATGGTATGTTGTAAAATGATGTGCTAAAATGATAAAGTAGGTTTTTGGTGTGTCAAAATGACATTTTTTATGAGAGAGCTGATGAGAATGCTCATGTCTTATATTTCACCTCTTCCCTTTTACCACTAAAGCAAGGCACAAGGGTCAAGTGATTTGTTAATGTTAATCCGCTCAATAATTTCTTAAGCTAGGAATTTGTCATGGCTATCTAATTTGCTTTACTACAATTTTTTGATAGCGTTGTAGACTTGTAGTGACATGAGTTATCATCTCTGATGACTTGGAAGTCTACCTCCCTTATATATGTGAGAAATGCTATATTTATAACATTTTCATTATATTTTCACAACAAATACTACAGGGTAAGTTATTATTAGTTCTAATTTAAATCTACTCCTAAAATTACTTTTTTGTTTATCAGTAACAACCCATAATAATCTACTATTTAAGATTTGTTGTGAAAATATTATAAACTTAGCATTTCTCTATTTGTGCTCATAGTAATACAAATTTATCCAAGATTTTCGCAGAAACAATCCAATGGCACCCACTCAACATAGATTTGAAGGCTCTAAAATTTTCCGCGTCCTTATATTTACGTTGGATTTGTATAGTCTGCTTTGATTTAAGACAATGTAAATTGATTGATGGAATCCTGAAAAAATGAAATTTCAGCATAATCATATATGGCTTATTACTAGACTTGCTAAATTGTCTTACCCCCTAATCTACGTTAATGGGTATAGTTATAAGTTGTTATAATGTCTTTTCCCAAGAGAAACTCAAAGTTTCAGACTATGTACTTTTTATCCCAATGTTTTTTATAAATTATCCGTTGGATAGCTTCAATGAAAGTGTGTAATTGTTAATTTCGAAAGTGATTTCTACGAAAATTGTTGGTATTAATACAAAAAAGACAATAGGGATACTACAGCACGTTTTAACTGCGATTACTGGGGAAAAAAATGTGTACTTGTGTGCATGATCAAAATATGCACAAGAAGTGTTAAAAAAAAAACAAAATTCCGTATTTCATTTACTTTCTGCTCATATTAAACCAGAATACACATCATAGTGCTAAGTCTTTCCTTGATTCCCACTTAATAAAGTTTTTTTGAGAAGCACTTAATAAAGTTGATAAAGACATTTTTAACATTTTGCAATGACTTTTAATGTTTTGGACCCTAATAGAGACGTTTGCATGCAATGACTTTAATTGAAGACATTATATATTGTCGGACCCCATATGAGATTTCAGTTTGGCCATATATGTCTAGGTGAATTTGTAAAACTTTGCCATGTCCCCTTATATACGTTTTTATAGTCTACTTTAATTGATTATAATGTAAATTGATTGATTGAAAACTGAAATTTCAGCATAAATTATGAAATCAACTAAAATCTAAAAAAATAATAGAAAAAATTTCTATGCTTTGAAGTTAATACTCCCTCATACTTGAAATCAGGAGGTGGGAGCTCTACAAGATTTAGACATTAATTTAATTCAGCTCAAACAAAATGTGGAAATCGTGGACGACCATAAGCTTGGTGTTGAACATAACTTTAGGTAAAGGAAAGTGATTGTGACAAAGAAGATTGGAATTTGGAAATAATATTTACATTAATGAAACACTATGTTGGGTAGGTAGTGTATTTTAGAAATATGTAGTTAAATAATTAAATTTATCATATCCCAATATCTTAAGTTTTTGGGACAATTGGTAATTTAATGGTGTAAGTCTACGCATTCTTAAAGCATATCGACATAAAAAAATGACTAGATCTATTAATTACGATCGACGTCAAAGCATATTGATATTGAAGCATCCTATGCTTTTAACCCAATCTTAACCAAAATCAAAAGTTTGCTACTTTTCTTTTGTCTAAGTTTAAGAAATTTCTTATGATTTTATACTTTGATTTTTGTATTATTGTCTCTATTATTTTATGCTATTCTAAATATAAAAGCATATCAACATTAAAACATGACTAAATCTATCAAATATGACTGACGTTAAAGCATCTTGATATTGAAGCATTCTATGCTTTGAACCCAGTCTTAGCTGCAGTGTCGGCTCAATAGGTGAGCCAAATAGGCAATTGCCTAAGGTCCCCAGTAGAAGTATTAATTAAGCCCTAAATATTCATCAATAAATAAAAAGTAGTTGTTTTTTTATCAAAGAAAAACCAATTAAAGAAAAAACGTTTTCATTGGATGGGTCAATCATTTAATCTCTCACAGATAAATGTTAAAAGAACTCATCAATCTTCCACTAGTAAATAAATTTATACTAAAATTTTATTTAGTCAAATATATAACTTTATTAAAATTTTCAATCATAATTTTTTAGTATTTGGTTACTTCATTCAATAAATAGTGTTTATTTTAGTTGTATAGTCATTGAGTAATGCGATGGGTTCATTTTAATTTGTAATTTTTTTCCTAAAAAAATAGATTTTAAATGGAAAAAAAAAACCAAAAATTAAATAAATATTATATTAATATTTAATGTATAAGAATAGAATTCATTTAAAGTAGTCGTCTTAAGCCCCACAATACCTTGAGCCGGCCTTGCTTAGCCAAAATCAAAAGTTTGCTAGTTTTCGTTTGTCTAAGCTAAGAAATTTCCTATGATTTTATTCTTTGATTTTGTATTATTGTCTCTATTATTTTATGCTATTCTAAATACTAAAAGTAGGGGTTTTGAGAACATGAAAACCATATTTTTAAGATTGCTCTCATGATAGCTGGAAGTTTCCTTCAACTTCTCCTCGCTGCTGTTTCAATTTTGTTTTGCATAAATGATTAAATTCTAAGGAAAAAAAAAAGTCATTTTATTCAAATGCATTTTGGTTATTATCAATTGCAACTTTAAACTTAACCGAAATGCCTAATAAAGTTGTTACGGAAGAAGTAAGTGTTAATTAGAAAAAAAAAAAAAAAAAATCTTATGAAATGGTTTATTATAAAACTCCGCTCGCATTCTAAAACACACACAACTGCTACCTTTAGGTTTTCTTTAACAAAATCCAAATATTATTTATTAATAAATATTTTAAGAATTTTTTTTTTTTTTTTGAACCGTAACACTTTACTTTTGGGTTTTGGCTCATATTGGGTAGGTACGTAGTTTAAGCCTTTGGTGGCTGACTTGGAAAGTCGTCGCAACAAAGAAGGATGGGCACTTTCCTATGTGCGCAGCCTTACTGACATTTTATGCTCTCTCCCATTTACAGAAATTAAAACCGGAAACAATTTCACCTTTTGGTTGCTCGTGGAATTCGGACTCATAGTTGCAAAGAAAACAGTAATGTAAAACAATTATCATTCGCAATGCTGTCTAATCAATCAAAAGCAATTTCCAACAACTTTTGACTTCTTTCTTTGTATTTATTTATTATTTGATAACAATAATTTCTACATAATGCGTGTATAAATAATTGTGACTCGGAGGTTGTAAGATACTCATAACATTGCACCTTTTACGTGTTGATGCTCTTATTATCTTAATCACATTCTTGATCTTCTACGTTCATCCTAATCATGGGTGGAAGTTCCCTCCAACTTCTCCTCACTTTTTTTCTCTTTTTGTTGTGCATGAAACCAGCCCTTGGAAATTATTGGGGTGTGGGAGATGCTAACCTCGGCTGCAAAGAGCGTGAGAGACAAGCACTTATCAAGATTAAAGAAGACCTCATTGATGATTATGGCCATCTTTCTTCTTGGAGTACTAAAGTGGGGAGAGAAGATTGTTGCAAATGGACAAGGGTCCACTGTAATAACCAAACAGGCCACGTAACCCAGCTCGATCTCAGTATCTCGGAAGTGGAACCTTTGAGAGGTAAACTAAGTCCTTTCTTGAGTGAGTTGCAATATTTGACTTATTTGGATGTGAGTTACAATGATTTTAATCATACCCAAATCCCAAAATCCATTGCTTCTCTCTCTAACTTAAGACACCTTGACTTTTATCATGCTAATTTCGGAAGAAATATTCCTTTTCAGCTTGGGAACCTTTCTAGCTTGCAATATCTTGATCTTGGCTGGAATAATTTTAATGAGCCTGAAAACATAGAGTGGCTCCGTCCACTTTCTTCTTTAGGTTTCCTTAGTATGAGTTACATTAACCTGAGCAAAGTTAATAATTGGCTCCACGTAGTGAATCAACTACCTTATTTGACAGTCCTACGCATGCGTGCCTGTAGTCTTCCGAATATTTTTCCTATTCCCCATGTTAGTTCTTCTACTTCTTTTGATGTCCTCAATCTCTCTTATAACAATCTCACTTTGTCTTCTTCAGTACTAGAGTGGTTGTTCAACTCAAATATCAGTGTTGTTAAACTTTATCTCTTTGATAACCAATTTCAAGGTTTAATTCCTGATGCTTTCAGCAGAATATACTCTCTTGAGGTTCTTTTTCTCGATGATAATGAGTTTGAAGGTGGGATACCAAAAAGCTTCAGTGGAATGTGTAATTTAAAAACATTATCTCTATCAAGTAACAATCTTAGTGAACAACTTCTAGGAATTGTTCATAACTTGACTGGGTGTGCAAACCACTCAATAGAGGCATTGTATTTAGATAACAATCACATTATGGGATCATTTCCTGATCTCACAACATTTTCATCATTGAGAGAATTATGGCTTTCTAGCAATCAATTAAGTGGGACAATACCTGAAAGTTTGGGAAAACAATCCAATCTAGAGTATTTATATATTGGTGGTAATCCATTTGAAGGTGTTATTTCTGAAGCACACTTCTCAAAACTCACAAAATTGAAGGTGTTTCACACATATAATAACTCTTTGGTTTTCAGCTTCAGCTCTAATTGGGTTCCACCTTTTCAATTAGAGCAGCTATATTTAGTGTCTTGTCAACTAGGCTTCGGATTACCAAAATGGCTTCGAACTCAAAAAAGTTACTATTGGCTTGATCTCTCCAATTCTACGATTTTGGATTCTCTTTCCAATTCATATTGGATCTTCCCAAATCAGAAATTCTATATGAATTTGTCTGACAACCAAATTAGTGGCCACATTCCAAATTTGTCATTGGAGTCATCCTTTGGCTCTGTCATTGACTTGAGTTCAAATAAATTGGAAGGTGAAATACCACTATTTGTATTTAAAGGAGTACATTTGGATCTTTCCAATAATATGTTTTCAAAGCTAGCCTTTTCCTCATGTGCTGCCAAAAATAATAGTTTGAAATTTCTAGATCTCTCCAATAATCGATTATTAGGGGAGCTTCCTAACTGCTGGATACATTTTGGGGGACTTAAAATTCTTAAGTTGGCAAACAATCATCTTCAGGGGAAAATCCCAAGTTCAGTGGGCTCCTTAACTAAGATTGAAACACTAGATTTAAGCCACAATAATTTTAGTGGGGAACTACCTTCATCCTTGAAGAATTGCTCAAAGTTAATATTTATTGATCTTCGAAACAATAGCTTGTCGGGATCAATACCAACGTGGCTAGGGAGAAGCCATCCAAATTTAGTTGTCCTTGTCCTTAGATCCAATCACTTCTATGGAAGAATTCCTCCACATTTATGTCTTCTAACGCATCTTCAACTTTTGGACCTCGCTTTGAACAGAATCACAGGAAGTATACCAAAATGTCTCAACAACCTTATTTCCATGACTGATACAAAGAGTCCCAATGCAGCCATTAACCATTCATATGAAATACTGTCTTCAAGCTATGTTGACCGTACAATTTGGATGTGGAAAGGAAGAGAGTACGAGTATAGAAATAATCTTGTACTAGTTAAGAGCATAGATCTCTCAAGGAACAATTTAAGTGGGGTAATTCCAAAAGAAATTATGATACTTAATGGATTGATTTCTTTGAATCTCTCAAGAAACTTGCTTACTGGAAAAATCAGTTCAAATATTGGGCTGTTACACTCATTAGAAGTCTTGGATTTATCTGATAACAAGCTGGGCGGTGAAATTCCTTCAACCATTTCTCTTATTGATCGTCTGAATTCCTTGAACTTGAGAAACAATAATTTGTCCGGCAGAATTCCAACAGGCACTCAACTTAGTACCTTTAATGCCTCTGCATATGAAGGGAACCCAAATCTTTGTGGATTCCCACTTCCAAAGAATTGTTTGGGTGAAGGAACACCTCAAAATCTAACTGTGAATAGAAGTAGTGGAGATGCTAGCATGCAAAACGAGAAAGATGGGTTTATAACCCAAGGGTTTTATGTTAGTGCAACCATTGGATTTGTCATCAGTTTTTGGGGAGTTTGTGGCACATTACTACTAAACAGGTCATGGCGATTATTCTATTTGAAGTTCTTGAACAATATTAGAGATCAGATATACGTGATTGGAGGAGTGACTGTGGCCAGATTGCAAAGGCAACTTCAAAGCTAATTGGTAATAATATTTTCTCTATTTTTGGTTGTCATTGTTTGGGCCCGTTTCTAGTTTCTATAGTTTGTCAAAAAATTTCTAGTTTCCATATCTTTGAAGGCTACCATTGAATTCTACATAAAACTAGAGAAGTTAGCAAATAAAAGAATAAAAGAAAAAAAAATTTACTTACTAGTACTAGTATATTGTGATAAGAAGGGGATTTTGTTTTGGGTCACTAAAGGCTTTTTTTTTTTTTTGTTAAAGAAGATAGCAACATTCACTAAGAAGAAAATAAAAACAATACATCTTCAGCTAATGAAAACTCAATCATATATGAATGTTAGTTGTTTTGTTGTTGTTAGTATGTTATCGTTTATTTTAGACCCCCACCCAAAAAAAATACCTCATACAGTATTTTTGCCCCTGATTTTAATGGGGAAATACAAAAACCATAACCTTCTATATATATAGCACAGAATTCTTTACTTTAAAAAATATAAATTATTTTTTTTTTTAACAAAAGAAGAAAATTTTACGATCTAAAAGAAATACTTTGGGGAATTTACAAATAATTATTATACAATATGCTCCAACTTTTTTTCATTCGATAAAGAAAAGTCAAAGTTAATGTAAGCTGTGTGCCTTTTACTATTTGAAAAACCATAGAAGAGGACTTATAAGAAAAAATGATTATCTTCTCAAAGCATTCAATATATGTTCCAAAGAGTATCTTATGAGAAAAACTATACATGAAAACTATTGATTCAAAATCAAATCCTCTCCCAAAATTATTAAATTATATATATAAAAAAATCACAACAGATCACCTTAAGTTCCTAACCATTGTAGCAAAAGTTGTGAAAGTGTTTGTGTCATAAGACTTATTGTTTCATAAAAGATCATGCTTGCTCAAAAATAAAATATAAAATAAAAGATCATGCTAGCGCAACAAATATTGTCATTCTTTTATATTTTATAGAATTTTATTCTTTCAATATTGACTATTCATTAAGCGAGAAGGTTATTTTTTTTTCTATTTTTTATTTGTTTAAAATAAGTTCTACACTAAATTTATCTTTCATTCCAATATCTTAAAAAAGTATTATCCTTCCTCAAACAAATTATTTTCTTTAGTTTGTTTTTATTTTTTTAATTTTTGTTTTAATTTCTGTCTAGTTTTATATCGCCATCTTACATATATAATTTTATTTTCACACCAGGTGTTGCTATATAAGCCTCGGACTCAGAATAAATTTCTTTGGGTGATATCATATATGGAATGTATGGGTGTTTGTGTACGGTGTGTCGGTATGTGAGTAAGATTTGGTGTGTGTCTCAAAACATTTACAGTGTGATTAGGTTTGTGCTTCAATAATTAATATTTGCTGAGGTTGATAATTTGATATGTATTTTAATCTCAACCAGCAAAGTGGCTATTAGAATGTAGACTTGTTTACCCTAAAATTATTAATTTTGCATGTGCTATGATTATTGACGAAGTAGTAACATTATTTTTCTTTAAATTGCTTACAAATTACATTAATTAATGATTGAAGATTTTATTTTTTATACTATTTTTTTTTCCAATTAACAATTCTGAGAAATAAAGATAAATGAAAGATATTCTGTCAAATTAAAATTATGTAAACTCCCAAGACCTCTCGATGGTGTTCATTAAAATTATTTTCTTAAAAAAAGAAAAGAAAGAAAAAGATAAAACAAAACAGTTGGCATTGGTGTGGTTACTATGGACTTCAATCTGGGTTTTTAATATTGGGCTTAATGTAATATGAGTTTAGGTTTGGGTATTTTAATTTCTAAGTGGGTTTGAACTTTGGGTTTCTACTAGCTAGGCTTGGACTTGGAGCTTACTTGGGCTTTTAATTGGTATCGGGGTTATTGTATGTGATAATAGGAATGAGGTTTTTTTTTTTTTTTTTTTTTTTTTAATAGAAAGTTTTGTGGCTACCATGTTTGGGTAAGTAGAAATTTGACACAGTTTATGTAGATTGTAGAGTGTCCAAAGCCCTTTTCTCTCTATTTAAAATAGAGGCAGTGGATTCTCTTGTGGCTTTGAGAACTTTAATTTATAGAATTAAATGATGATTTTAATCTTAAATAAAGCTCGAAATAAAAATCCCCAAACAAAAAATTGGAGAAAACTGTGACAATTTTGTGATTCAAAATTTGAATTTTTTTTTCTTTATATACAAATTACTTATGGGTATGATTATTAAAAAATGATATTCATTTCTTGATCCTTGTTATTTATTATCGTGTTAAAACATTAATATATTTTTTGTATAGGTATTGTTCAAACCTGTCTCAAATATCTTATGTAAAGACAAAATACTTTACCAATTTCTTCTTTTTATCCACGTCTTATCTAAAAAAAAAAAATTATAAAATAATGAACCACTACACGTGTATATTACTCTGATAAAAAGATACAACAAAAAAGAAAACTATTTTTTTTTTTTTTGCGTGCAACTGTTGGAAGTGTAAGAAGCGAGGGAAAACAGGCTGTCCTGTCTGGTGTCCACTCTGTCTCTTCTTTCTCTCACTCTGTCTCTCTCAAAGTTATCTCATTTGATCCACTGAAACGCTAAGCAAACTCAAAGCAACTGTGGAATGTGGAAGCTCAAGACCGGTGCAGAGACAGTGAGAGAAGAACGTAACAATGATGTTGAAAGTGGTGGAAGTACTGGCAGTGATACGTGGCTGAGAACTTTGAACGGCCACTTGGGGCGTCAAGTTTGGGAGTTCCACCCAGAGCTAGGCACCCCAGAAGAGCTTCAGCAGATCGAAGATGCTCGACGCGGCTTCTCCGATCGGCGGTTCGAGAAACGCCACAGCTCTGACCTTCTCATGCGCATTCAGGTCTGGTCCCATGTACCCACTATCCTAAATCTGTTCAATTTTTCTTTCTTTCTTGCTTGTTTTAGTTCTATGGTGAATATGGTGAAGTGGGTTTTTGTCACTTTTGTTTGTTGAATCTAATGGTTATATGAAGTTTTGGTTTTTCTGTTAGGATTTGGATGAATTGGGGTGTTTTTGTATTTATGTATATAGGGATAATTGAGTTGAGATAATGATATGGGGTCTGTGATTACCAAAAAAAAAAAAAATGAGTGGGATTTTCAATTTTTTTTTTGGTTGGTTAACTTTTTTGTTTGTGGCATTTCTCAATTTGATTGAATCTAATGGTTATATGAAGCTTTAGTTTTCTGTTAGAGTTGGATGAATTGGGGTGTGTTTGTATTTATATATGTGTTGACAATTGAATCGAGATCATGATGTGGTGTCTGTGATTATCATATTCTAACCACCAGTTGTGAAGTGGGTTTTCACATTTTGAATGAAATTTAAAGGCCACTGCCTCCTGGATTTTGCATTGTAGAATTCAAGAGAATACTTCCATTCCAAGCGCAAAAAGATAAGGAGATAAGGGATCACCTTGTCTAAGTTCCTTACCTCCTTGGATAGAATTGTATTAACTTAAGGGCCAAAGTCTCTGGTGTTTTGAGATCCCTTAAGATTGTTCATGGGGGTGGTGGAAAATTCTAAAACTCAAGACTTATTCAGGCCTCATCTCAAGTTCCTAGGGGGGCCTGGTACTGAAATCTACTTGTGGTATGACAATTGGCACCCTGAAGGGCCTTTAATCCAGAAATTTGGTCATAGAGTAATTTATGATTCCCACGATAATTGAAGCTAATGGTTGTATTTACTTTTAAATTTCAATTCAGATTTAGATGGATTGGGTGTGTTTGTATATGTGTATATACTGAGAAATTGAGAATTGAGGTGGGATCATATTCTTCTTCTGAGCTCATGGAACATCTTCTGTTTGATAACAATTATAAATCTTTGTTGATTCTATGATATATTAAGTGGGTCTGTAATCATCAAGAAAAGAAAATGTAGACTGTGTAGGAAATGATTTTTAGTATTTAAATTTTTGGTTAGTGGCATTTATCAATTTTCTGGAAACTAATGCTTAAGAAAGAATATGCAATTTTACATTTTTTTAAAATCTGAATTTAGATGCACTGGGTATGTTTGTCTTAATGTATATATTGTGAATTAAATTGAGGTCATATTATTCTTAGGCAATTACTTTTTGCTGGGAACATATTGAAATTTGTAATTGACTTGGTTTTTTCTATTTTTCTTCTGTACCAATTGATTCACAGTATGTTGCTTTACTTTTTCTTCTCAAATTTAGTTTGGAAAGGAGAATCCATCTTTTTCTACTGTACCACAAATCAAAGTACAAGACACAGAAGAACTCACAAAGGAGGCGGTAACAATCACATTACAAAGGGCCATCAATTTCTACTCAACAATTCAGGCACATGATGTTCACTGGCTGGGGGATTATGGGGGTCCCATGTTTCTAATTCCTGGTTTGGTAAGGATGAAACCTACAAAACAGAATTTTTTCCATAAGAGTGGGGAAAAAGAAGGCAATCCCATATTTTGTGTAGTAAAAGTGGACTAATCTATGTATTGTGGTTGAATTTTAAAGCACACAGTTTCATGTTATAAGATTAGCATGTTTGATTTGAAAATTTGTTGGATTCGCAAAATGAACTGGAAGAGGTCTTGCAAGGCTTAGCAAGGAATGGGGAAAAAAAAACACAGAAGAAAAATGAAGTTCTTTCACTTCTTGAATTTTTCCTCTAAAGTTATCTTGAGCTGACCTGAAGTGTGATCCTTCTCATTAAATGCAATAGGTGATTACTCTTTCAATTACTGGAGCACTCAATACTGTCTTATCAAAAGAACATATATGTGAGATCTGCAGATATCTGTACAATCATCAGGCAAGAATATTTTCTTGCAACATAGAAGGTTTTATATATAATGCTCCTTTTCCACTTTGAATTTCACTTTTAGTCACACTGTTAATAAAGGGATAACTGCCTTACTAATATTTTTTTTTTTTTTTTTTTTTTTTTTTTTTTTTTTTTTTTTGTCTTCAATTTTGTGGAAACCTTTTTAATGATTTTATTCTCATACTCTGGTAAATTGCTTATATGATTGATGAAAACGTTATGAATTAAACTCAATAGAGCTTTGTTCTAAATTTCTAATTACTTTAGGTGTGGTAGTATTAATATTATTGATGAAAAAAAGAACTTGAAATGGTGACTTTTCTAATTGCAGAATAAAGATGGGGGTTGGGGTCTACATATTGAGGGCCCAAGCACTATGTTTGGTACTGCACTAAATTATGTTACTTTGAGATTGCTTGGTGAAGGAGCTGAGGATGGATTAGAGGCAATGAAACAAGCACGGAAATGGATCTTGGATCATGGTGGTGCCACTGCAATCACTTCATGGGGGAAAATGTGGCTTTCAGTAGGAACTCAGTGTTATTTTTTGTAAGATACTGCCAAAGAAGTTAATACCTTGAAAATACCAACTGACTTGTGGTTGATTTTCTCTGATTTCAGGTACTTGGAGTGTATGAATGGTCTGGGAATAATCCACTGCCACCAGAAATATGGCTTTTCCCTTACCTTCTTCCTTGTCATCCAGGTCTGTATTTGACTGCTCTTTCTTATACCATTAACACAATGTATGTTCAGTTTTGTCAAGGAAAAAGTATCATGTATTGCTTACGGTTTAAAAATCTTGCTAACATGGTTTAGAAAACATTGGGAAAATGTTATATATCACTTAAAATTTGTTCAATCTGCATATTCTCTGTTAAAATTTGTGAGGAAGAACTTTGATTCATGAGTGTCAACTGAGCGGGTCACTAATTGCAGTAGAATGGCTTTGTCCTCAGTTTCTTGGTTTTGAATTTCCATGTTTTCTGTTAATAGGAAGGATGTGGTGTCATTGCCGAATGGTGTATTTGCCCATGTCTTATTTATATGGGAAAAGATTTGTCGGTCCTATCACGTCCACAATCTGATCTTTGAGAAAGGAGCTTTATATGGTTCCCTATCATGAGATAGATTGGAATGAGGCTTGCAATCTTTGTCCGAAGGTAGGTAAAAATTATACCTTTTCTTCTCCTTTAAGTTTTCTACATTTAAATTTTACCCTTCCACACTATAATATTTTTTATTCTTTTTTCAAGCTCTTGCTGTTGCACAGAAAAATAATTCAAATACTAGGTTTCAAAGATACTTCAAAATAGCTGCTGTATCGGATTAATTGATATTGTATAAGTAATAATGATTGCGTCAAGATTTAGAATTGTAATAAGATATTAATCAATACTGCAGAGTTTGGTCAGGCTCCCAGACGGTCAACTTCAAAACCCATTTCTGTCCCAAACCCAAATTGTATCATGATTTCCTATTCAAAACCGTTATCCATAGTATCAAAAAATGTGGAGTTCATAAACAAAAAATGTCACATCAATTACAGATATGTATCAAAACCCTATGGTGCCCAGAGTATCATTATTGCTTACTAAAATTTGCTAGCTTTTTAGCACTTTCCAACACCATCAAGGTTTTATTTTTATTTTTAATTAAAAAAAAAAAAATCATATCTTAGGTTTGTTGTCTATTGAATATAAGCTAACTTATTTTTTGGAGCCATGTGAATGTAAGCTAACTATATGACTATTGCTCTTAAGTTTTACTAACAAACCCTCTAAATTGGTCTTAAAAAAACAACTGAATTAGACAATGAGCTAATTTGAGTTCATAGATACGTTAATATGCAATAGAACATCTGATTCAAAATAAGATTTAATATGCAACTTCTGTCATGTTTCACCCCCTGTTGATGCTTACATGGGTTGCTTTACAAATATTGTTAGGAAGATCTATACTACCCCCATCCACTGGTTCAGGATATCCTCTGGGGATCTCTCTACTATGCCTATGAACCTGTTTTTATGCGTTGGCCTGCAAAAAGATTGAGGGAGAAGGCTCTACAAACTGTAATGCAGCATATCCACTATGAAGATGAAAATACTCGGTATATAGGCATAGGGCCTGTCAATAAGGTAATTTTTTTTAAGATGTGAGAGAGAACTAGAGAGCAAAGTTTGACATTGGAAAATTTTAATTTGAAGCTATGAGGAAAAATGGTTGATAGTCATTCAAACATAATATCAATTGTAGAGTTAGATTAATTAACTTCTTTAGCTCTATACCTTCACTCAAATGCACTCATTGTACTTTTTGGTAGTTCCATTGAGCTATTGGCCTTGTATATATATTTTTCTCACTCATGCTCTCCATTTTTTTTTTTCTTTTTTCTATTCCTCTCTCTCTCTCTCTCTCTCTCTCTCTCTCTCAGATATGCTACAAGAGAGGCTTCAATTGCTTCAACCTCCTAATGTACCCCCAGCACCTACCTTCCTAGGCATCTAAGGGACTGCCAGCATCATCAAAATGAGATGAGCTTTGAGGCATACATGGAACTTATGGGTCACCTCAAGGAGACCGACATTCAGTGGGTCGTGGAATGGTGGCATATCTCAAACATGGTTCATAGTTGCTGCAAGGATCGTTGTGTGACTTTAGTTGGGCTTCATTGCTGCTCCTATTACTCTACTTGTCGTATCTCAAGGAAATTTTGGAGAACGTCAAGGAGCTCCTAATGATGAAGTGCCTTCCACATCGAGGTGTTCAATAATAGGATCTTAGGCAGGATCAGTGAGGCTTGGCCACACCGTAGGGTGACGAAAGACATTGTTCCTCCTCAATACATCTACCCCATTGCGAGGTACAAACAATGATTGGAGGATGACATGAAGTGGATTATGAGGGATGAAAAAGCTTACATGAAGACTAGCAAGAAAGCAAGGAGAACTGAGTGACCACCCTAATATGCTCCATATTTTACTTTTCTGCACTTTATGATTCTCATGTTTTTGTTTTTGAATTTAACAAAAGATTGGAATGTTCCAAAAACAATCTTATTACTTTTAATTTGAGTAATGAGAGAATCATTTTTTGTTATCTTCGCTTATTGTCACCTCATTTATTTATTTATTTTTTCTTTTGCTTTCATTTCTTTTTCCTTTGCCATATATTTTTTGCCTATGGTTTTTTCCTCTAACTTTTGCGTAGATCGCCCTTTTGAGTTTTCAATCTAGCGGGGTTCTTTTGTCTTAATTTTTGTCTAGGTCGCCCTTTTGAGTTTTCAACATAGTAGGCTTTTTTTTCTCTTTAAATGTGGTATTTTCGAAGTCTATCTATGTTAATGGGGCGAAGTATCTCTTCTCCATCCAAATTTGTGATCCTTGTGGCACCTTTAGACACAATCTTCTTAATGATAAAAGGCTCAGGCCACCTTGGCTTCATCCTTCCTTCTGGATCAAAAGTCTCATCTCTAAGCACCTTTAGGACCAAGTCCATTTCTTTAAGGTTTCTCGGTTTTCCTTTCTTACTGAATGCTCTAGCAATCGTTTTTCGGTACCCTTGTGCATGATATTAGGCCTTAGCCATTTTCTCGTCTATTAAAGCTAATTGTTCATATCTCGCTTTAGCATAATCCTCTTCTAGGACCTTAGTTTCCACCAACACTCTTAGAGATTGTATATCCACCTTAATAAGAAGCACCGCCTCACTACCATAAATCAAAGAGTAAGGTGTTGCCCCAATCGATGCTTGGATAGAAGTTCTATAACCCCATAAGGCAAATGAAAACTTCTCGGTCCAATCTTTGTATGTCACTACCATCTTGGCTAGGATATTCTTCACATTCATATTAGCTACTTCTACTACCTCATTTGCTTGTGGTTGATATGATGAAGACTTGTGATGCTTAATGCCATATTCTTCTATGACCTTTTAGACTTCACCCTCAAAGTGGGAACCATTATCGGAGATGATCTCATAGGGCACCCGAAATTGAAATATGATGTTGTTTTCTAAGAATCGAGCCACATGCTTAGCTTTTAACACGAAGTAGGAGGCTGTTTCCTCCCATTCGGTGAAATAGTCAATTGCCATTAGGATGTATTCATGCCCATTCGAGGCCTTGTGAGCTATCCTTCTAATCACATCTATGCTCCAAACTGAGAATGGCCATTGGGAAATCATGCTATACAACTCACTAGGTGGTACATGGTTCAAGTTAGCCTGTGTTTGACAATCATGGCAACTCTTCACATAGTTCATACAATCAGTCTCCATTGTATTCCAATAATCCCCAATCCTTAGGATTTTCTTGGTTAACATTCTTCCATTCATATGAAGGCCACAAATCCCTTGATGAACTTCTTCCATTACCCTCTTGGCTTCTTCTTTCTTCAAGCAACAAAGATGTACACTATTATAGAACCTTTTATAGAGTTGTCCTTCACATAAGATGTATTGTATTGCCATCATCCTAATGGAATGACGTTCTCACTTGTCGACACTATCCAAATATGCCCCTAGTTCCAAGAACTTCACAATGTCATAGTATCATGGAACTTCCTCTTCCTCAATGGTTAATACTGAAGCCTCGATCTTCCTTGTGCACTTTCTCATAACTTTGCTCAATCTCTAAGGGATGTGTCCACACTCCCTCAGGTATTTCAACCATGGAGGCCAAAGTAGATAAGGCATCCACAAATTAATTTTGAGTTCTAGGGATGATTGTGTACTCAATCTTGTCAAAGGTTTTGGTTAAGTCTTCCAAGTATTGTTGATAAGGCTTCAAGTGTTCCTCTTTCACCTTTTACAACTTTTATGCTTAGACTATAACCAAAGTGGAATCTCCAAAAGCTTCGGCCTTATTTACCCTTGTAAGGTTGAATTTAATCAACCATTCTATTGGCTTTATTCCGTGCCAAATTTGTTTGTATTTATCATTTAGTAATCCTGTATTTAGGTGGGATTCATGTAAGGGTAGTGTGTGAGAGAGTATGAAGTAATGCTCAAGATTGTGCAGTGATGCAGGGACTTACGGATAGCTTGCGGCTTGCAAGTCGCCAAAACATCACATGCCAAGCATGCGAAGAAGCTAAAGCGACATGCCAACTGAAGCACTACAGAACAAAAAGTCCAGACTGGCCATTCAGTTATCTCGCGGCTTGAACTCGCGGCTCAGTCAAGTCACGAGGCCAAGCCACCAGCTAGCCCTGTTTTGGAAAAATGACTCATCGCATTCCAAACACACACTACTATATATAGACCCTTATACCCACGAAATGTAGAAAGCTTCTAGAGAGAATTTTGAGAGAGAAATCCTAGAGAACAACAAGATTAATTCATCCACAATTTTTATATAAAGATTCTTCAAATTCCTCTACTCTCA
Organism: Quercus variabilis; assembly: GCA_030445155.1. NCBI lineage: Eukaryota > Viridiplantae > Streptophyta > Magnoliopsida > Fagales > Fagaceae > Quercus > Quercus variabilis. Next base: position 89,863,761 of record CP129449.1, on the reverse strand, counting down.
TCCTCTCCATTGTTACATTCTTGAGAGGTTCTTACCCAAATCCTTTTCTCACCATACCCATATCTGTGAGAAGGCTATTTGGTGCTTTGGGAAGCAGTTAGGAAGGGACTAATGGTTATTAGTTGATGCTATGGGCTATAGCGGAATCTAGTAAGCTAAAGAAGACAAAGGTTCAGCGCAACCTCGTTGGAGTAAGAAGCTTAGAAGGCTTACGTACAGTGGGTAGATTAGACTTGGAGGGTCTTTTGCTATTCATGTATCCCAACTTCATTCTTTAGTGGATTATTGACTGCTTGGAGGGCGGCAGAGAGGTTTTACGCCGAGAGTTTCGGTTTCCTCTACTATAACACATTGTTGTGTTGTTCTTGTGTTTGCATCTCTCTTCCCTTAATCTTTGCCATTTAATTTCTACTGTGGATGTGATTTTATTTGGTTTAGATTTTTTATCAATTCTGGTATAAGCTTATATTCACTTTCTGCACATACATTGTTTGATATTAAGCTTGAATTGGTAATTTATAAATTGGGGGTCTAAACATTCATAGTGTTTTATATACTAATTGAACATTCAATTGGTATCAGAGCGGGTACACTCACTGTGGTTTTATTACTTGAGTGTGCTCCTAGACCCCTTGGCTTGCTATTGAAAGTGCTATGGCAAAGGCCAATATAAAGTGGACTGGAGGTGTTTGTGATAATGACTCTATGAACATGTTTGAAGATTGTCCTAGTAATGAACTTTTAGAGTTATTCAAGTCAAAGAAACATGCTAGAATTTTTATATAGATGCTAAAATCATTAGTTCATAGAAATCATGATGTTCATAATAGCTTGTGTGAGTCGATTTCCTTGGTTGAAAAATATAAGAAAAGGAATAGATGATTATGTGATAAACTTGATGGCCTAAAAAGAAAGCTATATTCTTCTATGAGTGAAGAAAATAAAGATGAGTCCTGCTTTGATGGTCAAGAATGCCTATCACATGCTTGTTTTTTTGTTCACACCGCATTGAAAGTATTTAATTCATGTTTGTGGTATCTTGACAGTGGGTGTTCAAGGCATATGACCGGAGACAAGTCTTTATTCAAAACTCTAAAAGAGAAGGAAGATGTTTATGTGACATTTGGAGATGGTAGTCACTCACAAGTTCTCAAAAATGGAACTGTTGAGATTTCGGGACTGCCCGTATTGACTGATGTGCCGTACATCAAAGGATTGAAAGTGAATTTGTTGAGCATCACTCAAATATGTGGTGAAGACTTCTTAGTCCAATTCTTGAAGAAATGGTGTCTAATCCTAAATGATGAGGGTGTCCAAGTGTTGAAGGGACTAAGGACTACCGACAATTGCTATGGTATCATTCCCAAACCAAGCATAGCCTGTCAAAGTGCTCAAGTGAATTTCTTGGACCTATGGCATCAACGACTTGGGCATGCTAATTACAAGCAAGTGGCTAAAGTCTCAAAGCTAGAAGCAGTGGTTGGTTTGCCAAAGTTTGGGAAAATTGAGAAAAGTGTTTGTGGTTCATGTCAAATGGGAAAACAAACAAAATCAGCTCATCCTAAGGTGAATGTAGTTGCTATTCAAGACCTTTGGAGTTACTTCATGTGGCTTTAATGGGCCTAACAAGAATTGAAAGTATAGGCAGAAAATGCTATATTATAGTGGTAGTTGATGATTTCTCAAGGTACTCTTGGGTGGAATTCCTTAGAGAGAAGTCGGAAGCATGTGATAAAATGGAAAGGTTATGCAAGAGGCTACAGAATGAAAAAGGGGTTCCCATTGTCAAAATCAAAAGCGATCATGGGAAGGAATTTGAAAATGCTAAATTTGAAGCCTTTTGCAATAAGCACGGCATCAAGAAGGAATTTTTAGCTCCAAAGACTTCATAACAGAATGGGGTAGTTGAAAGAAAGAATCGGGTAATTCAAGAGATGGCAAGAGTCATGTTACTCAACAAGAACATTCCACAAAAGTTTTGGGTTGAAGCTGTGAATACATTATGTCATATTGGGAACATAATTTATTTCCAAGCAGGGACAAAGAAGACATCATATGAGATTTGGAGAGAAAAGAAACCGAAGGTGAAATATTTTAGAATATTTGGAAGTAAGTGTTACATTCTAAATGATAGGGAAAATCTTGAAAAATTTGATGCTAAAAGTGATGAAGGGATATTCCTAGGATACTCCACAAATAGCCGAGCATATAGAGTGTACAACAAGCGCACTAAGATGGTGATAGAGTCAATAAATGTGGTCATAGATGACACCATCTCAGAAAAGGACTAATGATGATGGCAAGGGGCTAAATCTTATGAAGAATGAGGATGATGATGATATGTCTCTAGGTGATGATGCTGAGAAAGAATCACCTGAAAAGGAGTCTACACCTCCTATATCAAGAAGAGAGACTAGATCAACACAAGAAGTTTCGAGCCCACTCACACCTTCGGAAGTCAAACCTCCAATTTCTCGTGATGAGGAACCTTCAACTTCCAAGAGACCATCGTCAAGAGTAACTCTCAATCACCCAACAAGTAATATCATTGGTGATGTGAATAAGGGACTTCGGTTGAAAAAAGGACCAAGCTACAGTGTGAATCATGTAACATACAATTGTTATCTTGCTTAGTTTGAACCCAAGAAGGTAGAGGAAGCTCTCAAAGACGTGAATTGGATAGAGTCTATGCACCAAGAGCTACATCAATTTGTTAGAAATGATGTATAGGAGTTGGTTCCAAGGCCCAAGGATACACATGCGATTAGCACTAAGTGGATTTTTAAGAACAAGACTGATGAAGATGCTGAAGTTTTCTGAAACAAGTCTAGATTGGTGGCTCAAGGATACACTCAAGTTGAAGGCATAGATTTCGATGAATCATTTGCACCGGTAGCAAGACTTGAATCAATCCGAATTCTTCTCTCCATAGCATGCATTATGGACTTCAAGTTGTACCAAATGGATATGAAGAGTGCTTTCTTCAATGGTTTTCTGAATGAAGAAGTATTTGTTGAGCAACCAAAGTGATTTCAAGACCCTCAGTTTCCAGATCATGTGTTAATGTTAAAGAAAGCATTGTATGGGTTGAAGCAAGCACCAAAAGCATGGTACGATTGCCTCACCACATATTTATTGGATTGTGGTTTCAAGAGAGGCCAAGTTGATCGAACACTGTTTGTTAAAAGAGATGAGAAATCTCTCCTTGTTGCCCAAGTGTATGTGGATGATATTGTTATATTTCATATTCCGCACATATATTGTTTGATTATAAGCTCGTGTTGGTAATTTTTATTTTGGAGGTCTAAATGTTCATAGGTGTTTTACACATTATTTGAACTTTCAGATCTGATTTTCACTCTCATTTTTAAACACAACAACTGTGAAGGTTGTTTAGCATGATTCACGTAGTCCAGCTAGTTGCCATTCTTGAGTTGAATGATAGGAACTTAGCACTATTCTCTGTAAAGTTGTTATTTACAACTATATGTTTTGTTGGCTTTTATTTCGTGCCAAATTTTATTGTAATTTTATTCAATCTTTTGTACCTTATATTTATTATGGGATTTGATTGTAAGGGTTGTGTGATAGAGAGAGAGTGTGTGAAGACTCAAGTAATTGAAGATTGAAGAGGTTTCACGGGTAGCTCGCGACTAAGCATTCCGCGAAGTGACTCATGTGCCTTGTATATGCTGGAATACGAAGAGTCAGGCCAGGATGGAGACAGTTGTGTTTCGCAAGTGTCTCACGGGTAAGGCCTTCCTGCGAGACACCTGCGAGACACCCGCGAGACATTCTGTTCTACCAGACTGTCCATTCTGATACATAGTTTCTGTGCCTACACTATTTATACCCACATTACCTACAAATGTTGAGAAGTGTTTCTTGAGAGAAAATCCTACCCAAACACCTTGAGAGTTAGAGATTGTTATACCCATAATCCTGTACACATTTGCTTGTGGAATTTTCTCAACTCCTACCTCTCCATTTTCATACCATTGAGAGGTTGATAGCCCAAACACTTACCACACCCTTTTAGAGTGTCAAGTGAAATTTTGGTGTTGTTGGGAAGCATTGGAAGAAGCTAAGAATGGTAGATGCAACATGGGGCTTGTTGCGGGATCTAGAGAACTAGACAAGACACGGTTCCAAGAAGTCTTGTTGGAGTAGAAGCTTGGAAGGCTAAGGTACATTAGGTAGATTAGGCTTGGAGAGTCTCTTGCTAACCCATGTATCCTAACTGATTGTCTAGTGGATCGATTTCTGCTTGGAGGGCGGTAGAGAGGTTTTTCGCCGAGTTATTCGGTTTCCTCTTCGATAACACATCGGTGTGTTATCTTGTGTTTGCATCTTTATTCCCTACTCTTTTACATTCCATTTTACTACTGTGTTGCTTTGTTTATGGATTATGACAGGTTACAATCTGAATGACCCCTTGTGATTAACCATAATTAATTAATTTAGCCAAGTAATTAATTAATCAATTAATCATGCAATTTTATGGAAGCACAAACAAATCACCAACAACTAAATATGCAGCGGAAAATAAATAACACGGTGATTTATTTACGAATGGGGAAAATCCTAATGGCAAAAACCCCACCGGGTGATTTTCAGGTCACCACTCCCGAAACTCCACTATTATCAAATCAAGCAGTTACAATTAAAGGAATCCCAAGTACCTTACTAAACTACAGTTGAACCCTTACCCCAATACCCAATTGGACTTGATCTGTAGTGACAGTTTCCACCTTTGATGCACGGCTTCCAAGTACGTGACTAACCAATGCGCGGATCCACGTATGCGACTTCAGAACACCAACTGAGGAAGAATGGTTGGCTGCAAAATTCTTCAGTTCATCCTTTATGATGAATAGCAGGAAGATGCTTGGTTATAAAACCTTATGGTGCAAATACACAGCAACTTCTTAATGGAAGATGAACTAGGTCAAGAACTTCGTCTGTTAATCACAATTTGCTTGAACAGAGATTGCTCAATGCTAAAGCCACTTGTGTCACGCTTGATGGCTCTTAAAACAATCCTTTTATATGTTTAGGGTTAGAAGAAAAGAAGTCCCAAAAACATATTCACGGATCCCAAGAAAATCAGATTGAAAATCTGAATTTTTTAAATCTCGACAGATAGTAGGTGTCGAGGTAGCTATCGAGCAGGTGTCGAGCTTTAAAAACTTTGCACTTCAGCTTGCTTTCTCTTGGATAGACTTGATGACTTCAATACTTGACCTTGAAACATTGTTTCTTGAAGTATTAATAACACCTAGAACTACCCAATTACAAGTAGAGTGCGTTTTGTCAAAGGATTAGCCAATTTACATAACTAAGTGACACATGTTCTTAATCAAGTTAAAACATATATGTTCTAACAATCTCCCCCTTTGGCAATCCGTGACAAAACCACAACAAACAAATGAGCATATGAGAGAAGTCATAAATCACTCAACTCATATTCACTTGTTGAATACAATAAAATCTATCCTAACACAAACTCTTGAAAAATTTTGCAAGAAGAGAGCTTATAGTATGTAGACTTTGACAACCTGTATTTCTGAAACACTTTAAACAAAACTCATCAAAGCATCTTGTGTGAAACAGAAATAAATAGATTGCATACAAGAATAAAGAACATGTGTATAAAGATAGAAAAGAAACAACACATGAAGAGAAAGGTGAAAGAAACATACATCCACATATAAAGAATATAAGTACAATGTATGTAAAATGGTCAAAGGACCTCATATACAAGATCAATGTATCTAAGAGATAAGAAAAGAAAAAAAAAATACATATATAGCCTCACTGCATCCCTAAAAAATGACAACACTCTCCCTATAAAAAATGTCCTATACTAACTTTCCCCCTAAGATGACTACTCTTATAGTCCAAAACTACTTCCCCTTTTCGTCACGGGTGACAAAGGGTAGAGTGTCATGTAGACATCTCATCGGCAGAGCTAGCATCCCCATCATCATCATCATTGTCATCCTCATTATCCTCAAAATCTGAAACTGCTGGAGTAGGTGGTGAAAGAGTAGTCTCTGGAGCAAATCCTCCCATGATCGCCTGCTGTCGTGCAATACGACCCACACGAACATTCACCTGATACAACTCAGTAGAAAGTGTATCAAGACGAGTGTCCATGCACTGCAGCTGCGCCATAATATCTCCAAAGGATACATTGCTCGAAAAGGAAGAAGGAGCAGGTGTAGATGGAGCTGATCTGGATGGAGCCGAATGAGAGGGAGGAGTGGCACCTGGCTGTCTCGACCTGAATTGCGCCTCACTATGTTTTACAGTAGCGGCATCTATGGCAGATATATGTGTGAAGTGGTCGGACACAGGAAAGGGAACGGAAAAATGGCGTAGAATCCGCGTGATAGCAGAAGGAAAGATGAGCTTATCACGGGACGCCGAATCAAGATACACATCTATGATAGACCAGATGAAGTGAAAAGGAAAGTGTATGGTAAGATGCTCTAGCAAAGATAGCAAAAATCGAGCACAAGGCTCTGTGATAGAGTTATAGTGAGAAAGAGGATGGAGAACAAAAGTCATCACCATGTTAATGAATCTAGGACCTTTAGCAAAAGGCCTACATGATGTGAACTGATGCTCATCCTAATCAGCAGGGCGCTCACGAAAAGCAGAAATGAGCTCATCTTTGGACACAGTCCTCAGACGCTCACAAGAGGGTTAATCAGGAAACTCTATCCTAGGTACCTGAAGCACATCTGCAACTAACTGCGGTGTGACAGGAATGCGTGTACCTCGAACGTGAGTGAAGAAGAGAGGTACTGAAAGATCAATTCCGTGCATGTGGGAGTAGAACTCCTGCATCAGCACGAGAGGGCAAGTGACCGGGATGTCACACAGTGACCCCCATCCCCTACTGTGAATGACAGAGGGAAGGTCAGTATCGGCGAAGTCCGCCAGAATAACTTGGCATTCCGAATGAACACCTCGTTTAGAAAAGTTCTCCGAAAATGCCTTATGGGCATCTCCATCACGGAACCGAAGGTTAAAGGGAGCAGTATCAGAAGAAGTAGAAGCTCCAGAACGCGAAGGGTTCCGAGTAGGAGTGGATTTACGTTTGGGTGCCATAGACACTACTAACGTAAAAGAGTGAGAGAAAGAGAGAGAGAGACACTCAGAAAATTTCACAAAACAGTTCATAAATGACAAATATCTTGAATAACAAGTACGTATGCATGGGAATGCATGATCATGTGATATGCAAAACACAAATTTCATCATGGGCTCAGCCCAATCCAATCCTACCAGCACACAGCATATAGCACACATCTAAATGCATGTAAATATCATTATAATGCACATGAAATGCAATGTATGACATTTTAACAACATTTAAGTGTAAACCTAACCCAAAATTTCAAGAAAAACTCAACAATTTTGAAAAACCCCAAATTTTTATGAAAAATCTCAAAAACTAGGTTTTCAAACATGCAATGCATGAAAAAGGAAGAGAATAGAGATCTTACCAAGTGATTTGTGCAAGAAATGATCAAGATCCAAGAGGGTTGGAGGATTTGAGTGAAAGGGAGATGAACAGACACAGAGAGATCAAGAGAGATCGAGTGAGAACTGAAGAAAATCGCGACAGAACCTTAAATAGGCACCTCAGTAAATCTCGACAGCTGAGGTGTCGAGAGGTATCGAGGAAGTTGTCGAGGAAGGTATCAAGAAAATTGCCTTCGACAACTGAAGGCATCGAGAGGTATCGAGATGCATGAAGAAATTTAGATACGTGATGCTCGATCGATCGCGAAGGTGTCGAGAAGGTATCGAAGAGACAGAAGATATCTCGATCGATCCACAAGGTGTCGAGAAAGAAGACTCAAACAGCATAAGTGAATCTCGATCGATCCATCAGGTGTCGAGAATCTATCGAGGGGACAGAGACTTTCTCGATCGATCCATCAGGTGTCGAAGAGGTGTCAAGATTGCGATAAGAAACAACTTGAGAAGCTTGACAGATGACCAGGTATCGAGGAGGTGTCGAGGGAGGTGTCGAGCCAGCAGTAAAAAGCAGTTTATCGAGAAGGGAAAAACACAGACATGAATGCAATCCAACACACATCTCAACCAAAGATCCACTCAACATATAAACCTCTAAAAAACATCTCTCAACAAAAATATAAGCACAAGGATCATCCAAAATGCACACACACACTAAACAAGTCTAACCAATTTTATATTTCAAAATCAAGTTATGACAGTTTAGTGAGCATACATTAGCACATGTAAAACCTTTGTGATGGCCAAATCACATTGTACCTGCACATGTATCAAGAGTAGCAAAGAATATTGCGTGTTGTGTGTGAAAAACATCGCAAGATTACATATGTGTATACATGTTATGATGATCTGAGATATGAGAAAATAACTTTTGACTCACACACAATCATAACTATTTGATGGGGATTATCACCTTCAAGGTACATCCTATAACTCCCACATCTCCTAGAATACACGCTTGCAACCATATTTAAAGCATTTTTAATCTTTTTGCTTTTTATTTTCTTTGCATGTTTTCTTTTATTTTAGCATATCATACATGGGTATATAAAAGAGAGAAAAGAAATACCCAAGATGTTAAGCATTTGACATCGTACTTTTGCTATGCCGAAGCATACGAATGTCTTTGACACTGCACTTTTGCTATGCCGAAGCATACAGGTGTCATATTATGATTGGCAGACATTAGTGGTGAGATGGTTATTTATGCCTTTCTCTTAAAATTTTTTAGTCCTATCTGTCAAAAAGAGTGATATGAGTGTTTAGTTTTAAAAGATAACCTAATCTTACTCATCACAAACAAGAGCCACAAAGCTCACTTGCTTAGTTGTGCATAGAGATGCTCATCTAAGCTACAAGAGATACAAAGTTTAGAAAACTTTGTTTCATTGGCCATCCAAGGTACACAAGTACCAAAGTACACATAACACACACTGTTTTTGTATTTTTCTGATTTTTCAATTTTTTTTTAATATCAAAAACAAAATAAACAAAACTTGAAAGTAAACACTCAAAACATGTTAAACAAAATGAAGCAAAAACTAGATGCATATGCATGAAGAAGAGGGGCAAGAGAAGGAGATCAATCCATGGAGATGAAACCAATGTTTTGACGAAGAAATTCAAAACGTTTGCTATCAAGAGGTTTGGTAAATAGGTCAGCCTTCTGATCATCAGTGTGAATAAATTCAAGAGTGAGAGTACCATTTTCGACAAGCTTCCTAATGAAGTGATGTCGAATCTCTATGTGTTTGGTTCGAGAATGTTAAATCGGGTTCTTAGAGAGATTAATGGCACTGGTATTGTCACAATAGATAGTGAGATGCTCTTGACTAATACCATAATCATGAAGGAGTTTTTCCATCCAGAGGAGTTGTGTGCAGCAACTACCAGCAGCAATGTATTCAGCTTCCGCATTGGATAATGAGATGGAGTTCTGCTTTTTACTCATCCAAGAGACAAGATTGTTACCCACATAAAAACAACCCCCCGAAGTACTCTTTCTATCATCAGCATTACCAGCCCAATCAGCATCAGAGTACCCAGCTAAGACACCATTAGTGTCCTTGCTATACCACACACCAAACTCAGCAGTGGTATTGACATACTTTATGATTCTTTTTAAAGCGGTCATGTGGGATTCCTTGGGATTAGCTTGATATCTAGCACACACTCCAACACTGTAACTAATGTCTGGTCTACTAGCAGTGAGGTAAAGAAGACTACCTATCATTCCTCTATAAAGAGAGGGGTCAACACTCTTACCTAACAAGTCTACAGTAAGTTTCACATTAGGGCTCATAGGGGTTCTAACAGAACTAGCAGATTCCAAACCAAACTTTTTCACAAGATTTTTAGCATATTTAGATTGAGAAAGAAATATACCTGAATCTTATTGACGAATCTGTAATCCTAGGAAGTGAGTCAGTTCTCCAATCATGCTCATCCCGAACTCGGCTTGCATGAGTTTTGAGAAGCCATGAGCAAATTCATCCTTAGTCGACCCAAAGATGATATCATCAACATAGACTTGAGCAACTATCAACTCATCATCTTCCCTTTTGGTGAAGAGAGTTTGATCAGCATTTCCTCTTGTGAACCCATGTGACACCAGATATTGTGTGAGTCTATCATACCAGGCTCTTGGAGCTTGCTTCAACCCATAAAGTGCCTTTTTAAGGTATAGCACATGATCCGGGAAGTGTGGATCAATGAATCCTTTTGGTTGAGCCACATAGACATCCTCTTTGAGTAACCCATTCAAGAAGGCAGTCTTTACATCCATCTGATAGAGTTTGAAATTCAGCTGACATGCTAGGGCAAGCAGAATTCTGATTGACTCCATTCGGGCAACTGGGGCAAATGTTTCATCATAGTCTACTCCCTCCATTTGCGAGTTTCCTTGAGCTACAAGTCGGGCCTTGTTGCGAATCACATTGCCTTCTTCATCAGTCTTGTTGCGAAATATCCACTTTGTACCAATGATGTGCTCACCTTCTGGTCTAGGTACTAGTGTCCAAACATCATTCCTCTGAAACTAGAGTAGTTCATCTTGCATTGCTTCGACCCAACTTTCATCTTGTAGTGCTTCCTCAACTTTCTTGGGTTCAACCTGTGACAAATAACAGGAATAAGACACAAAGTTAGCAACACATTTTTTAACTGTACGTTTCCTTAATGTGAGTTCATTCATGTTTCCCACAATATCTTCAGGAGGATGATTTAATTTGATTCTAGATGAGGGTCCTTTTTCTTCATGAGACACAGAATCTGGTGAAGTAGGAGCATCTGCAGAGTTTTCCACAATACTAGGAGTACTTGAAGACACAGGTTCTGGTTCAACAATGTCTTGAACTTCATTAGGCTCAGGAGGAAGAATTTCTTTAGAGAGTTCCTCAATGCCTTTCTCAGTGCTGGAATCTAAAGACTTATCAATGACCACATTTATTGTTTCCATTACTTTCAGAGTTCTCTTGTTGAATACCCGATAAGCCTTGCTTGTAGATGAGTATCCCAGAAATATGCCTTCATCACTTCGAGAGTCAAATTTTCCCACATTCTCTCTATCCTTAAGGATGAAGCAAGTGATTCCAAATATCCTAAAATACTTCACATTTGGCTTTCTTCCTTTCCACAACTCATAGGGAGTCTTTTTGGTACTGGGTCTGAAGTACACCCTATTAACCGTATGACAGGCAGTGTTTACGGCTTCTCCCCTTAAGTTTCAAGCCACATTTTTGTTATGCAACATGGCTCTGGCCATCTCTTGAATAACTCTGTTCTTTCTTTCTACCACACCATTTTGCTGAGGAGTAATAGGAGTAGAGAACTCTTGAGATATACCTGATCTTGTGCAAAAAGACTCCATGTATGAGTTTTCAAATTCTTTACCATGGTCACTTCGAATTCTATCAATCTTTAAGCTCTTCTCATTCTGCAGTCTTGTGCACAAAGCCTCAATGTACTCAGGAGCATCAGACTTGGATCGGAGTAAGATGACCCAAGTGTATCTAGTGAAGTCGTCTACCATAACCATGATGTACCTTTTTCCACCAAGAGACTCGGTTCTAGTTGGACCCATAAGATCTAAATGTAAAAGCTCCAATGGTCTGGAAGTAGCTGAAATCTGAGTGCTCGGATGCTTAGCTTTTGTCTGTTTCCTAAGTTGACATGGTCCACACACTACATTGTTCATTCTGCTAAGCTTTGGTATTCCCAAGACAGATTCATGCTTAGATACAATGGATAGATGCTTGTAACTAGCATGTCCCATTCGTTGATGCCATAGTTCTTCATTAGGCAAACAAATGCTATTGCACACTACATCGGCATCAGGAACCAATCCATAGCATTTGTCTAGAGTGCAAACCCCACTAATAAGCTTCTTTCCAGACTCATTCATGACAAGACACTTTCCCTTTGAGAACAGCACCATGAAGTCTTGATCACATATCTGACTTATGCTCATTAGGTTAACCCTTAGACCTTCTATATAAAGAACATTCACGATGTCTGGCAGTCCTGGTAAAGATATGATTCCTTTCCCCTTAATTTGTGACTTGCTTCCATCACCAAAAGTCACATTGCCACCCTTTTTAGGCTCAAAGATCTTGAAGAGAGATTGGTCACCAGTCATATGTCTTGAGCAACCACTGTCAAGATACCATAGACATGTATCCATTACTTTGAAAGCATACTTCATCATGAAACACACTTCATGCTTGGATGACAGATCAGAGGGAATGGTTCTTACTTGCTAAATGTTCATTGTAGTCATCCTTTAATGGCTGTTTTTGTATGATTAAGATATGCTAACATTTTTTATAGTGTTTACAAACTTGATCGCACTTTACTTGCTTATGTATGTACCTTGTGTTCAACTTGTCATAAGCTTAATGAAAGTTTTGTTTGTGTGCAAGTGTTTTAGGTTACAGGTATATACGTGCAAGTGCTTCACAACTTCTAGATTAGGTGTGAGTGAGTTTTGCCATTGTTCCTAAACTCACGTTTAAGTCTAGAGTCCATTTTAGGGGTTTTGTCATGGAATAGCCAAAGAAGGAGATTATAAAGTTGTTATTTACAACTATGTGTTTTCTTGGCTTTTATTCCGTGTCAAATTTGACTGTAATTTTATTCAATCTTTTGTACCCTGTATTTATTGTGGGATTTGATTGTAAGGGTTGTGTGATAGAGAGAGAGAATGTGTGTGAAGACTTAAGCAATTGAAGACTGAAGAGTTTTCGTAGGTAGCTCGCAACTAAGCATTTGGTGAAGTGACTCATGTGCCTTGCACATGCTGGAATGGGAAGAGTTAGGCCAGGATGGAGACAGCTGTGTTTCGTGAGTATCTCGTGGGTAAGGCCTTCCTACGAGACACCTGCAAGACATTCTATTCTGCCAGACTGTCCATTCTGATACACACTTTCTGTCCCTACACTATTTATACCCATATTACCCATAAATGTTGAGGAGAAAACCCTAACCAAACACCTTGAGAGTTAGAGATTGTTATACCCACAATCCTCTGCACATTTGCTTGTGGAATTTCCTCAATTCCTACCTCTCCATTTCCATACCATTGAGAGGTTGATAGCCCAAATACTTACCACACCCTTTTAGAGTGTCAAGTGAAGTTTTGGTGTTGTTGGGAAGTATTGGAAGAAGCCAAGGATGGCAGATGCAACATGGAGCTTGTTGGAGTAGGAGCTTGGAGGGTTTAGGTACATCGGGTAGATTAGGCTTGAAGGGTCTTTTGCTAACTCATGTATCCCAACTGATTGTCTAGTGGATCAATTTCCACTTGGAAGGCGGTGGAGAGGTTTTTCACCGAGTTATTCGGTTTCCTCTTCAACAACACATCAGCATGTTATCTTGTATTTGCATCTTTCTTCTATACTCTTTTACATTTCATTTTACTGCTATGTTGCTTTGTTTATGGATTAGAGTAGCTTGTTTATTTCACCGCTTGCATTTACACTATTTTGCATTTAATATTAAGTTAGTGTAAAATCAATCGAGTCATAACTTTAATTTAGGGGTCTAAATAGCTCGTGTTTTCAACACATTTTTGAGCTTTCACTCTCTAATAAGTGGTTGGTCAAAAATAAAGCAACATGATTGATTTGATGGGAAAATAAAGGTAATAATGGAAAAGTGAAAGGGAAAATGAAGACTCTTTCATTTTTTTTTTTAATGAGGGTGTGTTTGGTAAAAATTATTTTTACCAGTTGATTTTGCTATTCAGTTTATTTTTACTACTATTTATGAGCTCACTGCACTTTTTGTTACTATTTATAGATTCCGTTATACTATTTTAGCTAACTTTTACTTTCATCTACAGTACTTTTAGTAAAAAATTTTCAATTATAGTAAAATAAGTTGATATTAATTAGACGTAAGACTCTAATTGAAGAGAGGAGAAAAAGAAACGTGATTATGTAAAAGTGTTTCAGATGAGAGAAGAGATAGAATTATAGAAAGCAAAAATAGATGTGATCATTGGACATGACAAAATAAACTGGTCGGGTCAATCTGGGTTAGGGATCAAATGGGTTGCGGGTCAAAAACGGATCATTTTAAGCAGGTTAAAAATGTGTTCAGGTCAATCGGGTTGCGGGTCGGGTCGAGTTAGGTCGGGTTGACCCATATTTTCACATGATTTTTTTTTTTTAAAAGAAAACAACATGTATTTGCCATTTAGAAAGTCATGCAATAAATTAGTTGATGTAAAATGCATTAGTTTGAATTCACCACTTATATCAAAAATGAACTGCACTTATTAATACTTATTCAATAATTTTAAAATTATGCAAATCCTAACATTGCTATCTAAACAAAATAATACAAAGATAAGTAAAACAAATACACAAGTTTTATTTCTACACAATATCAACATCCCAAAATATAAAACAAAATTACAAATGACTTATTGGATAATTCATTTGACAAAAAATAAAAACATATAAGAAATTTACAATCTTGAAATTAATTTTATAATCTATTGTCAATTTTGGTTGGCACTCTATTTCAATTTGAGATATACATTAAGGTTTGATTGTTTACTTATTTATACATTGTTTCTTTTATGAATATCATATCATTGTTAAGCGACACACACTCTAGGAAATATCATAATTTATTTTGAAAAGCCATTTATTTTGGACATAAATTGTTAAAAAATAGATCTAAACATTCATAATTTATGTTAATTTGATACTTTGGCTTCACTATTTTCACACTTTTGAATGTTTCTCACACATGTCTACAATTATAAATCTATGTTTTTAACTGTACTATAACCAAATTATTTTGGTATGTACCCTGCTATTTGATATCTAAAATTCTTTAATTATTACAGAATGCTCAACCATTCATCTTTCAATTAATTTGCATGTAGTTATGTAAATGTCTCAATTGTTTCCTTAAAGCTCACAACAAACAATTAGACCAATATTGTCTTATTTTTATTATTTTGTTTTACCAAAAAAAAAAAAAAAAAGTTTTAAAAATGGTTCAAGTTCGGATCGGGTCAGGGGTCAGGTCGGGTTGACTCGCGAAAAACACGGGTTGGGTCACGGGTCAACCTGTTTTTGATTCAGGTCAAAAAAATTGAGTTCGCATTAGGTATTTTTCGGATCGGGTCGGGTCAGAAAATTCTGACCCATTTTTTCATGTCAAGTGATCACGTGGGCTTGGCCATTGCCTATTGGTTACCGCCTTCCACTTTTACTTTATCCCACTATTGCGATGGCGACAATCTAAAGTCTTTTTTTATGATAGAATCTAAAATCATCAAAAGATGATACGAGCGAATTATTGTTTTCAAGTCCAAAATGGTAAACTTCTAAAGTCTTTTTTTTATAATAGAATCTGAAGTCATCAAAGATGAGAAGAGCAAATTATTGTTTTCAAGGTCAAAAAGTTTGATTCTGAATGGGTTTGGAGTTATTTTGCTAAAATTTATTTTGAGACGATTAAAAATATTAAATTTATGTGTAATTTTAGTTAGATAATTTTTTTCAAATAAGTCATGTAATTTATTTAAATAATACATGTAAATAGTTTTATAAATCTTCAAGCAATAAGTCGCAAAAGATAATTACATGTTAGGATTTAAGACCCTAGTTATCTCATATTTAATCAACTTTTAATCAAATAATTAATTAGATTAATTATGCAAAAGATCTAAATTAAATAAACACCACAAGGATATAAATTACATGAACACCAAGAATGATGACCCAAGAAAATTTTTAAAATTGTGGTATCAAAGTAAGAAACCTGGGGATGATTTAACCTAAACAATCCTCAAGGTAATATTTCACTAATAGAATTGAAGTTTATACAATAGAATTAACCCTAAATCTACTCCTACCTCACGTAGTACTTCTTGGCGTGACCACACGTAACTCCAAATCTAGATACTTTTCTACTGTGAAACTGTTGCACACAAACTCTCATATTTGTGACTTTAAGATCTCTACTCAAAGATTTGGATTAGCAGCACAAACTTCCAGTTTGTGACTTTGAGATCTCCACTCAAAGATTTAGATCAACAACTGTGATTGGCTAAATGTAGCAACTTTGCTTTATGATTGGATCTATTGTTTGCACAAGGTCTCCAGTTGTAGCTCCAAAAAGGTATGGAAAATCTCCAAACCTGGTTACATAATACTGTGCTCTTAAATATGGAAAAACATGCTCTAGGGTTTATATTTATATATATTTAAAATCCATTAAAATTCTAGATCAAACGACTAAGAAGAAAACCGGATTTGCAATCTACACGACTCTCGATTGGTCGAGATGTGCATCTTGATCAATCGAGATAAGTGAAAATTATTTGCACTTCAATTTTTATGATTTCTTGAGCCTTTAATTATGCTGAACTTCATTTGTCTTGTTTAATTGGATATTTCTAGACTAAATAGCTAGACAAACTAAATTCTAACATTTACAATTTGTTCATGGTTACCAACCTAAAAATATAAATTTTACAATTCCAAACCAATTTGGAATCAACTTTTTTCTTTCATCACCATCCCCTACGACGGAGAGGAGAGAGGCTAACGGATAATCCATATTGCATTTTTAAAATGTTATTTTTTTTAAAGAAGAAAAAAAAAAAAAGCTTATAAGATAATACAAATAATTACAGCAAAGCTTACCTCTTAACTAGCTTGTTACATCCACTGCAAATAGGTTAGACTATTTGATGCGATTAAAAGTCTAAAATTACACATGGATTGTCTTTTCAACCATCACATAGGAGTTGGAGAAAATTCCTCCAAACTAGTTTGGAGATAAACATTTTCCAAAAAAAAAAAAAAATAATAATAATAATAATAAAGCACAAAATTAAGCGGATTAAAATCTTTTCCGCTTTAAAATTTTAAAAAAATTACATTTGCTTTTTTTTTTTTTAAATTTTTTTTTTTTAAGTAAAAGATAGAAAACATTTGATTATGTATACATGCAGCAAATGGTATGGTCCTAAACAAACTATTTTTAATTAGCTAGTATATTCTTGGAATAAATATCAATTTTAATTTGCACAGTGCTTATATAGTAGGCTAGTAGCTAGCTATGCCAGATTCGAAATTTTGTGCAAAAGAGCATGGAGATTTGAGTTTTAAGGCTTTTAAAACAGAGCAATCCAGGATGAACAATTTTCAGTTGTTCTCGTAATTGTTTTATGTAGTCCATACCTACTACACTTTCAATGTGGGACCTAACAAACGTCCATGTAATAAACATTTATATAATCTAATTTGATATCCAATCAATTTGGGAATCATATGAGATATTGTACAATGTAGAGACATTTGATGACTTAACGCTCCTTGATTTTAAAGGGTTAACAAAAACTACCGTACACCTTTGGTGCGATGTTTACTTCACAAATATAAGTAATTGTGTGATATGAGAGGAAAGGGTCGGGATTCAAATCTCGAAGAAGAACTTTATACACATATACATTTTTTTTTTAAATGTACACTTAGATTAAATTAAAGTAAAATTTCTATTTTATATTAAAAAAAGGATTAACAAAATTAATGAATGTCTAAAATATTTGTCCAAAACCCTTCCCAAAAAATAGTATAGTCCAAAATTAAATGTAAAAAAATAAAGTCTACCTTTTATTTTATTTACTTCCTTTTCATCTTGTTTTTGTACTAACTATGCTACCTACCGATTAAAAACAAACTATGCCACCCACCGTGTTAGGAATTCCATTCTTTTTTCTTTTTTTCTTTCTTTTTTTGAGGTACCGTTTTAGGAATTCTAAGTTGATTACAATTTCTTTAGAGGCAATTAACTTTTATGGTGGACCGCTTTAGATTTTTTTTTTTGAAAACTGGACGGCTTTAGATTAGATTGGCTGCTTTTACCAAAAGTGATGTGAATGGGACTACTGAAACAATAAGCGAGGCAAGGAAAACAGAGTATAACGAAATAAGAGTAAACAAGAGGCTGTCTTGACTAGACTTAATTCGTTTTGTTTTTGGGAACAGTAATTTGTTCTATTAAAAAATCTTGATAAAGTATTAATAATTCTGTTCATGAACCACAGATGAGTTTGTCTTTTCAAGGTAATGCTAGTAGTACTAAATTGTCAACTATTACCAATATTCCTAATATTCTTAATGATTCTTTGCAGGAATCTGGCAATGATGCGAGGACAAATACCACTAATAAGTGGGATAATAATAATATTTATATTTATACCATTAGTAAGTGGATTATTATGGCTTCCTCTTCCTCCGAAAGGAAAAACAAGGGAAAAGTTCCTGTACAGGGCTATTCCCAAAGTAAAAGGCTCCCAATGGGGCGACCTTTTAAAATGCATGAAGGCGCATCTTTTGGAGTAAAATCCAGTAGATCAACATCCCTTCAGGGATTTGTCTCGGCAACGGTGACATATTCCAGTGGTGATATTCTAATTGCTTTGCAGGAAGTTTTATCCAAAAGATTACAATTCCACAATGGAATCTATTCCGGACTTCCTGAACCTATTAAATTTATTCTTGATAATCTTTAAGCCTCCTTTATTGGATACCACCGTAACTTGTTTAAAAGAACCCTTCAAGCCCTCGAAATTCATCTTGTTAACCTGGCTGCCCAAAATGCGGCTTGTGTAAGATACCATGCCGACCCTATTTCAGTGAGATACCATGTTGCTTGTCAACTATAGCAACAAGTAGTATAATAAACATAAAGTTAACTAAGGTGGCGGTAGCAACAAGTAGTATAATGAACATAAAGTTAACTGAAAATACTTCTTTATTGAAAGTAGAGTTAAATACTTACAGTAGTAGTAGTGAATACAAGATCTCAGAATAGATTAACAGTAGTAGGAACAAGGTGAACAAGGTAGATAACAAAAAACTCTCTCAAAGAAGGCTTCTAGGAAAGAAAACTCTCTCTAGAAAGAATTCTAAAAAAAAACTCCTGATTCTAACTTAAGGGACAACCCCCCTTAAATAGGCAAAATTCGGAGTGAATAGTGTTATGAACAGTAAAAGTGAACAGTAATTCGTGAACAGTAATTTTTTCTCACTTTTTGTCTTGAAGTCTTCAGCAAATTTGGCATAGTTGATAGAAGTGCTTCTGACTTGGAGGTGACAAAAAGCAAAAAGAATCATTAATGTTGCATGTAGGAGCATGGGCTTGAAAGTAAGGAATATGGTACGCATGGGGCATGATGTCCTTTTGTCTATCCAAAGTGGGATTCCTCAAAACACCAATCACCAATTTTGTCAGATGCATGGCCATGTACAGGAATATCATAGTAGGAGCACGTGAATATTGTAACATTTTTAGCCATTGTGCAGATCAGACAAATAGAGAAATCAATCATCTTGTGAAGAATCCTCAACATATTCATGCTCATGGTAGGTAGCATACTGGTTACAGAATCCACAGTATAGAAGTGGCTCAACAACAGGATTTTTTGTAAGGAACATTCTCCGATCAATATGACCAGCTCTTTCTAAATGACGGACAGCAGAGACATAAGGTTTAATACCAAAAACATGAATTCTATTTGTATTTCCTATGAAATGGTAGTCTCTCCATAATTCTTGGATAACATCAAGAATTTGATTATTGAAATAACTTCTCCAGCATGTTGCAAGAGTAATAGGATTTTCAAATGAAAGGAAAGAATTTCCCTCATACCATTGCCCTTTGATGAGTGGAACCATTAATGAGAATGAGATGTTTTGAGGGTTGGACTTCCATCCAATCATCTCAGACCCAGTTTGGTAAAGTGCTCCAACATCTGATGGAAACAAAAGGGCTAGCAAGTTTTTTAACAGCTTCTTGAATTATTTATGGGAACTGGCTAATTTGACTATGACTTGTTAACTTGATGAGCCTGATAAAACCAAACTCAAACATCTGGGATAGCCAACTAGGGTCTCTGTCAACATTGTCATTTTCTGTTCCATCTCCATAGTTAACAAGAAGTCCTGGAAATGGATGCATTTGCTCATACACTCTGAGACTGTTTCCAAAGTGTTCCTTCCATTCTAGCTGGATAAGGACATTATCATTATCATCATCAGAATTAGGAATAGTGGCAGTAACAAGTTTTTGGAAATATTTCAACCATAGGTCAAAAGACCCAAACATTGCCTTGCTTTCCAGAATACGAGATTGTATATCTGTTGGCAAGTTGGCAACAGCACTTCTTAATAGAGATTGGGTTTTAATACTCAATCTAGCATAATCAGTGCCCATTAAAGTCATTCTATCCTTTGAATGGATATTCTCTTTGCCAAAGAGTTGACCAATGTAGGCTTCAAGGCGAATCCTAAGAGCCTTATTTTCTGAAACAGGAGTATTTTCTGTTATACGGTCAGTTTCTAAAATAGGGTCGGTTGAAATAGAGTTGGCATGGTATCTTACACAAACAGCATTTTGGACAGCAAGGTTAACAAGATGAATTTCGAGGGCTTGAAGGGTTCTTTTAAATAGGTTACGGTGGTTTTCAATAAAGGAGGCTTGAAGATTATCAAGAATAAATTTAATAGGTTCAGGAAGTTCGGAATAGATTCCATTGTGGAATTGTAATCTTTTGGATAAAACTTCCTGCCAAGCAATTATTATATCACCACTGGAATATGTCACCGTTGCCGGGACAAATCCCTGAAGGGATGTTGATCTGCTGGATTTTACCCCAGAAGATGCACCTTCATGCATTTTAAAAGGTCGTCTCGCTGGGAGCCTTTTACTTTGGGAATAGTCCTGTACAAGAGCTTTTTCCTCATTTTTTCTCTTGGAGGAGGAAGGAGCCATAATAATTACCTCACTAGTGGTATAAATATACTTATTATTATTATCCCACTTATTAGTGGTATTTATCCTCGCGTCATTGTCAGATTCCTACAAAGAATCATTAAGAATATTAGGAATATTGGTAATAGTTGACAATTTAGTACCACTAGCATTACCTTGAAAATACAAACTCATCTGTGGTTCACGAACAGATGTATTAGTAGGAAAATCAAAAGACAGGTCTAGAGCATTATTAATACCAATTTCAAGCTTTGAAGCAAATTCAAATTTTACTTTCTGTCCAAAAGGATCAACAGTAATTCCATCATGTTCAACAAGAAAGGGATACAAAGCATTTATAAATGGCAAACCAAGAATCACTTTGTCAGTTATATTTTTGATGAGAATAGAAGGAATATTGAAACAAACATTATTATGACAAATATGAGCATCATTCAGTTCATATTTTATCTTCATTTGAGAACCATTAGCAGAAACCATTCTTTCGGTTGATTTTTCAAAATATTTTGGAGGAATCAAGCCTTCCTGAATACAATTCTTATCAGCACCAGAATCAATCATAGCAATAATAGTGAAACAATAATCATTGGAAACAACAATTTTCACTTTTGTGAACCATTTAGGAGGAAATATGTTATTAACAAAAGCAAGTTGAGAATCGTCAGTATTACCTTTATCAGAAAGAAGAGCCTGTTGACTGGATTCATCTCCATCTATATGCTCATCTTGTTCATTATCAGATTTATTTTGATCAATATTTTTATCAATTTTTAACATTAACAATTCTTGTTTAAGATTATGGTTATCACTTTTCATATTTTGAAAGTCATTTTTTAATTCACTTATTTATTGTTTAACAATATTAATTTCATGTTGGAGATCGTTAATAGTTAAGTCTTTGGATTTCTTTTTATTAAATCTTTCCAAAGTTTCTTCAAAACTTATGGTTGATTTAAGTTTTTTACTAGTTTCTTCTTTTAACAATTTTTTCTTAAACTTATCCAAATAATCTTTTTGTAAATCAGGGTTTTCAATTTGACTTATCAATTTAATCAACAAATATTCATTTTCTTCACTTTTAGTGAGAGTATTAACAGAGTAAATAACATTATAACATGAATCTCTACAACCAAGTTTAATATTAGGAGAATCCGAAGATTCATCAGCAGATTGATAGCAAGAATTAGTTGAAGAAGAAAAATCATCTTCCAAGGAATCAGACGAATTGTTTGATTCAAGGATTCTGAATAATTCTTCTTGATCATTATTTCCAATGTTTAACATGTTAAACTTGTTTTTCAACTTACCAGGTTTTTGTTTACAATCCTTACTAAAATGACCAGGTTTTCTACAGCTGAAACATTTACCTTTTCCAGATTTTTGGTTAACATATTTTTTTGAAACATTTTTCTTTTTAGCATAAAAATCATTAAAATTAGTTTTGTGTTTTTTTTTTTTTTTTTATATAATTTTTGTGACTTTTATCATGTTTTTTATCCTTTTGCCGAGAAGGAGCAATCGGGGGCAAACCATATTGCTCACAAAAATTACCCATTTCATATTTAGCTTTTTATTTTTTATTTTTTAATTGGTGTTTTAACAGTATTTCATCATTGCACATATTAATACCAAGTTTTTTAATAGTGCTTAAAATATCACCATATGTTAGATTATCATAATCAATAGAATCATTTTTACCAATTAATTATTGTTTTACCTTATGAGCAAAGATAGGAGGCAGACCGTCAATAAACTTTTCTTTTCAATAAGGTTTGTAACAGTCTTTCTGCTGCATCACTCTAGAAAGGAAAACATCTTAATACCATCTATAATCAGACATAGTAGGACATCTCAAATTATTCAGTAAATCAGAAATTCGAGATGAAACATTAGATGGAGCACCAACAAAATGTTTGATAATAGTTTAAATCAAGGTATTAACACCATCAGGAATACCTCGACCAATACGATCATCAAAAATAGGCAAACCTTCATAATTCCTTTTAACAACATGTTTAATAGAGTCTCTGGAATCTTCTGTGAGATATGAATCCCACCATCCACGAAGAGTACCAGAAAAACCAGTAGCAAGCAAGTCAACAATTTCAAAATCATGATTATTATGATAAGCAATTCCAACCATGGACATATGTCCCATTTTGTTAATAATTTCTTATTCAGAAAAACCATCAATATTCCATTCATAAATTTTATCAGCAGAAACAGAAAATTGAGTTTGAAAAATTCTTTCTTCAAACTGAATATCAGGAGGAGTAGGTTTTAAATATCAATTTTTTGTCAGAAACATGGGTTTGGAAGAATTTCCAACAAATCTTTTGATTTTTGGAAAATCATTATCAAAAACATTTTTAGCAGAAACAGAAGAAACAGTATCAGAATCTGTATTTTCATAAGAAACAATTTCTTTTTCATTTCTAGAAATAGTGCGAGCAGCATGAGTACTTGTAGAAGTACTCTCAGTTTTAACATTTAAATCAGCAAGCATTTTTTCAACAATGTCAAGAGTTTTAGATTGGGAAGTTTTAAACTTGAATTTCGTATCATAGCTGGGTAAATTAATCAAAGGTTTCTCAGTTTTCACTGAAACAGGTTTTTTGAAAAAAGCAGACTTTTCAATAGAAACAGTTTTTTCAACAATTTTTTCTTCAATACGGTTAAGTTGTTGACCAATAACATGCAAAGACTCATTAGTAAAATTGTTTTGTTCAATAATACTAACAATAGGAGTTTTATCATCAGCAATTTTGAAAGGAGTAGCTTTAACATCAGTTTTGTCAACAGTTATCAAAATAGTATCAAGAGGTGGATGACTAGATCTGACAATGGTTTTGTCATCTTTAACAAAATTTGATTTCTTTATCATATTCAAATGATTTTTTGAAACTTCATCTTTTGAAACATAATAATTTTCAAGGAAATCAAAAAACAAAATATGTTTTTTCAATTGAATCATTTTTTCTTTCCATTTTCTTTTAACACGGTCTTTTTCAGACTGAGCAAAATTATTTTGGAAATATTTCCTTTTAAGACTATTTTTTGAAAGCATGAACTCATTGAATAGAGAAACCATATCAATTTCAAAATCTCTATTTAAAACAGTCAAAACTCTCAATCGGTTAACATTATTTTCAATAGGAGGAAAATCAGAATCAAATGGACAAATAGATCCAGTATCTTCATCATCTTCATTGGCAGGTTTGCCATATGGAGAGGAAGATTCAGGTTTAGTAGAATAGTAAACAGAGCTGATTTGGGATTTATCACTTGAAACACCTTTTAATTTTAAATAAGAAGGTTTTTCAAAATTCTTTTGCAAAAATTCATTGAGATCTTGATCTCGTTTTGAAATACTTTCAGATCCAGCAAAGGAATGTCTTCCTTTGTTGATCTTTAAAGGTGGTTGAACATTTTGAAAACTTATTTTAACAGTACCATCAAGATATTGTTGAATGTTTGTGAGATCTAGCTCATCAAAAACAGATTTAGAAATAGGGGATTCTTGTTCCAACAACCATTCAGTGGGAAGCTTGACATTTTGCCATTGAATCATTTTTGGAACTTGAACTTTAGCATCAGGAGTTGAACATTGAATTAACATAGTTTTACCAAAAGGTTCTCTATGATTTAAACAACCAGGATTTAATTGAGTACCCAACAATTTGTAATAAATGCGGTAGATCAAAGCAAAAGGTTTACTACCTTCATCCATGATATGACCAGAAGAAGCAATATTCAAAGTCAAGGCTTTAATAATATTCGGATCATTTAAAGCAAGAGTAAGATCAGGATAATAGTTAAAATAAACAGGACCGTCATACAAAGATGTAGTAATCATACCAAGAATGCTGTCTTTAAAGTGCTTAAATCTAGCATCACGCAAACACATGAGAACAGAAGCATTGATACCCTTTCGGGTGAGAGGTTTAATAGCAACTTGAACCATACCAATATGCAAATAACTTTGTTTTTTAGCAATAAAATCATTAATATTTCTTTTGGAAAACAAGCAACATTTTTCATGAATTTTCGAAATAGAAAATATTTGTTCAACAGTTCTCACTTTGTAAATGGGATGACAAGTGGTTTCAACACAACTAGTTTTGTAAATGGTTTTAGTATCAACTTTGAGAATGTTCCATTTTCGGAAATCTGGAAGCTCATTATCTTCAACAGTGTGATCTTCTTTATTTACAATATCAGGAGGACAACCAGTCCTAGAGCTGATAGAGGAGTTGGATCTCCACAACTTATCCATACTGTCCTAGTTTTAACACTCAGTTATCATGTTTTGCTCACAACCGTTGCATTTCGTAACACATACCCTAAACAACCCTATACCACACACATGCCCTACATGCCCTCTCTTGGCTCAAACGGGTTTTACAGTCAGGTTTTGAAAATTTACTTTACACCTAGGGTAGTGCCAGCGACGGTAAGAAGGGGACACAACAACGGAGCACCAAAGGTTCGACAAGCACAGACAAGATACAAAGACACAACAACACTACCACCAGCCAGAAAAGAGTGGCTCTGATACCATAAAGGGGGAAAGGGACGCACAGCTGAAGGGAAGAGACGGAGACGGAAGCACAGTAATATATATGTTGAAAGTAATGTAAGCAAAATAAATGAAAGCAATAATAAGGCAGTAGAACCAGCCAAGCAGTATATAACAAAATAATTCAAAGTAAATGAAAGCAGTTTAGAACCGTCCAGTATGGCGGTAATCCGTCCAAGGTGGCGGTAGCAACAGGTAGTATAATGAACATAAAGTTAACTGAAAATACTTTTTTATTGAAAGTAGAGTTAAACACTTACAGTAGTAGTAGTGAATACAAGATCTCAGAACAGATTAACAGTTACAAAACTTGAACTAGTCCTAGTTACAAGATTTGTAGAAACAAGGTAGTAGTAGGAACAAGGTGAACAAGGTAGATAACGAAGAACTTTCTCAAAGAAGGTTTCTAGAAAAGAAAACTCTCTCTAGAAAGAATTCTAACAAAAAACTCCTTCTTTTAACTTAAGGGACAGCCCCCCTTAAATAGGCAAAATTCGGAGTGAACAGTGTCATGAATAGTAAAAGTGAACAGTAAAAAGTAAACAGTAATCCGTGAACAGTAATCCATGAACAGTAATCCGTGAACAGTAATTTGTGAACAGTAATTTTTTCCCACTTTTTGTCTTGAAGTCTTCAGCAAATTTGGCATAGTTGATAGAAGTGCTTCTGACTTGGAGGTGACAAAAAGCAAAATGAATCATTAGTGTTGCATGTAGGAGCATGGGCTTGAAAGTAAGGAATATGGTACACATGGGGCATGATGTCCTTTTGTCTAACCAAAGTGGGATTCCTCAAGACACCAATCACCAATTTTGTCAGACGCATGGAAGTGTACAGGAATATCATAGTAGGAGTATGGGCTTTATTGCAGACGCATGGAAAACACAATAATTTTTCCGCAGGAGCACTTGAATATTGTAACATTTTTAGCCATTGTGCAGGCCAAACAAATAGAGAAATCAATCATCTTGTGAAGAATCCTCAACATATTAATGCTCATGGTAGGTAGCATATTGGTTACAAAATCCACAGTATAGAAGTGGCTTGACAACAGGATTTTTTGTAAGGAACATTCTTGGATCAATATGACCAGCTCTTTCTAGATGACAGACAGCAGAGACATAAGGTTTAATACCAAAAACATGAATTCTATTTATATTTCCTATGAAATGGTAGTCTCTCCATAATTCTTGGATAACATCAAGAATTTGATTATTGAAATAACTTCTCCAGCATGTTGCAAGAGCAATAGGATTTTCGAATGAAAGGAGAGAATTTCCCTCATACCATTGCCCTTGATGAGTAAAACCATTAATGAGAACGAGATGTTTTGAGGGTTGGACTTCTATGCAATCATCTCAGACCCAGTTTGTTGGGTAAAGTGCTCCAACATCTGATGGAAACAAAAGGGCTAGCAAGTTTTTTAACAGCTTCTTGAATTATTTGTAGGAACTAGCTAATTTGACTATGACTTGTTAACATGATGAGCCTGATAAAACTAAACTCAAACATTTAGGATAGCCAACTAGGGTCTCTGTCAACATTGTCATCTTCTGTTCCATCCCCATAGTTAACAAGAAGTCCTGGAAATGGATGCATTTGCTCATACACTCTGAGACTGTTTCCAAAGTGTTCCTTCCATTCTAGCTGGATAAGGACATTATCATTATCATCATCAGAATTAGGAATAGTGGCAGTAACAAGTTTTTCGAAATATTTCAACCGTAGGTCAAAAGACCCAAACATTGCCTTGCTTTCCAGAATACGAGATTGTATATCCGTTGGCAAGTTGGCAACAGCACTTCTTAATAGAGATTGGGTTTTAACACTCAATCTAGCATAATCAGTACCCATTAAAGTCATTCTATCCTTTGAATGGATATCCTCTTTGCCAAAGAGTTGACCAATGTAGGCTTCAAGGCGAATCCTAAGAGTTTTATTTTCTGAAACAGGAGTATTTTCTGTAATAAAGTCAGTTTTTGAAATAGGGTCGGCATGGTATCTTACACAAGCCACATTTTGGACAGCCAGGTTAACAAGATGAATTTCGAGGGCTTGAAGGGTTCTTTTAAACAGGTTACGGTGGTATCCAATAAAGGAGGCTTGAAGATTATCAAGAATAAATTTAATAGGTTCAGGAAGTCCGGAATAGATTCCATTGTGGAATTGTAATCTTTTGGATAAAACTTCCTGCAAAGCAATTATTATATCACCACTGGAATATGTCACCGTTGCCGGGACAAATCCCTGAAGGGATGTTGATCTGCTGGATTTTACTCCAGAAGATGCGCCTTCATGCATTTTAAAAGGTCGCCCCATTGGGAGCCTTTTACTTTGGGAATAGTCTTGTACAGGAGCTTTTCCCTTGTTTTTCCTTTCGGAGGAAGAGGGAGCCATAATAATCCACTTACTAGTGGTATAAATATAAATATTATTATTATCCCACTTATTGGTGGTATTTATCCTCGCATCATTGCCAGATTCCTGCAAAGAATCATTAAGAATATTATGAATATTGGTAATAGTTGACAATTTAGTATTACTAGCATTACCTTGAAAAGACAAACTCATCTGTGGTTCATGAACAGAATTATTAAAAGGAAAATCATAAGACAAATCCAAAGCATTGTTAATGTCAATTTCAAGTTTTGAAGCAAATTCGAATTTTACTTTCTGTCCAAAAGGATCAGTAGTAATTCCATCATGTTCAACAAGAAAAGGATAAAGAGCATTTATAAAAGGCAGACTAAGAATTACTTTATCAGTCATATTTTTTACAAGAACAGAAGGTATTTTGAAATAGACATTATCATGACAAATATGAGCATCATTTAATTCATATTTTATCTTCATTTGAGAACCATTAGCAGAAACCATTCTTTTAGTTGATTTTTCAAAATATTTTGGAGGAATCAATCCTTCTTAAATACAATTCTTATCCGCACCAGAATCAATCATAGCAATAACAGTGAAACAATAATCATCAGAAATCACAATTTTAATTTTTGTGAACCGTTTAGGAGGAAGTATGTCATTAACAAGAGCAAGTTGAGAATCATCAATATTACCTTTATTAGAAAGAAGAGCCTGTTGACTGGATTCATCTCCATCTATGTGCTCATCTTGTTCATTATCAGATTTATTTTAATCAATATTTTTATCAATTTTCAACATTAACAATTCTTGTTTAAGATTATGGTTATCATTTTTCATATTCTGAAAGTCATTTTTTAATTCACAATTCTTGGAGATTGTTAATAGTTAAATCTTTAGATTTCTTTTTATTAAATCTTTCCAAAGTTTTTTCAAAACTTATGGTTGATTTAAGTTTTTTACTAGTTTCTTCTTTCAACAAGTTTTTCTTAAATTTATCCAAATATTCTTTTTGTAAATCAGGGTTTTCAATTTGACTTATCAATTTAATCAACAACTTTTCATTTTCTTCACTTTTAGTGAGAGTGTTAACAGAGTTAATAACATTACAACATGAATCTCTACAACCAAGTTTAATATTAGGAGAATCAGAAGATTCATCAGCAGATTGATAGCAAGAATTAGTTGAAGAAGAAAAATCATCTTCCAAGGAATCAGACGAATTGTTTGATTCAAGGATTTTGAATAATTCTTCTTGATCATTATTTCCAATATTTAACATGTTAAACTTGTTTTTCAATTTACCAGGTTTTTGTTTACAATCTTTACTAAAATGACCAGGTTTTCCACAGTTGAAACATTTACCTTTTCCAGATTTTTAGTTAATATATTTTTTCGAAACATTTTTCTTTTTAGCATAAAAATCATTAAAATTAGTTTTGTGTTTTTTGTATTTTTTGTGACTTTTATCATGTTTTTTGCCCTTTTGCCGAGAAGGAGCAATCGGGGGCAAACCATATTATTCACAAAAATTACCCATTTCATATTTAGCTTTTCTTTTATTTTTTAATTGGCGTTTTTACAGTTTTTCATCATTGCACACATTAATACCAAGTTTTTTAATAGTGCTTAAAATATCACCATAGGTTAGATTATCATAATCAATAGAACCATTTTTATCAATTAATTCTTGTTTTACCTTATGAGCAAAGATAGGAGGCAGACTGTCAATAAACTTTTCTTTCTAATAAGGTTTGTAACAGTCTTTCCGCTGCATTACTCTGGAAAGGAAAACATCTTAATACCATCTATAATCAGACATAGTAGGACATCTCAAATTATTCAGTAAATCAGAAATTCGAGATGAAACATTAGATGGAGCACCAACAAAATGTTTGATAATAGTATAAATCAAGGTATTAACACCATCAGGAATACCCCGACCAATACGATCATCAAAAATAGGCAAACCTTCATCATTCTTTTTAACAACATGTTTAATAGAGTTTCTGGAGTCTTCAGTGAGATATGAATCCCACCATCCACGAAGAGTACTAGAAAAACCAGTAGCAAGCAAGTCAACAATTTCAGGTTGATCAAAATCATGATTATTTTGATAAGCAATACCAACCATAGACATATGTCCCGTTTTGTTCATAATTTCTTGTTCAGAAAAATCATCAATATTCCATTCATAAATTTTATCAGCAGAAACAGAAAACTGAGTTTGAAAAGGTCTTTTTTCAAACTGAATATCAGGAGGAGTTGGTTTTGAATACCAATTTTTTGTGAGAAACATGGGTTTGGAAGAACTTCCAACAAATCTTTTGATTTCTGGAAAATCATTATCAAAAACATTTTTAGCAGAAATAGAAGAAACAGTATCAGAATCTGTATTTTCATCAGAAACAATTTCTTTTTTATTTCTTGAAATAGTGCGAGCAGCATGAGTACTTGTAGAAGTACCTTTAGTTTTAACTTTTAAATCAGCAAGCATTTTTTCAACAGTGTCCAGAGTTTTGGATTGAGAAGTTTTAAACTTGAATTTGTTATCAAAAGTGGGTAAATTAATCAAAGGCTTCTCAGTTTTAATAGAAATAGGTTTTTCAACAGAAGCAAGCTTTTCAACAGTTTTTTCAACAATTTTTTCTTCAATACGGTTAAGCTGTTGACCAATAACATGCAAAGACTCATTAGTAAAATTGTTTTGTTCAATAATACTAACAATAGGAGTTTTATCATCAGCAATTTTGAAATGAGTAGCTTTAACATCAGTTTTGTCAACAGTTATCAAAATAGTGTCAAGTAGGGGATGACTAGACCTGACAATGGTTTTGTCATCTTTGACAAAATTTGATTTCTTTATCACATTCAAATGATTTTTTGAAGCTTCATCTTTTGAAACATAATAATTTTTAGGAAAATCAAAAAACAAAATATGCTTTTTCAATTGAAGCATTTTTTCTTTCCATTTTCTTTTAACACGGTCTTTTTCAAATTGAGCAAAATTGTTTTGGAAATATTTCCTTTTAGGTCTATTTTTTGGAAGCATGAACTCATTGAACAAAGAAACCATATCAATTTCAAAATTTTCATTTAAAACAGTCAAAACTCTCAAACGGTTAACATTATTTTCAATAGGAGGAAAATCAGAGTCAGATGGACAAATAAATCCAGTATCTTTATCATCTTCATTGGCAAGTTTGCCACATGGAGAGGAAGATTCAGGTTTAGTAGAATAGTAAACAGAGCTGATTTGGGATTTATCACTTGAAACACCTTTTAATTTTAAATCAGAAGGTTTTTCAAAATTCTTTTGCAAAAATTCATTGAGATCTTGATCTCGTTTTGAAATACTTTCAGATCCAGCAAAGGAATGTCTTCCTTTGTTGATCTTCAAGGGTGGTTGAACATTTTGAAAACTTATTTTAATAGTACCATCAAGATATTGTTGAATGTTTGTGAGATCTAGCTCATCAAAAACAGGTTTAGAAATAGGGGATTCTTGTTCCAACAACCATTCAGTGGGAAGCTTGACATCTTGCCATTGAATCATTTTTGGAACTTGAACTTTAGCATCAGGGGTTGAACATTGAATTAACATGGTTTTACCAGAAGGTTCTCGGTGATTTAAACAACCAGGATTTAACTAAGTACCCAACAATCTGTAATAAATGCGGTAGATCAAAGCAAAAGGTTTACTACCTTCATCCATGATATAACCAGAAGAAGCAATATTCAGAGTCAAAGCTTTAATAATATTAGGATCATCTAAAGCAAGAGTAAGATCAGGATAACAGTTAAAATAAACAGGACCATCATACAAAGAAGCAGTAATCATACCAAGAATGCTGTCTTTAAAGTGCTCAAATCTAGCATCACGCAAACACATGAGCATGAAAAAGAACATAAAGTTATCAAAAGATCATGCAGTAATCAGTGAGAGCAAATTTTGGGAACAATAACAAGAAAATCAAAAGATCATAATGAACATAAAGTTGTCAGTGAGAGCAAATTTTGTTGGCCATTAGGCTGTATAAAACCCTAAGTAGTAATAATGTCACAAATTTTGGCAGTAAATATGTATCCATTAATGCATTCAGAGTAACATGCATAATTTTATAGGAGTAGTAGCATATTTATCTTTTTTGTTATCCTAAATTGAATGTATTATTTTTTTCATAATTTTTAATTTTTTTATTCCATACTGAAATTAGAGGTATGTTTAGTATTTTCTAATCATAAACTTAATTAACTCATTATATGTAGGAGGTTGATTGAGCCAAACTTAAGAGTGTCGGTAGTTTAGCAACGTGATAGTTAGAAACCAAAAATTAAAATCAAACTAACATCCAACTAAATTGTCACGGAAAAAGAAGAGAATATTCATAATATCACAATATTTATTTTATCATAATATTTATACTGATTAAGATCAATTCTTTTTAAAAATAAAATAAAATAAAATTCACAATATCACAATATCACAATATTCATTTTCAGTTTCAGATTCCTTTCCTTTTCATAATCACAAAATTATATGTCTATATTTTTTTTTTATATAAGATAGAATTTCTACTTTAACATAATCTAAATATAAATGTATGTGAAACTCGATACAAAATTATATGTCTATATTACTAATTAAGTTCAATGACATTTAGTATAACAAGGTAATTAACTATAAACCAAAATGATATTGTGCCTTATCAGAAAATGCCCCATCGATTAACAAGGTAATAAATTCAAAGTCGAGCTACATTTTTTTTCTTTCACTAGAAATCCAATATACATATACATATATATATATATATATAGAAGAACCAAACATCCAATATAAACAAAGAAAACATTTTGATAACTGAAGGGAAAACTTTATCAAAACAGTCACTTCTTCCTAAATGCCGTAGTTTTGTTTCTTGTACTTTCATTCGCACCTTGTAAAATACATTGTCTTTCTTAAGAACTTAGTGCAAAAGTCCCTATTTAGACTCTCTAATATCAACATGACACATAACATCATTATTCCTTTTTTGGTAAACAACACATCATTATTTCAGAACTTAAGCAATAATGCTTGTCAGTTGTCACACACAATAATTACTCACAATAAAATAATACACAATAATTGGGTATGACTCATACCCAATTTCACAAACGTTGGAAGTAATCAGACTAAAATCTCATATTTCTTCCACTGAGCCACCAACAAACCCCCAACCCACCAAAGACACCGCCAAGCAAAGTCGTCGAAGCCGCCAATGAAAGTGATGCCTAAATTTCCATTTGTGTGGCGGCCATAACCAAGGATTGATTTTTTTTTTTTTTTTCTTTGATAAAAGGGTTGAAACCCAGTTAAAAATATTGGAACTTTTCAATATTAAAAAAGAATAATAATAAATCATTTTAAAAAAAAACATGGGTTTGAATTTGAATTTGGAATGCTTAAAGTAATGCTAAGCTCCTTCTCACGTCTAAATCTACATCCTACTTAAATGTCAACTTCTGATTGCATTTCAACACTTTCACATGAGTTAACTACAATAATTTGAAAAGGCTAAAATCGAATCAAGAATTGATACATAAGTAGAGTGTGAATTTGGTTGTGGGAAAGAGTGTCCCTAGCATCACTATTTTTTTAGTTTTTATGTTAACAGTTTGAAATTTTATTTTTATTTTTATTTTTATTTTTATGCTGATTAATAATAGTGGAATATGTTTCAACTATATTTTCACAACGTATCAATCTTTCTAAAGCTATTGAACATTAAAACAAGAGAAAGGTAAGCACCTTTAATTTGTATACTGCACAGTTAAGTACAGACTTGCTGGTGCGAATTCAGTCTCCTTCCTCAGGCTCTGCAACATTTAATTGAGAACATATCTTGAAGAAAAAACTCAACCTAGGGATCACAGCCACCAGGCAAATGGAAGCTCCTAAAGAGTGTCTGGCGGCTCCACTTGACAACGTGGGTTGGATGACCGTTGGTGGCTTAGTGGTGGAAGGATGGGATGTTAGATTGGCTGATCTGAAAATGTTTAGGAAATTGGAAGTTTATGGAGATGTTATTGTGTGCGGTAAAATTTACTGAGTTTTATGTAAAATTTTGATGTAGCAAGCTCTTATTAAATGGTGTAAACTTTGAATTTTGTATTATATTTTTATTAAATTCGAACTCTTTGTAGTAATATACTTTTTTTAATGCCTATTAAACAATAATTTATGTTAGGGTCATATTGATGTAATTGGCTAATCGTTTGACAAAACACACTTTACTTGTAATTGGGTAGATCTAGGATGAGTTTAGTATTTCAAGAAACAAGTGTTCAAGTTGAGTATTGAAGCCATGCAAGTTTGACCAGGAAACAAGTGAAAAAGTGATGTTCATTAAAACTCGACAAAAGTCTCGACAGAATCCTTTCTATCGAAATTTAATGTTGAAGCTCAATAGAAGCTATATCTGTCGAGAATTACAAAATCAGAATTTTCAGATCTGATTACACACATATCCTTGAGTATTTGTGTAGAGTTTCTTTTCTCACAACTCTAGACATATATAAAGATTAGTCTAAGGGCCGTCACACTGGATGCAAAGGTTGTTGCAATTGTTGTTACATGCATTGTGTGACCGGAGACATAAATTGCCCTAGTTCATCTTTCTCTCTGTAAAAGCTATTTCATCTTTATGCCAAGGGCTTTGTGACCAAGGAGTTTCCTGATCTTCATCGTTGATTAACTGAAGAATTTTGCAGCCAACAATCATTCTCAAGTTGGTGTGTTAGTTATGTATCAGGATTCGTGCATCATTGGTTAGTCACGTACTGAGATTCGTGCATTGAATGGAGAGATTGCTGCTACAATACAAGTCCAAATGGGTATTGGGGTAAAGGTTCAAATGTAGGGTGGTATTAGGTACTGGAATTCCTTTTACTTGTAACCGCTTGTTTTGATAATAATGGATTCTTGGGAGTGATGAACTTAAATTCACTTAGTTGGGTTTTGCCTCGGTGATTTTCCTCATTCATAAACAAATCACCTGTGTAAAATTTAATTTTCGCTGCATTTAGTGTAGTTGGTGGTTTGTTTGTGCTACCACGTCATTGCATGTTAAATTGAATTAATGAATTGGTTTGCCAAAGAGGTCAATATATTTTTTCCTTATCAAGTGGTATCAGGGCAGACACACTTTGATTAGGTTTAATATTTACTGTGTGATCCATTGACACCTGTTGGTCATAGATAGAGGACAATATCTTATTATACCTCATTTATTTAATGACACTAACTATGCATACTGGAAAGTACGCATGAGAGCTTTCTTGTAGTCTTTAGATGAAAAGGTGTGGTGAGCTGTAGAGATTGGCTGGACTAAGCCAAAGGAAGTGCCAGCTGATTGGGATGAGGCCAAGATCAAAGCGGCGAACTTCAATAGCAAAGCATTGAATGCCCTATTCAGTGTGGTGAACAATGAGGAGTTCAAGAAGATATCTTCAACTGAAACTGCTAAGGAAGCATGGACCATTCTCTAGACAACCTATGAAGGGACTTAAGTTGTCAAGGATTCAAAGCTCCAAAGGCTTACTACTAGCTTTGAGAAGATAAAGATAGAGGAGGATGAGTCATTCGATGAGTTCTATGCCAAGCTGAAGGACATAATCAACTCGACATTTAATCTTGGAGAACAGGTTCCTGAATCCAAGATTGTGAGAAAGGTGCTTAGATCTTTACCTGAGAGATTCCATGCTAAGATCACTACCATTGAAGAATCAATGGACATTGATAAAATTCCTTTGGCGGAGCTGGTTGGCAACTTGCAAACTTATGAATTGGGTTTGACTAGAATTGGGAAAGAGACCAAAAGTAAAAACATGGCACTAAAGTCCAAAAGTAATGAGACTAATGAGTCTTCTGATGATGAAGATTCCAAGATGAAGTCCTAAATCAATAAGAAATTCAAGAAATTCATGAAGAATGCCAATGCAAAAGGATTTGATAAGGATTATAAGCAATCCAGTTCTTCATAGTTTAAAAGTCAAGACAAAGGGAAAAAGGAAGCTAAGGATGACAGTCAATACACTATTTCGGATGTCAAGGTTTTGGACACATGAAACAAGAATGTCCAATTTATCTCAAGTCAATTAGGAAAAGCAAGGCTCTTGCTGCTACCTTGAGTGACACCGAGCCTGAGATTGAGTCAAATGATAGTGATAATGAGGGAATCTTGAATGCATTCATTGCCACAGTGGATCCTACTGAAGGGTTACAGAAACCATAGATGATGAAGAAGACTTGGTGGAATCTAAGTTTGAGGAAATGGATGATCAAAATGATATCCATGCAACTTATGCTAAGTTGTACAAGGTTTCTAAGAAGCATGAGAAACTGTATAGGTTGGTCACCAAGAAGCTGAGTGATGTGGAGCTAGATCAAGATGAGCTCTCTACAAAGGTTGATGAAGCAAATTAAACCATTAGAGCGTTGCGGTTTCTAGAACAAATTCCTTGCTTAAAGGACAAAGGAGCTTAAAGCAGAACTATTTTAGGTTAGAGCTCAATTGAAGAGGACTTCCAGTGCGAAGCTCGATGAGATGTTAAGCTTTAAGAAAGCTATTTCTGATAAAACCGATTTGGGGTATGATTTCTCTTCTCCTAA
This sequence comes from Quercus variabilis, assembly GCA_030445155.1. NCBI lineage: Eukaryota > Viridiplantae > Streptophyta > Magnoliopsida > Fagales > Fagaceae > Quercus > Quercus variabilis. The sequence goes on along the minus strand of CP129449.1, from coordinate 89,827,300 downwards.
TATTGCCTCATCTAGTACAACTGTGTTTGTCTCACCTGCTGATAATGTTAATTCTAAGAATGATGAAGCTATAACTAAATTAGCTAGTGAGAACTTAGATAAGGAAAAATCTATTCTAGGAGCACCCCTTAAGGTTGAAAAGAAAGAGACTAAAAACCCTAGGACTAAAAAGGAAAACAACAAGAAGTCTCAACAAAAGAAGCCACATTTCTGTCATTACTATGGAGTTTCAGGGCATACTCGTCCAAATTGCTACAAGTGGTTAGCCACTCAACAAAGCAATAGTATGCTCTCGTCTGGAAACTAGAATCAGTTTCCATCCTCTTTTGCTCATCTTGGAAATCTACTCAAGGGCCTCATGTTCCTTTCAAACTTAAATGGTTTCAATTCTTCCGTTTCACCTCTAGATTAAATGTTCGCACAAATGAAAGGTTCTTCCAAGGTGTGGAAGGAAAAAGGCTCAAAGTAATTCAATCACTTTTTTTTTTCTCTCTCTCCCCTTTTGGTTATGCATTACTTGTTTGTTTAGCTTTCTTATTTTAAGTCAGTCTAGTTTTATGCTTTATGTGTTTCTTTATGTTTTTGTTTAGTTGTTTTCAGTTTTTTGGGTATTCACTTAATTTTGTTAAGTATAGGTGCTTTTCTTCTAGTATTTGCTTTATTTGTTTTTCATTAAATTTTTTTTTGAAAAAAAAAAAAAAAAAATAGTGTGTGTATGTGTATATTGGTACTTGTGTACTTTGGATGGCCATTGAAACATGAGCATCTTAATGCACAACTAAGCAAGTGAGCTTTATGGCTCGTGTTTGTAAAGAGTAAGATTAAGTAATCTGATATACTTAACACTCATATCACTCTTTTTGACAGGAAGGACTGAAAAATCCTAAGAGAAAGGCATAAATAACCATCTCACCATTAAAGCCCACCAATCATAAATAATATATGTGTGCTTAGGCATAGCAAAATTGGGATGTTCAAGCAAAAATAAATGGGTATTTCTTTTCTCTCTTGTATGCCTATGCATGCTATGCTCAAAAATAAAAATATGCAAAGAAATTTAAAAGCAAAAAGAATCAATATGATTGCAAACGTGTTTATAGGAGATGTGGGAGTTATATGATGTACCTCAAAGTTGATAGTCCTCATCAAGCAGTTATGATTGTGTGTGAGTGTATTTGATTTTTTCATATCTCAAATCATTATAATATGAGACACTTATGCACTCTTGCTATGTTTTCACACACAACACACAAATTCTTTACTAATTTTGATACAAGTGAAGGTACAATGTGATTTGGCCATCACAAGGAATACATGTGTTAATATATGCTCACTAAACTGTCTAAATTTGTTTTTGAAATATAAAATTGGTTAGACTTGTTTAGTGTGTGTGTGTTTTATGATTGCTTTGCATATATGTTGAGAGATGTTTTGAGAGCTTAACATGTTGATTGGATCTTTATTTGAGTAGCTTGCTTGTTGCATTCATCTTTATTTGTTTTTCCCTTCTTGAAAAAATCCTTTTCTTTAACCTTGATTGCTTCTCGATAGATCCTCGACAGATTCCACTTCTATTGAGCATTTCTTTCTCCTTTTCTCGACAGATCTTGATGGATTTTTGATCCATCGAGGTTTTTGGGTTTCTTCTCGATAGAATCTCGACAGCTTCTTTGATCCATCGAGCCAAAATTTTTGAGCTCTTTATTTGGCTGATAGATTCTCGACAACTTCTCGATCCAACAAGGTGTTTTTGCCGTCTACAGATCCTCGACAGCACCTCAACATATTCATTTCTGTCGAGATTTAGTGCTCGACAGATCTTGATAGATACCTCAATCCATCAAGCTACGATTTCCTTATAGAGTTTGAGCGCAAATTAGATTTATTTTTCACTTCTCTCTCTCGACAAAAAATCTTTTCTCTCACCCCAAACATTTCTCCCTCACTCAAATCTCTCTACCCACTACATTTTTGGCCTATATCAAGTTTAGATCACTTGGTAAGCTTCCTAAAACCCTTCATTTTCATGTATTCATGCATTTTTTACCTAGGTTTTAGGGTTTTTGAAAATTTTGGGGATTTTTGTGAAATATTTGGGTTTGGTGTTTTTGATTTGATATTATATGCTTATGTATTACATTCTCATTGCATTTTAACAATGTTTCATGCATTTAGATGTGTGCTTGATTGTTGGAAAATGTGTGCTTGTAGGTTTGGATTGGGTTTTTACCCATGATGCAATTTAAATTTAGCACGTCAAATGTTCATGCATTTTTCATGCATACGTCTTTTCCTTCTTTTCTATTTCTTTGTTTTTGGTTATAATTGTGTTCTCTCTCTCTTTCTCTCTCTCTCTCTCTCTCTCTCTCTCTCTCTCTCTCTGATAGACTACGCTATGGCACCGAAAGCGTGTAAGTCCACTTCGGCTCGAACCCTCTTGGTTCTTGGTCTTCTTCTTTTGATCCTATTCCCCTTCTTTATGTTTAGTTCCATGATGGGAAGGCCCAAAAGGACTTCCTAGAGAACTTTCAGAAACATGGCATTCATTCGAAGCGCCATGTTGTTCTGTAGGACTTTGTTGACACTCCTCTCCCTGGTGTCATTCGGACCTGAGGCTGGGAACCTCTATATGAGAGACCCTTGAGATGTCCCATCATGTTTATATAGGAGTTTTATTCCAATATACATGATATCGATACCTCTATACCTCGGTTTGCCACAACATTTTAAGATACACGTATCGTAGTTACTCGGATCTTATATCCGAGGTACTACATTTCCCGTGGGTAGCACATTTTGACTACCCCGGTTGTGAGTGTCTTTAGACTGTGTCTAGAGACAAGTTTTTGTCTCACTTTTGTGAGACACCTTCCATATGGGGTGGGAAGCAAAACACCCTATGCTCAAGCTTTGCAAAAAGTCCGAGGTTCCTTAACATGGTGATGATATGGACTCTTACTCCATTGTCTCACTATAACTCTATTACAGAGCCTCGTGCTCATTTTCTTTTGTCTCTCTTAGAGGATCTTTCTATTGACTTCCCCTTTCACTTCATCACTTCTATCCTCAATGTCTATCAGGATACGGTGACTTGTGATAAGCTCATATTTCCTTCAGCTATCATGCAGATCCTTCGTCACTTTTCCATCTCCATTCCTAATTCTTCTTGCCAGACTACTATGGGTGCCATCGACATTGGTTTTGTTCAATAGAGTGAGGCTCATCTTTGACTGAAGCAGCCATGTGTGGAGTCTACCAATCCTGTAGCTTCTGCTGTTCTTTCCACCTTTGCTCCTTCCTCGATTGGTGATGTGACCTTAGAGGCCATCACGGCGCAGCTTCAGCGCATGGATGCTCAGCTTGACTCTCTCTCTCTCTGATGAGTTGTGTCAGGTGAACACCCATGTTAGTCGTATAGCACGACGACTGGCTCGCCTTGGTGGTTTCACCTCCTCTCCATCTCCTTCTCTAGAGACTTCGACAGATGAGGATGGTGATGATGAGGACAATGCTAGCTCTTCCCGTGATGATGAGATGACGACCTCTTAGTGACTTACCCTTTGTCATTCATGACAAAAAGGGAGAGTAGTTTTGGGATGAGAGTAGTCTTGTACTTAGGGGGAGAGTTAGTATAGGACATTTTGGTTAGGGGGAGTGTTTATAGATCTTGAGAGATGTATTGAGGTTCTTATGTATTTTCTTTTCTTTCTTTTTACTTTAGCCTCATGTATACCGATCTTGTGACCACTTATTGACATACATTGTACTTATCTTTTCATATATATGATGATGTATGTTTTTCTTCATCAATCTCTACATGTGTTGTTTCTTTTCTTTCTTTATACACGTGTTTCTATATGTATGCAATCTTTATTTCTATTTCACATATGATGCTTTGATGAGTTTGGTTTAAGTGTTTTAGAAAGACAGGTTGTGAAAGTCTACCATGCCATGAACTCTCTTCTTGCAAAGTTTTTTAAGAGTTTATGCTAGGGTTAGATTTGTTTTGTAATTCAATAGGTGATTATGAGTTTAGTGATTTAACACTTCTCCCATGATTTATTTGTCTGTTGTGGTTTTGTCACGGATTTCCAAAGTAGGAGATTGTTAGGGTCATATTGATGTAATTGGCTAATCCTTTAACAAAATGCACTTTACTTGTAATTGGGTAGATCTAGGATGAGTTTAGTACTTCAAGAAACAAGTGTTTAAGTTGAGTATTGAAGTCATGCAAGTCTGACCAAGAAACAAGTGAAGAAGTGTTGTTCATTAAAACTCGATAGAAGTCTCAACAAAATCCTTTCTATCGAGAATTATGAAATTAGAATTTCCAAATCTGATAACACTCATATCCTTGAGTATTTGTGTAGGGTTTCTTTTTTCACAACCCTAGACATATATAAGGATTAGTTTAAGGGCCATCACACTGGATGCAAAGGTTGATGCAATTGTTGTTACATGCATTGTGTGACCGGAGACATAGATTGCCCTAGTTCATCTTTCTTTCTGTAGAAGCTACTGTGTCTTTATACCAAGGGTTTTGTGACCAAGGAGCTTCCTGATCTTCACCATTGATGAACTGAAGAGCTTTGCAGCCAACAATCCTTCTCAAGTTGGTGTGTTAGTCACGTACTAAGATCTGTGCATCATTGGTTAGTCACATACTAGGATTCGTGCATTGAACGGAGAGATTGCCGCTACAGTACAAGTTCAATTGGGTATTGGGGTAAAAGTTCAACTGTAGGTTGGTATTAGGTACTGGGATTCCTTATACTTGTAACCACTTGTTTTGACAATAGTGAATTCTCGGGAGTTATGACCTTAAATTCACCCGGTAGGGTTTTGCTTTAGTGGTTTTCCCCATTCATAAACAAATCACCTGTGTCAAATTTAATTTCTGCTGTATTTAGTTTAGTTGGTGATTTGTTTGTGCTACCACGTCATTGCATGTTAAATTGAATTAATTAATTCACTTGGATAATTAATTAATTGATTTGCCAAAGGTGTCAATACATTTTTGCCCTATCAATTTAAATATTACTTATATGATAAACATTTTAAACTCCAGTGTCTACTTCACACAATTGTTGTGTGAGTCTTTTGGCTAAATATTGTAGAAAACAAAATATATTTGTGATATGGGTACTGTTCAAACTTATTTGGACAAATGAGGAGAGAAGCGAATTTAGATAATACCATTGCTGAAATTTTGAGAAAAAATAGGAGAGAGAATCTGAGTGCTTTTCTAAGACCAACTTCATTTGTATCTTCATAATCCTCATCCTCAACAGTTGCCTTGCTGTGAATCCCATCATTGATTTGTAGAATTAAGAGTACGTTTAGTACACTGAATGAGGATTACGACAGGAATTGTAATCTTTATTACTAGTAATAAAGTGTGTTATAATGTAATAACTAAATATATTCATTAGTTTGATTGTAACTTATAACATTAGAATGAAACTTAACATTTATTTTAGGAAATATCTTACTTACACAATTATATCTCCTTAAAAATTGTTATTTTTAAATTTAAAAAAGATATGTGCTATGTTTTATGATTTTTTATTTTTATAATTATTAGATGTATATGGAAAGTTTGTTTATTTGGAAATATATTAAGTATAAAAATTATTGCACTTACTAAGGAATAGCTAATACCACCTTTTAAAGAGGAATAGTTATTCCTCATTTTGAAGAATAGCTATTTATAAGGAATGACGATTCCTTGTAATAAAAACATAACCAAATTAAAGAATAATTAAACCATAGGAATAATTATTACATTACAACGTCTATTACAGTCTACCAAACATGCCCTAATATTTTCAATTTTTTATTTTAAATAAATTAGAATGTCTACTTGAAAAAACCATGGTTTACTACCCAACTTTTATTCTATAACTAAAAAAAAAAAAAAAAAAAAATTGGGTGGCACATGCTGCCCCTTCGAGAGAAAAAAATTAAGATTAAACTTCTATTTGAAGAAAAAGAAAACCTTGTATTTAAATTTAGAGTAACTATTTTAATATATGAGTATTTATTCGCCATGATAGTTTCTTAGAGTCTATTTGCTAAAGGCAATATCCATTCACTAAAAACTTCTAAGAGTGATAATGAATCTTATCTTCTTCAGATAATAAGCAATTGAGTTTTGCTAAGACATTGTCACAATATATAAATTTTTGCAATGAATGATGGGAACATATACTACAATTGAAGGTCTTCATCAAATACTTGCAATTATTCACAATAAAGATTTTGTTATTCATACGTCATTTTTTTATTATATTACATTTTATGAGTCTAACCACGATATTTAGCTTACTTAGTTTTTAATGAACACCCTTTTAAGTAAGAAGGGAAATAAAAAAAGAAGAGGATAACAAAGACATGTGTCATTGAAGTTTCAAATAGATAAAATTTTAAGTCTAGAATATTTAAACCTGGGAAAATCAATGTTCTTTAGGTAACAAATAGAACATCATATATCACCATTCCAACTTTCCAAGTATGACTACCACATAAAACTCAAAATACATAGAAAATGTTTTGGAATGATGTTTTGGTAAGCCAAAATATTTAAACCTAGAAAATGTTTTGTGCTTGAAAAAGTGAATTTTGGCTTACCAAATTTGACTAAAAAAAAAAAAAGTCTAGGAACACAAGAAAAATCACAACATTTTCACAAAGCCAAAACTTAAGTACAGTACCTTATGTGATATTCCTTACATTCCCTTCTAGAGATTTTGTCATATGGCTGCATAACTAAAAAATACATCTCCATCCCATGAGAAAAAATTCACATGACAGAATTTTAAGAGGGAAACCTAAGGAACAGCACTTAAGTACTGTACCTAAGTCTTGTCTTTTTCACAATACCTCTATTTTGAATTGTGGTGGATCTCAAACTAATATTTTATTATCTTATTTTGACCTATAAGGAGCTTATACCTCAATAATTATGAAAATATTATGATAACAACAAAATGTCACGACATTTTCACAATACAATACATTTATTTTTAGTTGTGCTAGATCTCAGTTTGATATTTTATTATTTTATTTTAGTTTTACCCAAAAGGAATTGACACATGTGTCACAACATTTTCACAATATCTCTATGTTTACAGTGTACTTGCAATGTAAATTTATATTGTAGACATACAAAAATTGGCAAATGTTGTACACATTTACAAAATTTGTACAATGTTTACCATTTTTTTTACAAATATGTTTAATATTTGTCACTTTTTGTGTGTCTAAAATTTACTTTGTAAGCTTACATTGTAAAAGTACAAAGTAAGCATATAAAAATCATTAAAAAAAAAAACAAAAACAAAAACAAAAACAAGCTCAAACCAAACTCGCTCACTTGAAGGAAAAAAAAAAAAAAAAGAGAGAGAGAGCTCACCAATTCTCCTTATTTTAAGGCTTTTAGGTAATAATATTAAATACTAAGTGTTATATCTACAATATTTGTACAATACTTTTACAACAAACTTTTAGTAGTAAGTTAATTATTAATGATTCTATTTTGAACCTACAACTAAAATTGTTTTTCATCACCAATAATAGTCAATAATAATTTGCTACTTAAGATAAGAGATTTATTGTAAAAATGTTGGTGACATAAAATTTTTTTAATATTAAAAATTTTCATTCTCGCCTAAATACACATTTTTGGCTTGTTTCAAAAAATAAAAATTAAAACAAAAGTTGAATAAACCAAAGGTCCTGTAGCTAGAGCCATTGGCTCTTTTTATATAGTTAGTAAAAATATCATGTCTAAATAAGATTTTTCAAAAACCATAAGCTTAACTTAGTCATTATAGCTAGGTTGTTATTTAAGCCAAGCACAAGTAAGTTACAAGACTACATACTCAAATTCTTTCATGATTTTTTTTTTTTTTTTTTGCATTATTGCTGTGATTACAAGTTCTCAATGGTAAACAATAAATTGCTATCAACAATGGGCTTATGGAAAAATCAATAACGAATTATATATGAAAGATTACTCTATTAAAAAAATAAATAAATAAAAAAAGTCTATAATTTCAATTTTTTAAACTACTTTTAGCTTAATAATTAGCGGGCCTTTCTTTTATGCATATTCTTTCTATAGTATGAAACTGATGGCTGCATTCAACGCATAAAAGATCCCTATTCTTTGGGAACACCTTGTCTGATTAGAATAAAAGAAGGATTGAAAATTAATAATAAAGAAAACTTTAGTGCTTATGACTGACTCTAAAAAGTAAGACGAGGAGTCCGTTTAGTACGTGTGTTTAAAAATTAGTTTTCAGTATTTTTAAAAATACGTGTAAGTAAAAAAATATATGAAAATACGTGTAATGCTGTTTAAAAACTGAAAACATGTGTTTAAATATATGTACCAAACGAACTCAAGGTCCCCCACTAAGACCATCTTCTCGAGTACTTGGCCCACCTGGTCTCAAGCACACACACGCCACAATAATATTATATGAGAAACCTAAAAGACAAAGCCACTTGTTGAAAGAAAAAATAAAGGGTAGATATATAGCTTGATCATATAACTCAATAATGGTGTTATATACCTTTATAAAGTAGGAATAAAAGTAGCTTCCTCCTCTCAATTATTTTTGTTTTCCTCAATTTGTCTCTTGCTCCCATGAGGAATCTCTCGATGCTCACACCGATTGTTTCCATCTTCTGCATATTCTTCCTTCTTTATCAAATCACACTAGTAGCTTCCTCCGCACCTCCTCGTGACGTCCCTGATGATGCTATTATTACCCTCGACTATGGCAGTGCCAATGCAGACAAGTCGAAGGATATGTATGGGCGCGACTGGACTGGTGACTTTCAGTCCAAGTTCTTTCCCAAAGAAGAAAATAATCTCAAATCTAATACCTCTTGTGGGGCCCGTGGGCCTGGAATCCCCGGCCCACTTTTAGGCTGGCCCAAGGCCCAAGCCGAGGAGGGACAATTGTCCCGGACAGTTGCCTAAAGGGTTTTTCAGCCCTTTTCGGACCCATGCCGAGGACACACCCTTCCTCGGCATACCTAGTCTAATTCTGGATAGGGGGAAAACCCAGAATAGGTGGTCACATCCACACTTAATGTATTTGCCTGACCCTCCAGACTACATTAATGAGGACAAGACCCCTGAACAGTGCAACCTTGGGGGCCGCAACCCACGGTATGGTGAAGAGCATGTCTGATGGGACAGGCTCTGGAGCAGTAGCTTGGATGGCCAACAGCTGTAAGGCCAGGATCAAACCAAAGGGAGTATATAAGGCAAAGAGCCCCCCTCGTGAAGGGGGGCCTCCTCGGACGCCTGTCGAGGAGCAACCCCAAGTGAAGAAAAACTAAGGAAAATGTCCCGGAGGACTGGCGAGAAGCCGACCGGAGCCAAACCCTTCGTCCCACTCTCTACAAATGTATTGTCGAGGGTGCCCTTCAAAAAATAGAGCCCCTACAATTGGCGCCATCTGTGGGAAGGGTTAGTGCGCTGGCCGGCGCAACCGGCGGCCGTTCTAGAGTAGTCACTACGCGAAAGTTGGCGGTGCAAAAGAAAAAAAAAATTGCAGTAGAAAAGAAGACTCAACAGCGAATAAAAAGAAGAGTTCTTTATTATTTCATAGAAAGATTACAAATACAATCAGAGGCTCAGATAGGCATGTTTTACAAAAAATCCTACAAACTAATCCTACAATCAGAGGCCCAAGCAGACCGATTCTAGAACTAGCTGGGAAAGAGGCTCGCAAAGAATTAATATCAGGAATGAGGGAAGTGTCAACCCGTGCTTTTATTGGCATCTAGAGAATGGGAGAACTGGACAGTAAAAGCACGGGAAGGGGGCTGGGGGCTAGCTCGCCTCGGGGCAGAAGCTTGAACAAAGCGAGGAGCCGACGCAGGGACCCTGGAACACCCTCCCCCGTGATGCTTCCTCGACCCTCTCCAAACTGCACGAGCATTGGCCGTCGGAGACGGCAATACTCGGGCACCAGCCATGACGAGAGTTCGCGTGTCTCCTTCGTCGGAGGTGCGCTCTAGGGAGAGACATTAGGTACTTCAACGACGTCCCTCCTGGCCACCGTACAAGGCCCTGCCAATGTTACGCCTAAACTCTGCCGCGCCGGAAGCCCAGTAGGGGCTGCGGCCACGGCGGCCCTTAACCCCATATCCCCCAACTTTGGTTACAATCCTGACAGTGATGTCAAAGGGGCTCAGGGAGGTGAAAGTATGTGTTTCTGGTTGTGGTGGAAGATTCATGGAATGAGGAGAAGCATTCTCCCCAGAACGCCTTTTATGGAAGGCGAAAACTGGTGGGAGTTGAGCCACGCAGAATTCGAAGGGAGGATTGTCAAAGGGAATTAATTGTCACCCAATTCCAAGGGGATTGCCAACCGCCGGATTCGTGTTAATTCACGAGGGCATTAATGAAGGCGCGTCACGCGCACCGAAGCGTTAAGCGCGGAACACGAAAGGCCAAATGACGCCAAGCGATGCCTCGTGAACCAAAGAGATGAGGAACACGAACTGGAGGCAAGGTCAACTTCACGTGTGAGGTCACAATCCGACCTAAGGAAAAATAGCCCCCAATAAACGGCTCGTGAACATCATTACACCAAAAGCGAGGCTCTCGGATCCGAGGACGAACTCCTATGGAAGGCAGCAACTGTACCTAGGTCTTGCATGGTCCTCGGACCTAAGCCTATGGGGAGCTAGCCACTTACCATGAAGGTAACAACCGTACCTAGGTCTTGCATGGTCCTCGGACCCAAGCCTATGGGGAGCTAGCCACTTACCATGAAGGCAGCAACTGTACCTAAGTCTTGCATGGTCCTCGAACCCAAGCCTATGGGGAGCTAGCCACTTACCTTGAAGGCAGCAACTGTACTTAGGTCTTGCATGGTCCTCGGACTCAAGCCTATGGGGAGCTAGCCACTTACCATGAAGGCAGCAATTGTACCTAGGTCTTGCATGGTCCTCGAACTCAAGCCTATGGGGAGCTAGCTACTTACCATGAAGGCAGCAACTGTACCTAGGTCTTGCATGGTCCTCGGACCCAAGCCTATGGGGAGCTAGCCACTTACCATGAAGGCAGCAACTGTACCTAGGTCTTGCATGGTCCTCGGACCCAAGCCTATGGGGAGCTAGGTACTTACCTTGAAGGCAGTAACTGTACCTAGGTCTTGCATGGTCCTCGGACTCAAGCCTATGGGGAGCTAGCCACTTACCTTGAAGGCAGCAACTGTACCTAGGTCTTGCATGGTCCTCGGACTCAAGCCTATGGGGAGCTAGCCACTTACCTTGAAGGCAGCAACTGTACCTAGGTCTTGCATGGTCCTCGGACCCAAGCTTATGGGGAGCTAGCCACTTACCTTGAAGGCAGCAACTGTACCTAGGTCTTGCATGGTCCTCGGACTCAAGCCTATGGGGAGCTAGCCACTTACCTTCAGCAACTGTATCTAGGTCTTGCATGGTCCTCGGACTCAAGTCTATGGGGAGCTAGCCATTTATGACAGAGCCAAGGTATTGCATGGTCCAAAGGCCCAGTCCCATGGAGAAACTGACTACTTACCAAAGAGTCTGAGTGTCGATCCAGCCATTCGAAGAAGGACCGACCAGCGAAAGGCCTTCCGGAACACGAGGGCCGTGGTTTTCAAAACCCTCCTCCCCGTCCGAAGGAACGTGCAGCAGGATTTTGAGGGGCTATTGTGGGGCCCGTGGGCCTGGAATCCTCGACCCACTTTTAGGCTGGCCCAAGGCCCAAGCCGAGGAGGGACAATTGTCCCGAATAGTTGCCTAAAGGGTTTTTCAGCCCTTTTCGGACCCATGCGGAGGACACACCCTTCCTCAGCATACTTAGTCTAATTCTGGATAGGGGGAAAACCCAGAATAGGTGGTCACATCCACACTTAATGTATTTGCCTGACCCTCTAGGCTACATTAATGAGGACAAGACCCCTGAACAGTGCAACCTTGGGGGCCGCAACCCACGGTATGGTGAAGAGCATGTCTGATGGGACAGGCTCTGGAACAGTAGCCTGGATGGCCAACAGCTGTAAGGCCAAGATCAAACCAAAGGGAGTATATAAGGCAAAGAGCCCCCCTCGTGAAGGGGGGCCTCCTCGGACGCCTGCCGAGGAGCAACCCCAAGTGAAGAAAAACTAAGGAAAATGTCCCGGAGGACTGGCGAGAAGCCGGCCGGAGCCAAACCCTTCGTCCCACTCTCTACAAATGTATTGTCGGGGGTGCCCTTCAAAAAACGGAGCCCCTACACCTCTAAAGCCCCACTAGAACGCATCGTCACAAGAGCCCCTTACTCCACTGCACGTATATCTTATTCTTAATTCACGTATATCTTTCCAGTCACCGTTGGTCCGAAATTCGTTCGGTTACACTTTAACTCAAATCATTTACCAAGGTTTTGAAGGGTCTAAGGCCTTATTCACTGTCATAGCAAGTTCATTCACCTTACTTAGAAACTTCACTGCTTTCGTTCCTGATGATTCTTTGCAGGAAAAAATTTTCTTCAAAGAGTTCTGCATCAATGTCGGGAAGGATAAAAAATTGAACTTAACCTTTATTCCTTTTTCAACTCCTTTCTATGCTTTCATTAATGGAATTGAGATCGTACCCATGCTTGAAGACCTGTACTACAAGCCATCGGATCTCAGCGGAAATCCTTTCGTAATCAATGACATGGCACTCGAGATGGTTTATCGACTAAACGTGGCTGGTAATTTAATATCACCAACGGATGATACTGGCTTCTTTAGAGAATGGTCCCCGGATAATAATTATTTCAGGAGTACTGGAACCCTAATGCCACACAAGCCATCTTTGATACTCGACTACGTAAAAATACCAAATTACACTGCACCAAATGATGTCTATTGGCCTGGAAGGACAATGGGTTTTAACCGCACCAAGTACAGGCTTTCCAATTTGACGTGGGAATTACTAGTTGATATGGGATTTTTTTACCTAGTGAGGCTTCATTTCTGTGAAATAGACCCCAATATGAATGTTGTTGGTCAAAGGCGGTTCATCATACATATAGACTATCTTTTTGCCGTGTTAGAAATATTGAATGCTATTGTATTGTATTTCTTGATAAAAGAATGTACATAGGTGCCTTTATATAGAAGGCATATGTGTGCAGTACAAGTAAATATGTGTGCTATACAAGTAACCTAATTGAGCCTCAAGCCCACAACACTATATACGTTAACAGCCCCCCTCAAACTCAAGGTGGATGTGAGACCAACTTGAGGTTGTCAACCAAAGTACGAAGGCGTCCCTTAGGATGTGACTTGGTGAAGATATCTACAAGTTGATCTTTAGAGGAGACTCAGATCAGCTTGAGAGCACCATGAACAAGATGAAAACGGATAAAATGACAATTGATCTTGATGTGTTTAGTCCGTTCATGGAAGACATCATTGTGAGCAATATGAATAACACTCTGGTTATCACAATAAAGAGAAGTAGCAAAGGATGTAGACACTTAAGTCTTTGAGAAGCCATCGTAGTCAAATGAGCTCATATGTGGTATCAGCAAGGGCATGATATTTTGCTTCAGTACTAGAGCGGGCCACATGAGTTTGTTTCTTACTTCGCCAAGAAATCAGAGAAGAACCAAGAAGAAAGCAATAACCAATGGTGGACCTGCGATCGGTGGGGTCTCTTGCCCAATCAGCATAAAAAATGCATGGAGAGTAAGAGGAGACTGAGCAGAGTAGAAAAGACCATGGAAGAGAGTGCCCTTTAGGTATGGTTTTTAGATAATGCATCAAGTTCCTCTTTCATTGCAATCTGCCATAAAGGGTCAGTGGAAGCCTCACGATAGGTGTAGGGCTCATGTAATGTAGCAAGAGCAGTGTAACAATGATAGTCAAGTAAATGTGCAGGAATAGATCTTACCCTAGTTGAGTGACGAGGTGGAATGTCTTGTGCAAGATCTTCAGGCGGAGCAAGAGCAGGAGACCTAAGCTCAGGATTGGGGTTGGGTAGCTCATCTTCAACCTGTTCATCTTCCACCTGTTCATTAAAGGGTGAACTAGGAAAGGGATCAGTGATATCTGATGGTTGGACAGAGAAGTCTACAGCAATAGAGTCAGGAGCAACTACAGGAGGATCAGGAGCAGCTACAGAAGGAATATGTGCCTCATCTGGAAAAAGATCTAAGACAAAGGAGGAAGACAAGGAAGCACTGAAATGATAGAGCTCGACAAAGAGGCGATGTTCCCAAAAAACAACATTAAGGGAGATACGAAGACAATGAGAGACAGGATCATAACACCTATACCCCTTTTGAGTTTCGCCATAGCTAAGAAAACAACAAAGCCTTGACCGAGGCTCAAGTTTGTTATGCTCATGTGGCTGAAGAAGAACGATACAAGCAGAACCAAAGGAGCGAAGGTGGTGATAGTCTGGAGGTAACCCAAAAAGGCGCTCATATGGAGTTTGATTTTAGATAACAAGACTCGGAATGCGATTAATAGTATGAATAGCATGAAGAGCAGCTTCACCCCAAAAAGGAGCAGGAACTTTAGCAGAGAGAAGGAGGGCACGAACAGTGTCAAGAATATGATGAAATTTTCGTTTGGCTCTACCATTTTGCTGAGAGGTACCTGGACAAGTTATTTGATGAACAGTGCCATAGGAATGGAAAATAGCTTGGAAAGAATATTGAGTATATTCAAGAGCATTATTAGATCGAAAAATTTTGATGCTTCTGGAAAACTGAGTTTCAACCATTTTTGCAAAATTAGAATATACTTCTAATAATTCAGAACGATGTTTCATATTAAAAATCTAGCTATAGCGAGAGTAATCATCAACAAAGACAAAAAAATATCTAGACCCACCAATACTAGAGACAGAGGAAGGCCCCCAAACATTAGAATGAATAAGGTCAAAGATATCAGTGGATATGGATTCACCAGTATTGAAGGGCAAAGCTGGTTGTTTTCCTAACTGACATGAAATGCAATCAAAATTTTCTGTAGACACTGAACCTAACAAACCTCTAGAAGCTAATTGTTGTACTCGAAAGGAAGATGCGTGACCAAGTCGAGCATGCCAAAGTGCAAGGGAAGGGGTGGAAGAAACTGCAGCAGCTGCAGCAACAGAAGCAGGAGCAACAAGTGGAAAACGAAGGTTGTTCACGGGAAACATATGCCCAACTCTGGGACCGGTCCCAAGCTCCTGTCCCGTCCTAGGATCCTGCACAATGCACCCAGAATAATCAAAGGTAATACGATAACCCAACTCTGCTAATTGTCCCACAAAAAATAAATTATAAGAAAGGTCAGGAACATTAAAGACTCCAGGAACCGAGAGGTTAGAGGTTGAAACTGAACCTATATTATGACCAGACATTGTGGAACCATTTGCTGTGCGAATATTAAGAAGGTACGGTGCAGGTTTAAGGTCAAAAAATAAGGACGAGTGAGGTGTCATGTGATTGCAACAAGTAGAATCCATAAGCCAAAAGGTAAGAGAAATACTAGATAAAGCTGAGAGAGAAGAGGAAGAAGATGCATTACCAACCATATGTATGACATTGGCGATGATATTTATAAGGTTATCTTTGGAAATGGAGAAAGTGGATCTAGAAGACTTAGACTGTGCAGAGACAGGAGTCATTGGTTGGACACTCTCAGTGTTAGCAACAGTAGAAGTAGAAATTGAAACAGCTGATTTGTTGCGATGATAGCAAGTCTCAATATTGTGACCAAAACATTTGCAAAAACGTTTGATAGATTGGCCGCGATGATTGTTGCAATAAGAAGAAGACCTGTCCTTGTTCTTCATTTAGAAGCAAAATATGCAAAAACAGACTTCAAAAATGAAATTTACGCGAAAAACTAGGTAAGAAGCACCTGCACTGCAAAAAAGTCAACTTTGAAAAAGTCAACGGTCAAAGTCAAAGTCAACGGTAAACTAGGGCTGACGTCAGCAAGATGACGTAAGCAGCTGAATGTGATGACGCAGAGTGATGATGTCATCTAGGGCTGACGTGGCAGTGATGATGTCACCAAGGGCTGACATCAGTAGGTGTAGATCTGGCGCGTGAAAGCGCGTGAAGTGCGTGGTCTTAGGCGCAGATTATTTGGGCGGACCGTGAGGGCGCATGGGACCTCCGATGGTGGTCAGGATTTCACTGAATGGTAGATCGACGGTGGACGATCTTAGTGATGCCTGCAGAAACGCAATCGGAACAAGGATCACGGCAGCGACGGTATGCAATGGTCTCAAGACTCTGAACGACAGCGGTTGTAGGTCCGAACCAAAGACAATGACTGAGATTAGTCAGAGGTTTAACGACGAATGACTGCAACAGTAGTTGTAACAGCGGAAGCAATTGTGAGTCTGGAATAACACTAATAGAGACAAGACTGTAATGAAAAAGTCAGAGCGATGACTTTGATACCATGTTAGAAATACTGAATGCTATTGTATTGTATTTCTTGATAAAAGAATGTACATAGGTACCTTTATATAGAAAGCATATGTGTATAGTACAAGTAAATATGTGTGCTATACAAGTAACCTAGTTGGGCCTCAAGCCCACAACACTATATACGTTAACATGCCGAAATGGACACGCCTGACAAAATCGATACGCCTGTTTACAAAGACTGTGTAGTAATGATCTAAAAGAAGGGAGTTGACGACAATAGCCATAATCTCTCGATTGATTTACACCCTCGTACAGACTCTCATTAGGAAGATGCCATTTTAAACGGTCTGGAAGTGTTCAAACTGAGCGATACTCAACGCAATCTTGCTGAATACGGTGAGGAAATTTTGATCGATATTCCATTACACGATCTTCATCAACCAACAGCCATGATGTCCAAGACAAAGAAATTCATTGCCATTGGAACTGGTACCGGTTTCTTGGTCCTACTCTTTCTTATAGGTTGCATGGTATTTTGGAAAGTAAAGAAGTAGAAACGCTATGTTTCTTACTACCCACCATCAAGGTGCTGGTGCTTGTGCTGGCTGAGGCTCTACCCATACAAAGGAAAGCAAACAGGGAAAAAGACATCCTCACTGAGGAAAGCACAGTGCCATCACTTTTCACTTGCCGCCGTCAAAATTGCAACCAACAACTTCCATGAAGATTTAATTATAGGAAAAGGTGGCTTTGGCAACGTATATAAGGGTCAATTTGATGATGAGGAAACCATGACCGTGGCAATCAAGCGTTTGAACCCTGAATCACGACAAGGTGCCCACGAGTTCCAAACTGAGATTGAGATGCTCTCTCAGCTCCGATATGTTCACCTTGTCTCTCTTATCTGATATTGCAATGAGAAGGGTGAGATGATCCTTTTCTATGATTACATGGCTAATGGAACTCTCCGTGAACACCTTTATGACACAAACAATGACACACTCCCATGGAAAAAGCGGCTGGACATATGCATTGGAGCGGCACGTGGATTAGACTACCTTCATAGAGGTGTGAAGCATACTATTATCCACCGAGACGTGAAGCCCACCAACATTCTATTGGATGACAAATGGGTTGCCAAGGTTTCTGATTTTGGATTGTCTAAAATGGATCAAAATAATACTGCAGTTAGCACCATGGTTAAAGGTACTTGGGGCTATTTGGATCCGGAATACGCACGTTGTCAAAAGCTCTCAGACAAATTTGATGTGTACTCATTTGGTGTAGTGTTGTTGGAGGTATTGTGTGCCCGAAAGGCACTAAATCAAAAACTAGAAGAAGAAGAATGGAACCTGGCCCATTGGGCTCGAAAGTGCATTGAGAGAGGGACTATCAATGAAATCATTGATCCATATTTAAAGGGGAAGATAGCTCCAGTGTCTTTCAAAGTGTTCATGCAGATTGCAGAGAGTTGCACGCGTGATCAAGGCATCCAACGGCCCACAATGGGTGATGTGGTGGAAAAGCTCAAGTTGGCATTGGAGCTGCAAGAGAATGCGGACGCTGAGAAAGAGAGTATCAATCCTAGTGGTGAGCATACTTACTTGGATACATTATCATTTTGTATTGATGTTACAAATGATGGTCTTTGGGCTACTAATGTTCACAATGAACACGGGATGACATCGGATAGTACAGGGATTGGGACTGGGTTAACATGTTCAAGTTTTGAGATGGATAATATCACATCTCACAAGACATTTTCATAAACTCCACTAAAGTTTAGGAAATGGGTTTTTGTCTTTTCTTTTATTTAATTTTAGATTCACAAATAAAGTTCTCAATCTAGGTTGTACATTAAGCAGATTAATTATTATAATTATGTTGTTATGAAATCTTGTGAAAATATAAGGTGATGTCAAGTGTTCTAGAACACACTTCATAATCCAAATCCATTGAATTGACAATTAAAAAAGGGGTTGTATGATAAGTATTATAGGAAAATTTATTGACTTTCAATTCATGCCCGTATTATTGTAAAACTTTTGGTATTTATTATTCTCATCAGCTAGTTTATATGTTTACTGATTCAATTTTTTTCACTCACCAAATAGTAGGTAAATACAACAGGAAAAGTGAATTGTTGTAACAAAAAGTTAACAATTTGTATCTCGGCATGGTTACACTTGAACAAAAAATTTTAATCTACATCTGCAAAAAATTATTGAGAATTTCAATTTATGCCCATAGCAATGTTAAATTTTAATTGATATCATTACCTACGTCAAGTTATAATTGGGCATGCTAGTAGCCATTTTGTAAGTGCAAATCTTTCAAATAACCATTCAGTGTGCAAATTAGCATAATTTCAGTATTATAATTAGATATACTCATGAGAGTTTATATAGTACAAACTTTGAGGTAATCTTAGTTTGTAGTTTTGTACATGAAATCATAATGGCTCAAGTTCTTAATTTCTCATGAAAATGGTCAGTTGTTCTCAATTAAAAGTTGTCTACCTTCGCAATTGTATTTACACCAAAGGGAGGATTTTTCTAAGCTTGACACAGCTGATGGCTGAGTTTTAGGCAAGCCACAAGTAGGAGGCTAGAACGTTAATGGATTGAGGGGGAGGGAGGGAAAGTAGAGTAGAAATGGCTGAAAATTAGCCTACTTTCAGCCAACTCTACTCTCCTAACTCCTCTACTCCCTTTCCCCTCAATCCAAACGAGCCCAAAATGATCTCAAAATATATGTCAATCAGTTATATCCAATACATGTCCACAAGCTTTTCTTAGAAGTAGATGCCCAATCAGTAATCCTTCCTCAAGAGAGATTCTAACCTCATTTTGGACTCTCACGAATCAAGTGCTATGGTTAATGATTGTAGGGCACTACCCTCATGGCACAATTGGAAATCTTTCAGCTTGATCGGTCACGTTGAGAAGGAAACATTTTTGTGTTAAAATCTTTGCAAAGAAAGGTCATATGACTAATGTTCCTTGTATATTGTAGTCGAATTCTCTCGGTAGTTTTCTAAGCTAACTTAACGCAGATGCTTCGGGTGCATATTAACTCTTTGATGTTTAGTTTTTTGTTTAATGCTTTCAACTTTCCCTCGAAAAAATGAAATAAAATAAAATAAAAAAATAAAAATTGAATTGACAAACTTTCCCGATTCCATTTATCTAATTACTTTGGTGCAAGAAAAAAAAAGATTTGGAATGAGTAGGAGGGAGATGAAGTACCACCAAATCTAATGGTGGCTCTGGATAGTAACAACACTAGAAATTTTTCTTAGGGTAGTTAGTTACTAGGGTCCGTTTGGTACCCGTAAAATATTTTCCGGAAAATACATATTTTCCGGAAATGCTATTTTCCGGAAAAGGAAAATATTTTTAAGTGTTTGGTTGTTTTATGAAAATTGGTGTGGAAAATATTTTCGTGTGTTTGGTTCAATTAGGAAAATGCTATTTTCCTACAACAAATTCCGGTAGCAAATTCCGGCCACAATAACAACAACAACAACAACAACAAATTCCGGCAACCACAACACCACCACAACAACAACAATAATCAGTTCATCAAAACAAATAATAAAAAAAAAAAAACAACAGCAATCAAACTTTAAACAAAAAAAAAAAAAAAAAAAAAAAAAAAAAAAAAAAAGCTGAGAGATCGACGAAGAGGACGCAATCGATGGCGCGGTGCGGCGACGACGATCGACGGCGAGGCGCGGTGCGACGACGATCGACGGCTTCTGGGTTCGTTGGTGGGAGATCGAAGGCGAGTCGCGATATCCAAGGCTAGATCGCGAGATCGAAGGCGCGGTGATCGAAGGCGCGGTGCTTGGGGTTCGCCGGCGCGGTGATCGAAGGCGCGGTGCTCGGGATTCGCCGGCGATGTCTCCGGCGTGTCTGGGCTCGCTGGGTTCGGGGTGCTGGCGCTCTCTTTCTCTCTTTCCCTCTCTGTCTTCATGCTCTCTCTTTCTCTCCATTTTCCGGAAATCATTTGAACTGAAAATGATTCCGTAAATCATTTTCGCCCTTGACCACTGGTCAACGGAAAATATTTTCCGAAAAATGCGTTTTCCGTGCGCAGCCAAACATCCGGAAATGGTGAAAAGCATTTCCGGAAATGCTTTTCACCCGATTCAAACGCAGCCTAAGAAACTTAAATCATACAAAATCTAAAAAAGAAATAACTTGAATTTGTCAATGTCACCAAAAAAAAAAAAAAATGCTAATACATGAAGTACTACAATTTCTTTCTACTAACAAAGAGAAAAAGAATTAAAAAAAAAAAAAATGACTGATAAGTGACAAAGTGGGAACTGAGAATGCTGAGATAAGAGTAATAAAGTGAGAGAGAGTCTGAAATGGTAATAGAAAAAATAAAATTAATGATTATTTTTATGTAATAGGTTAAACGAATTACAAATTTGAATGGTTATGATTTTTATTTTTTGATTTTGAATAGGCTTTTGTTTGAATACTTTATTGATTATTCACTTGGTTTGGTCTAATCTTGTTTTTGTTTGGGTTATTTTTGTTTTTATTTGGGCTAATTTCTATTTTCTTTATTTGAGTTTTTTTTTTTTTTTTTTTCCTTTGTTAAAGGGGTTAAGGATTATGTTTGGGGAGCCAAAATTATTTTTAGAATAATACTATATCCACAATATTTTCACAACAAATCTTATGAAACAAGTAATTATTAGTAGATAAAAAAATGATATCAGTATTGGGCTTAAATTATAATCAATAACAACTTATCGCGTATGATTTGTTGTGAAAAATGTTGCTGATTTAGCATTATTCTTATTTTTGTTGAATCCAAATTCTTGTGATTCTCAAGTCAGGGTATTTTTTACAACTATATATATATATATACACATTTTTTTGCAAGTCAGGGAGTGATCCTGTGATCACCCTGACATAAAGATGGAGCCGCCACTGGCTCCGAAGACAATTGCAAATTCAAGGCGGTGGAAATTAGAGGAGAGAGATTGGGACGTAGAGGGTGGTGAGGTTTGCTAGCATGTAATTTCTTTATAATAAAAATAATTGCCACATCATTTAAAAACTGACATATCATTGCTTTGTTATATGCATAGGAAAAAAAAATTATTGGAAGTTGATGAAGGAACCAATATCCAATAGTGCTCGCTTGGAATTTGAATGACAAAAGCACACAGTAGGTTATCTTGGTCAATGTTTTAACACCATTGATCAGTAATTTAATATAAAATCCTTTAAGATACATCGATAGTTGAGGGTTGACAAATTTAAATCTTGAATGTCACTGTTGAAAAAACCGAGGTGCTAGTTGAAGTATAAACTCCTGGCTAATATACAATACTTTTCCTTTTAATTATTTGCGTTCTTTACTTTACTACTTTGTGCTTTTTGTTTAGTGAAGTTTATAATATGTGATAATTAACCAGTATGTCCAATTAATTATAATTGAAATTGCATAACCTGTTAATTTGTAAAAATTGATTAAATTCCACTTAAAATAAACCAAGGGGCTCAAATATTCTTTTCAATGCAAATATAAATGCAATTGTTCTAGCTAAGATTTTCTCTCCTTTCTTCTAGAACCATATTCCAGACAGTGAAGATCAGACGAACAACAAAATAAAGCTCATTGTATGAAGGACTACGCCAATCGGACACAAATTTTATTTTCACAAGCACGCTTTGAACTGCTCCCAACCATTTTGTGGAAAATGCAATTCCCTTGAACTAGTAGTAGAAGACGGTGAACTAAATTGCTTAACCAAGTCTTTGTTTTGCCTACAGTCGGAATAGCAATAGCCATGTATTATGTATACTAGTATGTAATCGTGCTTATGCACCAAAATGATGAATAATTGTAGTTGTGCTGTTGGTGTTAGCTTGGGTTATTAAACATATAAGACATAGTTTGACCATGACATTTGAATGTACTAAAAGAGTTTTTCATTACAACTTTCATAATATTGATTACATCAAATTTTTTGTTACATTGCTATTACGTATATGATTTTGAAAATCATTATTGGATATTACATATATAATATCAATTCATAATTATTGTTTGCGAAATTCTACTAAATACAACACAAACTGAAATAATAAACTAGTCACATAGTATCTCCTAAATTGAAAGAGGATAGGTGTATGGGATCGTTCAACACAATAACAATTTGTTACATTCAGGATATTCACATACAAAAATAATTGAATAGAAACTGTCACTACAAGAAAATGTATTTTTAGTGACGAAAAAATTCGTCACTAAAAGTCCAGTTTTTCGTCACTAAGAACCTTTAGTGACGAAATTGGACTTTTAGTGACGAAATTAGTTTCGTCGCTGTAGCCCCGTTGCTAAAAGTCCTGGTGACTTTTAGTGACGAAAATTTTCGTCACTAAAAGTCCAATTTGGTAAAAAAAAAAAAAAAAAAAAAAAAAACTTTTAGCAACGAAAACGTTTTGTCGCTAAATGTTTTCCTCGCTAAAAACAGTATTTAGTGACGAAAATATTTCGTTACTAAAACTATTTCAGTTTATTAAATCATATTTAGTGATGAAAAATTCGTTACTAAAACTATTTTCGGGTACATATAGTGACGAAAATATTCGTCACTAAAACTATTTTTAAGAAAATCCATGCACATATAGTGACGAAAACTTTCGTCACTAAAACCATTTCTTACAAAATTCCACTGCATTTAGTGACGAAATATTTCGTCACTAAAACAATTTTTTGTTGCCATATTTGTGACAAAAAAATTCGTCACTAAAACATATTTTCTGTTTTTATTATTTTCATGACGTTGATATTAACCTGTAACCTATCATTACATTATTAAAACCTCACATTTGATTAACACATTTATTTCAACAACACATTTATAAAAAATCAATCCATACATTCCACAAGTTAAAATTAAAATAAGTATCAAATTCAAACTCTTTTCATACAATAATTGTTTGCAACACATACAATAACTTAAAATGTTTTATAACAATACAAAAAATGTAGCATAATATAATTAGAACCCCCTAAAGCCAAAAGATGTCCTCATGTCTTCAAATAATGCCAAAAATAATTCCCTAAAGCCACCAATAAGAAATCTGCACAAATATAAAAACACTATTACATTAAAATCGTAAAGTAAAAACATTAACTATGTTATAAAAAAATTTCTCCGATGAGGCAGTGGTTACTAGAGAAGAAGAAGATCTCATGCCATGTTTTAATATAAAATAAGTTGCAGTCTACTTATTAAAATGCAAAGCATTCATTTGGTTTAGCCTTGCCCTCCAATGCCAATGGCCAAAGAGAGCTGTCAAAGTGTGAAGTGCTGGCCCTATACTATACAAATTCAAAAACATCTGACACATCCTCCAACCACAATAATAAACTTCAAATGTATATTTCATCAAATGGTTAACCACAAATACCCAAAAGAACAATCACTTTCACTTCTCACTAAAAAATAAATCAAACAAAACAAAAGATAAAAATTTGTACACCATTCCACAACCATTTGGGACCACAATCACCATTCACAACAATCACCATTCCACAACCACAATCATCATTCCTATTCACAAACAACAACAACACAGTCCTCATCCAAAACAATATGTACAAAATGAGAACGGTCTCTATTCAAACTTAGACAAATTATCCTACCACAGAGAACAAATTTCAAACAAAATAAATAAATAAAATTAACATCAAGCAAAAAAATTAACATCAAGCATTTAGAAACAAAAATTTGTTTGGATAAAACTGTGTTCAAGTTTTGGATAAAATAGTTTCACAACAAGAGCATTTTGAAGAAATTCGAAACAACCTAAAGTGAAATCCAAGTCTTTATAGCTCCAAGATAATTTCCAAGGTGAATAGATCCAATTGGTCTCTTCCTGTAAAACAAAAGGGTTCAAAATTGAATTGAAATCCAAGTCTTTATCAAGTACCATCTCCTACTTGTAATCCCATTGTTTCAGAACTAGCTAAGACTATAAATAAGTTGGACATCAACTTTACAATGGGAAAATTTGTGTGGGTCAGACAAATGAATTCTGGTCTAAAAATTAACCATCAACATAAGATATTACATTATTTAATATATATTTTTGCTCCTAGTTATTAATGTTTGACCAAAGCAAGATGCCAAACTAATTTCATGTCCATTTGAGCATTGGTCTGCAGGCCAAGGACAATTTAGACACACTATATATGTAGTACTCTTTCTTGGCCTCTGTCGCCTATGTTTTTCATTCGTTGGTGATACTAAATTAAAATTAGTGATTGTTTATGGCAACAGGGTCCAAAAATAACATAGTACTCACTTATAAAATAAAATAAAAACATAGTACTTGTCAGCTATAAGCTAATGTTTTTGAATCTGGAATATGAAAGTTCATATGTTGCCAGATTAATTAACTTAAGAAAATTAAATTTTCAAAACACTTTAATTACAAACAAATTGAAGACATGCCATTCATACTATAAAAATTCAGATACATACAAAAAAGGAACAAAATTTAAAAACCCACTTGCAGAAATACGAAAGAAATAGAAACAAAGAAATGAATGAAAAAAAGAAAAAAAGTAGTTACCAAAAGAGAAGCTCAATCCATGACCATGATTGAAGGACGAAGATGAAGAAGAACAAGAAGAGGTCGCTGGTGTGCTTGGGATCGTCGCTGAATCGGCGACGACGGCGACGCTAAGATCGTCGCTGAATCGGCAACGACGGCGACGCTGGGATAATCGCTGAATCGGCGACGCTGAGATCGTCGCTGAATCGGCGACGCTGAGATCGTCGCTGAATCGGCGACGACGGCAACGCTAGGATCGTCGCTAAATCGACGACGACGGCGACGCTGGGATCGTCGCTATTTGAAGCTAAAGCGACTATCGTCGCCGGTGTCGTCGCTATTTGAAGCTAAAGCGACGATTGTCACCGGTGTGCGTTGCTGAAGTGACGCTGAATCGGCGACGACGGTGACCCTGGGATCGTCGTTATTTGAAGCTGAAGCGACGATCGTCGCCGGTGTGCGTTGCTGAAGCTGTAAGGAATTTTTTTTTTTTTTTTTTTTTTTTGTGGGTATGTGTTTTTGTGGGATGAGCTGTAAGGGAAAGGGAGAACAACCAGAAAAGAGAAAAGTGAAAAAAAAAATGGGCTGACCATAATAAGTACAAAGCCTTAGTAGTGACGAATTTTGATTCGTCACTATTGGATACCTTTAGTGACGAACTCGAATTTGTCGCTGATAATATACTTTTTAACTATATTTATTTTTAGCGACGACTTCTATTCGTCACTATATGTTATATTCAGCGACGAAATCATTTTCGTCACAAAAAATTAAACTTTTAGCGACGAACCATTTTGTCGCTGTAGCTAAATTTACATTGGCGCTACAATTTTTCGCTTGGCGCCTAAGTTCTACAAAGCTTTTAGTGATGAACTCGGATTCGTCACTATTGGATACCTTTAGCGACGAATTCGAGTTCGTCGCTGAAAATGTACTCATATGTTTTGCACTTATATGTTTTTAGCGACGAAATCATATTTCGTCACTAAAAGTATGCTTTAGTGACGAAATACGATTTCGTCGCTAAAAACATATAAGGGTAAATCTATTATTGTTTTTAGTGACGAAATTCATATTTCGTCACTAAAGCATACTTTTAGTGACAAAATATGATTTCATCGCTAAAAACATATAAGTGCAAAATCTTTATATTTTTAGTGACGACTATTTTTCATCACTAATACTTATAGTGACGAAAGTATTTTCGTCACTAAAACTATCCACATCAATACCTACATTGACGAAATATTTCGTCACTAATAATTTCAACTTTTAGCGACGAAATATTTCGTCACTATAGATTAATTAAGTTGGCGCCAAAGCTTCCCTCCTTGGAGCTTATTTTTTAGATTACAATAGCGACGAAATTTATTTTTCGTCGCTAAATGTAATAATTTTTTTTCATTATTAGTGATGAAATTCATATTTCTTCACTAAAGCTATATTTTTAGTGACGAAATAATTTCCTCACTAATTTTCGTCACTAAAAATACATTTTGTTGTAGTGTGTATAAAAAATATGTTCATTAATTCATATAAAAAAAAAAAAAAAAAAAAAAACAAAAAAACAAAAATCTAAACAATTTAATTTGTATGGAAAGTTAACAAAAGCAAAATTCAATTTTGATTCTAATTGAATTTTCTCTAAACTTTGGTTAATATATATATATATATATTACATAGTCTATTACGTAAATGACTTATAAATTTGAACTATTTTTAGCTATATGATTAGGTTTTTACGATTTGTTTATATTGGACTCTTTGTTTTCTACACTAAATTAACTCATTTAGCACAAAAATTTAAAAACTTAGATTAGATGGGACACATGACACAAAATTAAACTCTGATTGAAATCCAATTTTTACATTGAATTAACTCACTTGGCACAAAAATTTAAAATTTAGATTAGATGAGACATGTGATACAAAATTAGACTTTAATTGAATTCCAATTTGAAATCTAATTGGATTTTCTTCCAGCTTACCTATTATTATATAGGGATAATTACAATAAACCCACCTGAGGTTTGGCCCGTTTTCATTTTGCCTACCCGTGGTTCAAAAGTTATCACTTTGCCCACTTGAACTTCAATCCGCTACTCCCCCGTTGCTCACCTCACCCTCAAACGTTAGACAAACACGTTTTTATTCCAAATTAGAATATAACACAGATCAAACAACACAAACTCACTCTCTTTCCCTCGCGAGCCCTAGGAACATGAAAATTCCTATAACTGAGCTGGGGTTTTGATTTTCCTGATCGTGCTTTCGTGGGTGAGGTTCTGACTTTGGGTTATCTTGAGGCATTGAATATTCGAAGATAGATCATTACCAGGTACAACATTTTTGCTTTATGGTTCTGAGCTGGGATTTCAAGTTTTTGATGGTGGCTTTGATTCACAGGAAGTTGGTAATCGATGTCTTTTTCAAGTGGAAATTACTCAAGTTCAAGTGGGCATATGTGTACATATGAGACTTGTGTGTTGAGAACAAGTTTGACAGTGGATAATTTTGGGAGAAGGTTTCTGAGTTGTAGCCGATATAAGGTAAGTATACTTTTTACTTAATCTAGTTGATTCACGTGAGATTGGAATGTCATGTGTTCAACTCAATTTATGAACAGGTTGGTCCCAAGTGCCCTTTCTTTAGATGGATTGATAATCCCACTTGTATGTATGGGAATAAAGCTGCCCATTTGGTGTAACAAAAGCTGCAACTTGCACATGAAAGGGAAAGAGAAGCTACCCAGGTAGCAGCAGAAGCTATCCAGGCAGCAGCAGAAGCCACCCAAATGGCAGAAATCGCTCAAGACAGGGCAGTAAAAGCCACTGAGAGGGAGAGAAAGTTTCGAGCTTCCTCTGTTCAAGCCAAGGAGATAGCAGTGAGAGCTTTAGAGCAAGAGAGAAAATGCAGAATTGCACTAATTTTGTCATGGTTTTTTTTTTTTTTTTTTTTTTTGGTTATGTTGTTTTCATGTTTTGACTCAAGTGAGAATGTTGGAATGATGAGATTGAGTCTGCCTGATGGGTTGTAATATAAGTTGGTCCTCAATTGTATTCTAATAGAAGTATGAAAGAATTTTTTGAGAATGAGAACTATATAAGGTGGTAGATGCTGTTGGCATGAAGCCACTTAATAATATAAGCTTTTTTAAGATTAAGTGTTATTTCTGTTAGATGTTGTTGGTATTTTTGTTTAAAGTGAATAGGCTACTTGTGAGCTGTGAGCTATTGGTGTTGGTGTTGGTGTTTTGTTTTATGTTGTCAGCTATGTTGGTTTGTGCATAAAGTGCATTGTGTGAAAACAATTGTGTTGAAAGTGAATTTAAAGTGCATGACAATCTGTCAACTTGCAAGAAAAGACAACAAATGCACATATACACCTGCTATTCAACACATACACCTTGCACACATAAACAAACTCATATAATAATAACTCATATAACAAACTGCAATAATCAGAATAATAATTATGAACACCTGTCATTAAGTTGGAAATTGTATACATATTTTAAGGTGGTATTGACTTAGTCTTTCATCAATCACCAGTAATATAAGGCATTTGGTACAATAACTAAAACAGTTGTAGTTGCCTAATGTTTACAAAACTTCTAAAAATACAAAAAGTATTTGAACAGCTATATAAAAAAGTGTTGCCATTGTCTGCCCTGCCATTGTCTACAAACTACATTAAACCCTAACATTACATAACCTTAATACATTATACACAGCAACAAAAGTGGATTGACTTAGTCTTTATTTACTGCCCCTACCCTTGCATCTCCCGCCACAACTGGCTTTTCCACCTTTTGTTCTACATTTCTAAGCCCTCGCTGCATCACCCCTTCCTCTCAAAGCAGCTCCTCCTTTGGTAGCAGGTTGGCTTGTAGGCTACAAAGTATAAGAATTCACATGTTAGCTACTAGTATCACAATTGCAATGAATAAAACATCAAACCTAACAATACAGTACTTGTGATGATGGTGCTCTACTATCCCATGTTTCTGCAGGGGTTTGTGGTACTGGCTGGCTTGAAGAGAACCAAGGAGCTCCTCTAACTGTGTACCTGAAGTTTGAAGAGTACCACTGACTTGGGTTCTGTGACCATGGAGCTAGTGGCCCTAACCATGGAGCTTGTGGTTGTGGAGCCGGAGCTTATGGCTATGAAGCTGGAGCTTGTGGCTATGACCCTACTGCCTGGTTAGATGAGGATGAGGCCATAATGTAAGGCTAATGTGTTGGTGGGGGTTGAGCTGAGGATTGGGTCTGTGATGAAGATGGGGCGTGGGATCCTTGTCTGTGTGTGGAAGGCTTTCCACTTTCCTGCAACCAAATATGAGCATGTTTTTACAGTGTCAGTTATTGACATTTTGCATTTGAATAAAAAAAATTTTGTAAAAACTTACAGATTTCACTTTTTGCAATTTCTGCCTCCTCTCCCATGCTGTCTCACTAGTGACATTGGCCTTGCATCCCCTTATATTGTGCCCTTCCTGATGACACATTCCATACCTCAGTGGCTTATTTGCTCTAGACACCTTATAAGGGTTCGGCTCATCAGCATCTCTCTTCCTCTTCATGGGTGGCCTGCTTGGTGGCTTATAGACAATAGGTGCAACAGGCTTGGGTTGGCCACTTGACATCCACTCAGACTGGCCAGGCATGGAAGGTATAGGTGTCTTGTATGTCTCCACATAAGCATCCTTGTAGTAGCATGGATGGGTGTAGTCTTTCTGGTTTCTCACGATTCACAAAAATGGCTGCAACTCCATGCTTGTATGGGATTCCTGTCAAGTCCTATACTCTACAATAGCATGTCCTATTTGCCAAGTCTACCATTTGCCTTTCCCTCTCATTGTCAACCTCATACACAAACCTCCCAGAAGGTATTGCATAGAAACCCTTAGACTCTAATTTTAACTGCTCCAACTTTTTTTGTATGCTTGGACACAACTTGCCACATACTTTTCTATGCCAGTCTTCTTTATATACAACCTGCTCATAAGCCTAACTCTGATCCACTCCAGCATTGATAAGATGGGCTTGTCTCTAGCCTTCATAATCATAGAGCTAAAACTCTCACTTAAATTGTTTACCATACAATCTGTCAAAGTTCTTGAAGAAAAGTGGGATATGTTCCACTGTGCAGGCTTTATATCAGCTAGGTATTTCCAAGTTTCTTCATCCAAACTCTTAAGATGGTCCATCCCCCTCTCAAATTCCCTAGCTGATGTTGTGCTAGCACACCTCCACAGAATACTTTTTAACTCCATGCCTTTGTGGTTAACCTTGAAATTGTTGTATATGTGCTTCACACAATACCTGTGCTCCACAGTTGGGAATAGAGTCTCCATTGCAGGTAAAAGGCCCTGCAATCAAGTAAGCAAGTAAGCTAATGTCATCAGATTGTAAGCATGTAAAAAGCAAGTAAGCATGGAAGTAAGTAAGCATGTAAAAGGCCCTACAATCAAGTAAGTTAATGTAAATAGCTAAGGTAAGCAATACCTTCTGCCTGTCACTGATGAATACCAGATTGAGCTCCTCTGGCCTACCAATGTCATCTGTAAACTGCTCCAAAAACCACATCTAGCTATCCTTCGTCTCTTGTTCAACCACAGCCATTGCTACTGAGAATATATTGTCATTTCTATCCTTGGCAGTGGCAGACAATAATTGCCCACCAAACCTACCCTTCAAGTGGCATCCATCCAACCCAACAAAGGGTCTACAACCATCTAGAAAGCCAACCTTTTGAGCATTGTACCTAATGTACATCATTTTAAAATTGGGCTTTGCATTCTCATTTTCCATCTCTGTTTGCAGAATCACCCTACTTCCTACATCTATTCTTAATATCATTTCTCCATAATCTCCAAGTAGGCCATACCGAGCCTTTTCATTCCCAATAATCAGCCCCCTAGCTGCTGTCCTTGCTCTATACATCTGACTAAGACTTAAATCAATAGAAATCTTCTGCATCACATGGTGCTTAACACCTGAGACCTCCCAATTAGGATTCTTACCAAAATCCTCCAAATACCTTTTTGCCACATAGGCTGATGTAACTTGCCCATTTTTAAATGTTAGGGGGTAGGTACACTCAGGATAAAATATCTTCATCTCAAATATGCATTCTCCAGTCACCATTGAGGCATAACACCTCCATCCACAACTGTTCTTACAATGTATAGAAATCTTCTTCTTCTCATTCAACTTCCACTTGACATCAATGTGATGCTGAATCACATACTCTCTTAAAGCCTTCCTAAACACCTGGGAGTTTGGGAACCTCATCCCTTTTGCCAACCTAACATTTTCCATATCAATCCTCTCATTGAACTCCAAATTGCCACCCTGCTTATCATCAGAACTATCCACACTTGCAATATCATTCTCTAAAACTGGTTCAGCCCACTCTTCATCTAAATCTATGTTTGCAAGAGGAACATTGCTTGGGCCAGGTGTATCTATGTTCGACTGAGGTGTATTAGTGTTTGGATAAGGTGTATCAGTGTTTGGATGATGAGGTGTATCAGTGTTTGGATGATGAGGTATATCATTGTTTGGATGAGGTGGAGAAGACTCACCAAAAATGTCATTAGTAAAGTCTTGTCCTTCCAAACCTTCATTCAACCAATCAAACTCCTCCTCCAGACCATCACCCCTTGTAGCAGCTCTTGCACCAACCCCTACACCCCCTGCACCAGCTCCTACACCAACCCCTGCACCCTCAGAAACTTCAATTGCAAGTGGAGCATTATCACTCTCCACATACAGTATGATGGTGTCTCTTGGCCCTCCCTCATTAGGCTTGCATAGGGGTACCACATCTTAATCATCTTGTATTAGCCTCAAGTCTTGCTTCAAGTTGCCCCTAGGACCTAAATAATGACCCTACACCATTCATCAATCCCCAATTCCTCACATATACCTTTTAGTTCAAAATAACTAAGCAAATCAGGATCCCTATATACTATTTCAACTTTTCCTCCAAAGTATTCTAAACTAGGGTTCCACAGAAAAGCACCCCTATAATGTACCTCAAATTTCACTTCCTCGTCCATTTGCAATAACAAATTACCATTTGACACCTATACAATTAACAATTAAAGAATTGTAAACAACAAAAGAGTAAACAATTGCATGTTTCTATTTTTCTTTTGGGATGCAACACACATAGAGGGACCACATTTTCTGCTTTGTTTTTTATTCTGCTTTACTAAACACATGCAAACACTAAAAATTTAAAGGAAATAGAAACTTGGGTTCACTGTGAGACACAATGAGCACGACAGACAGACAAAATGCCCACAAACAAATACAAATCCAAAGAACAGGTGGTCACATTTTTCATAAGCATCAACAGACACAACCAATATTCTCATTCCATTACATGTAACATTGACCATTGATTGAATACTAAAAACACAATAAACAACCACGAGCCCAAAGTAAAAACCCAAACAGTGACTGATTTCTTACCAGGATTTTAGTCCCTCGAACAACCTGTTGCTTGTCTGGGTTTACACTTGCAACGCAATGTCAATATCAGATGCAGAAATGGATTTTCGCTTTCCTAGGGCTTGCGAGGGAAAGAGAGTGAGTTCGTGTTGTTTGATCCGTGTTATGTTCTAATTTGGAATAAAAACGTGTTTGTCTAACGTCTGAGGGTGAGGTGGGCAACGAGGGACTAACGGATTAAAATTTAGGTGGGCAAAGTGATAAGTTTTGAACCATGGGTAGACCAAGTGAAAACAGGTCAAACCTCAGGTGGGTTATTGTAATTATCTCTATTATATCCTAGTTTGTAATCTTATGCATATGCATGAATATACTTAAAAGATATACATTAAGATGCGTAGTATAATTCTTACATATATAATTTAAATATTATTGATAGTTATTCTTATATATATTTTTTAACTTTTTAAAAGTCTTGTAAGAATATTATTATTAGGTATAAATATGTAAATTGTCCATTTTTAATTTTTAATTTTTTATGTTCATTAATTCTAAACTTTTTTGTTTTTGTATGCAATAACTCATTTGGATGGATATTTATGATGTAGTCCCACGTTTGACTCAAAAATTAAGAAATAAATCTCTTTCTAAAAAGAAATAATTTAGAATACATAGTGCAAAATTGGACTTCAATTATAGAATCTAGTTGAATTTTCTCTAAACTTTGTCTATTAATATATATATATATATATATATAGATGACTTATAAATTTATTTTATTTTTTTAGTTATATGATTAAGTTTTTTATAGTTTATTTATATTGGATTCCTCATTTTCTATATTAAATTAACTCATTTGGCACAAAAATTAAAAAATCTAAATTACATGGGACACGTGGTGCAAGATTAAACTCTATTTGAAATTCAATTTTTACACTGAATTAACTCACTTAGCACAAAAATTTAAAACTTAAATTAGATAGGACACATGACACAAAATTAGATTCTAATTGTATTCCAACTTGAATTCCAAATGGATTTTCTCTCAGCTTTACCTATTAATATATATATATATATATAGATTCCAAGCTCTAAGATTTTCATATTAAATTAATAAATTTGCATACACATGCAGACAAATATATACATATGAATATAAAAATGCTATGCAATTAAGATGCATCAAGAAACTCTTGACAGAATGGACCACAGATTTAGATGAATGTCTCCAAAATGGTTCAACAACTGCAATAAGTGCTGAAACTAGATTTCATGTCAAAATTAGAATTGGCAAGTCATAATAATAGTTGACACAAAAGCGTTCACGCAAAGCAAATTGGAATGAAGGTGCCTTTGTGATCAAAAATCATTTAGGCTAGCCCGTTTGTCAAGGTTGTTATTCATGGCACTCTTGCAATGATGAGAACAACCAATTATCCACAATCAGAGAAGCAATATGAGGCAAGGAAGCAAGGTTTCAGGGAAATAATCCTATTTCTAAAATCAAATTGAGGAGTGAAGCTAATTCTGACACATCGCCTTACTAGCTTTGAGAATGTTCCCATCATGGATAATGTTGCAACATTAAAAAAGATGATTAAGCACATTCACATACAAGTTGCTCCTCAACTAGCTTTGAGAATGCTCCCATCATGGATGCTGTTGCAACATTAAAAAAGATGATTAAGCACATTCACATCCATGTTGCTTCTCAATTGATTTTCAAGATGTTCAGGGACTAGCAAATATGGCGACAATAAGTTTTACAAAACTCTCCTAGTAAAAAATAAATAAATAACCCAAACTGGTAGGTGACAATTATAAAGACCTTTTTGCTTTCATGTAATCTCGTTAAACCTACGCAAAGTTCAGATTCAACAAAATTTGAAGTAACTTCTAATTATTTAGTGAATTCGGGTTTGTAAAGATAGATACTTAATTATTCTTCATTTATTAGCGACTAATATAAGATTATATATAAACCTTTTTAGCATTTGATTTTTCATTAATGCATCATACAAGTTGGTCATGAAATTCTGTGTTCGAAATCTTTAGATAAAAACATAGACTATTTTTAAGGGATTTTTCTTTTCAATACCTGATGTTCATTGACAAGAAGACTATGTACATCTAAAAATGGTCAGATATTCAAATATTTTTATTAATGTCTTTAAACACGAGAAAAAAAATTGTAAGAAAATTCGAGAATTGCTATTTAATTCCCTTGTCAATTGATAGGATAAGATCTGATTTTCACTGTCATTTTTAAACGCAACAACTGCGAATGTTGCTTAGTGTAGACATGGAAAAATTCCCGACCTATCACAAGCTGACACGTCACACTACCAAATCCACAAAATGCAGCCAATTACAAAGCACCACATATTGCTACTAGGTTTTGCTATCACTATTCAGAAACCAGCAGAAATTCGCCAAATGTCATGCAAGAACCAATCATGCATCATCGCCCGTGTAAGCGATGACATAATCAGCTTCGCACGTGTAAGCGATGACATAAGCAGACCAATCAAGCGCTGCCACGTGTCACCAATCAAGCTCCGCCACGTGTCACTTACCTACCCCTAAACTCCTATAAATAGAAGCCTTCCTAAAGCATTTAAGAGGGCTAGAGATCTAAAGAGAGCTAGAGATTTGGAGAAGGGACCAGGCCATTGGAAGCACTTAGAAGTCCAGAAGCTCTGCCGGAATCAAGCTCTAAAGCCTCCAAGAATTTCAAGAACTTCAACTTCGAATACAAAGAACATTCGAAGGAAAATCATCCAAATTATCTGCCTAGATCCAAAAGTCTACGGGAATCAAGCCTAAAGTGTCCGAAAACATCAACAAATCACAAATCAGTGAAGCTCTACGGATCAAGCCTCTAAAGCCCCGAAGAACTTCACGAACTTCAACTTCGAACACAAAGAACATTCGAAGAACAATTATCCAAATCATATTCCTAAATCTCAAAGTTCACTGGAATCAAGCCTAAAAGCCTCCAGAAACATCACAAACCACAAATCAGCGAAGCTCTAAGGATTCAAGCCTCTAAAGCCCCGAAGAACTTCCATCACAAACCTTCGAAGACGAAGAACACATCAAGAACACGAAGAACACACGAAGAACACTAAGAACGCGAAGAACAAGGGATTTCTAACAAGCTTATAGCCAGAGATTCATTGTAATTCTGTTTCAACAATCTTCGATCTATCTCTCAACCAAATTGAAGGATATTTTGTGTTCAAATCAAATTACATTATTACAATCCAAATCAACAAGTCTTTCAAGGAGATCGAATCAGAGGATAACTCTTTTGTAATTACAGAGAATTGTACCACACATTCATCAATACAAATTCACATTTGTGACACTATTTTACTTGTTTGACTTATTTCGAACCGAGAAATTTAGTCGTCCACATATTCTGGCACGCCCGGTGGGACTTCTCTGCCTCTCATCTCATTCTCCTTCAAAGAAAGAAATCTTCATCATCTTGCTACCAGCTCAAATGGCCTCTAGCAAGAACATCCAAGCTTCGACAGCTACTTCAACTAAACTTGGTACGGCTACCACCAACAACTACATTGGTGTAATCAATTGTAGCCAACCCAAAGCAAATAATCAACTTGAATCTCAATCAACCAAGGAAGCTAAGGTCCAGAAAATCATCTCCTTAGACCCTCTTGCAAGAAACAATGTCATCAACAAGGACGTCTCCACCTTGGAACACCTCAAGTATGGGGGCAAATCCCCTTCTTCCTTCACAAGAAATTGGTCGCACGATTTCTCTCCCACAAAAGGGAATCCAAAAGATGAGATTTCACGTGCTCACTTCATTTCACTTCCTTCTCCATCATCTTGGGAAGTTGTGTCAGTCATGATGACTAACACCTCTACAATGGAAGAAAAGATGGTTGAAATGGAACAAAGGGTCGTCCTTCTCACAAAAGCACTTGAAGATAAGGACCTCCAAATTGCAACTTTAATGAACAAACTTGAAGAACGAGATCTTGGTGAATCAAGCCATGGTCATAAATTCACATCTGCAAAGGATGACGAAGGGAGAGAAATTGAAAACACTCCCCGACGAGAACAATCTACTTCGGTTGCTTCGTTGTCAGTCCAACAATTACAAGACATGATAACAAATACCATCCGAGCACAATATGGAGGTTCTTCTACAAGTTCTCTCACATATTCAAAACCTTACACAAAGCGCATCGACAACATGAGGATGCCAAATGGGTATCAACCTCCTAAGTTCTTGCAGTTTGATGGCCATGGAAATCCTAAGCAACACATTGCTCACTTTGTAGAAACTTGTGAGAACGCAGGGACTCAAGGAGGCCTCCTTGTAAAGCAATTTGTCCGTTCGCTCAAAGGAAATGCCTTTGATTGGTATACAGACTTAGAACCCGAGTCAATCGACAGTTGGCAACAACTCGAAAGAGAGTTTCTTGACCGATTCTATAGCACGCGTCGTACAGTGAGCATGATAGAACTTACTAATACCAAACAGTGGAAAGATGAGCCCGTCATTGATTACATCAATCGGTGGCGTTCTTTGAGCTTAGATTGTAAGGATAGACTTTCTGAAATTTCTGCTGTAGAGATGTGCATTCAAGGCATGCATTGGGGACTTCTTTACATCCTTCAAGGGATAAAACCTCGAACATTTGAAGAGTTAGCAACTCGTGCACACGACATGGAGTTGAGTATTGCTAGCCATGGAAGTACAAACCCTCCCATACCTGAGGAAAGCAAAAGGGAAGTAAGGAGGAATGATAGGAATGTAAAAGTCAGCCTCAAAGACCCAATGGTTGTTAACACTGTCGAAGTCAAGGTTCCAAGAAGAGGAGCAAAGGCAAATGAAAAACAGCTTGAAGGATGGCAAAAGAACGAAGTGCGTCGCCTGACTTTTAAGGAACGTGAGCAAAAAGCATATCCGTTCCCCGATGAAGATGTGCCAAACATCTTAGAACAATTATTGCAATTGAAGCTGATTGAATTGCCAGAATGCAGGCGACCACAAGACATAGGGAAAGTTGATGACCCTAACTACTGCAAATATCATCGCATCATTGGCCACCCAATCCAAAAATGCTCTGTCTTCAAAGAACAAGTCATGAAGCTTGCCAAAGAAAACAAGATTGATCTAGACTTTGATGAAGTTGCCGGGTCAAACCATGTGACCGTTGCTTGTGATATACTTCCAACTCTCAAGCAGGGGGCAAACACCAACCAAGCTTACAAGTTGATCAACAATGATGATGCAAGGATCGGCCCCATCAACGGGAAGTTCCTTCAATACTTCTACGCTTGAACATCAAGGATTGCTCCTCGGCAAGAGCTTAAACTGCCCACTGTAATGCTGCAAGGGTACATGATGTCTTCCCATTACCTTTGAAAGCATACCAATAAAGAGAAATCAATCCCACTCTATGTCACCAATTGCTAGTGTGGCGTAGTGGTTGGATGCCCAATTCGCCTTTGAGAGGTCTCGGGTTCGATTAGTGGTGATACCCACTATTACACACTGAGCCCTCCTTTTTTGCCAAAAAAAAAAAAAAAAAAATCAAAAACAAAAAAAATCCCACTCCATGTCACCAATTGCTAGTGTGGTGTAGTGGTTGGATGCCCAAGTCGCCCTTGAGAGGTCTCGGGTTCGATTAGTGGTGATACCCACTATTACACATTGAGCCCCCCTTTTTTGCAAAAAAAAAAAAAAAAAAAAAAAAAAAAAAAAAACAAAAATCAAAAACAAAAAAATCCCACTCCATGTCACCAATTGCTAGTGTGGTGTAGTGGTTGGATGCCCAAGTCGCCCTTGAGAGGTCTCGGGTTCGATTAGTGGTGATATCCACTATTACACATTGAGCCCTCCTTTTTTGTCAAAAAAAAAAAAAAAAAAAAAAAAAAAAAAAAAAAAAAAAACAACAACAACAACAACAAAAAAATTATTTGAACTACGTAATGACTTGATCCCTTTCCGGGGTACGTAGGCAACTTAGTATCATTTATTAAGTTCAGTCACATGAAAAAGAAGAAGGATTGCCAGTCTAGCTTAAAGAATTTTTCAAAAGTCGTCACTATGCTTTTGAGATCCCTTTAATTGGCAGGCGTTGCTTGGGATCAGTCAATTCCTTACTACATGATACTCAAAGATCATTGTGGTAGAAAAAGATAGTTGCAAAGAATTGGTGTTACTCGGCTTTCCTCGAACTAATGATAAACATAAGTTAGTTCTTGGCTGTAGAGTAAAATAAAATCTTCAATCTCTTTTGCAAAGAATGAAGTCTTCATAGCATTACCCTTCTTCTGTGGACATCCTCACATGTCTCTAAAGTATGTTTTACATAACTTATCTTCTGGGGGCATCTTCTTGTACCTTGCAAGTCTAAGCTACATAGGTTGTGCTACTTCACAACTCCGAAATTTGAACCACATCATCTCCCTTCTGAGTGGTGCCGTTTCACATCATGTCTCTGAAATTTGGACAACATCACCTTCCTCCAGCATCTGAAGTTGGTGTCGTGTCATCTCTCCTCTAAGGGCATGTTCATGCAAGGTCAAAGTCTTGGTAGCATTCTTCTTGAAACTTCAAGATTTCGTGGGCATCGTCAAAGTCTTGATGAGAGCTCTTTGCATCTTCAAAGTCTTGATAGGAGCTTCTTGAAACTTCAAGGTTCTGTTGGTACCTTTATTGGCATCTCCGACGGCTTGATGAGAGCTCCTTGCATCTTCAAAGTCTTGTTGGCATCTCTAAAATCTTGATGTCTGGCGATAGTACTATGTATCCTTGATGTTTGAACTTTGTCGCCTCTAAAAATTGGCGCTAATGCAACTTCAAAGGCCAATGTTGGTGCAACTTCAATGCAAATGAGGTGTTGACGCGATGTCATGGTGAAGAAAAATATTGGCATGGCTTCAGTGCAAATGAAGTATTGGCATGGCTTAGTGCAAATGAAGCGTTGACGTAGCTCCATGGCAAAAATGGATGTCGGCGCGGCTTCGGTGCGAATGAAGTATTGACGTGACTGCATGCCAAAGATGAAGGTTGGTACGGCTTTGGTGCGAATAAAGTGTTGACGAGGCTTCATGACAAAAATGAATGTCAGCGTGGCTTCAATGCAAATGCAAGAGCTGGCCCAGCTTCATGACAAAGACAAGTGTGGATCACCTTCATACGAAAACAAATGCTGGCATATCTTCATGGTAAAGACTTTTGATGTGGCTACGTTGCAAAGACTCTTGAGATGGCTGCGTTGAAAAGACAAATGCAAATATTGCTTCATAGCAAAAATGAATGTTGGCATGGCTTCAGTACAAGGACAAATGCTGGCATATCTTCGTGGTAATGACTCTTGACGTAGCTTCGTGTTGAAAAGGCTTCATTAAAAAAGACAAGTGCAAATATTGCTTCAATAGACAAGTAATGGTGATGCTTCAATGCAAATGCAAGAGTTGGCCCAGCTTCATGACAAAGACAAGTGTAGACCACCCTCATATAAAAACAAGTGCTAGCATTACTTCGTTGCCTACATCAGAGCCAGAAAATAATGTGACAACATGAAGGCATACATTGCTGCAAGAACGTTGCTATCAATGAAATACAAAGCCACCAAATGCATGCAAACACTTCTATGAGAACGTCAATGTAAAGTTTGATGTCGAAACTCAAAGATCAAGGAAACTGTGCTGCAAAACAAAAGCAAGCAACAAAAAAAAAATTGTTAGGGAAAAGGTCTCATAGCACATATTAAAAAAAAAAAAAAAAAAAAAAATCAAATCTTGAAAGCTGGAGAAGAAGACTGAAGGCTAGGAATGCTTAAATGAACGAAGCCAGTCTCGCGTCTTATATAGAGCACTTTTGCTAAACTAGCAGACAAGGAAAATGAAGAAAGTCAGCAAACCATTAAATGGTTCCACCAACCAGCCAGTGAAAAAAAATTTCACATTTCAGACATGAAAATAGCAGAACCTCATAGTCAAATTTTGCAAACTCAAATGCACCCAAAGTCAAGGAAGTCTCCACCAAATTTTGAAATGAAAGAGGATATTCAGCCACAGAGACAGAACATATTGGCCTATTTCCTTCCTCACAAATCTGAATCCTGAGATCTTGTCAGGGCAGCCACCGCAAAATTAGACCAAAAAAAGGCCATAACTCCAACAAAGACCCGTGGCTTTCTCATTCAGAATTGTGAAAATCCAGACATCATTTCACAAAACTGACCTTGCAGAAATCTCAAACGGCCCTCGATCTAAAAAACCCAAAAAGGTCATCAACCACAGAGCCACCACGCGCCGCCACGCGCCACCACAAGCTCGCGGTAACGAACTGTGTAATTTCTCAAAACTGTGAAAATATGTTCAGAAATTCAGAAAACAGACCATACCACTAGATCCAGCGTCCTCAGATCTACCAAACCTGAAAATTTCAGGTCCAAAACATGAGGCACGCGTCTACACGCGCCACCAGATGCGTCGGAGGTCCTAGTCTCAGAAACACGCGACTCCACGCGCGGCCACAAGCTTCAGAAACCGCGGCCTCCTCCTTCAAACCTGTGCAAATATGCTCCAAATTTCAGAAAACAGATCACACCAGGAGATTCTACGGCCTCCGATCCACAAAACCTGAAAATTTCAGGCCCAAACGAAGCTTCACGCGCCGCCACGCGCTTCCAGAATTTCCGGCGCAATCTCACGCGCCACCCTCAGTTATCACGCGCTTACACGCGCCAGCACATCTCTCCCACGCGTGACGCGCTCCCACGCGCTTTGAGACGCTCAGTTCTGTGACGTCATGCATGACGTCATCTTATCCGGTTTGACTGACCCGGTTTGACCCGGTCCGACCCGGAAATGTGACCCGGTCCGAACCGCCTTAAAAAAAAAAAAAAAAAAAAAAAAAAAAAAAAAAAAAAACCTTGACCAAGTTTGACCTTTGACTTTGACCAAAAAGTCAAAATTTTCAAAAGGGGCCTGTCCCACTCAGTTTTTCGAGTACATTCTGATTTTGGGATTCATTTCTTCATTCGAAACTCGAAAATTGTGCAAACGTCCAATTTTCAAAAGGTTGACTTTTGCGAAAATGTTGACCGAAAGTCAAAATTTTTAAGATGGACCTATCTTGCTCAATTTTTCGCGTACATTCCAATTTTGGAGTCCGTTCCATCATTTGAGACTCAGAAGTTGCACAAATAACTCAATTCTAAGATAGTTGTCCTTTGTGTTGAAATCAATCCAAAGTCAAGATTTTCAAGCCAGAATTGTCTTGCATAGTTTTTTTTTGCGACTTGGAAATCACCAATCTGACTCACATCTCCGAAGTACTGACAATGTCCCAAAACTAAAGCTCTCAATATCAAAATTTGAGATCCATCCACTTGGTCTGGATTCCCCCAAGGTTATTCTCCAAATTTCATGAAGACTTTTCTTTCAAAGTATAGATGAACTCTCACAAGTGTGTCTTGAATTTGAAATTGCATCGGGTCACCCGTCCAACTACCATTTCCCTTTCGGTGCCGGACATTCCAACCTACCATTCCAACTTTCGGTGCCAAACATTCCCACCTACCATTCGGCATCTACCAGTCGAGAACCTACCATTCTCATCCGCCGGTCTCACCAAAAAATTCACATCCACCATTCTTCGTCTCTTCGCTATAAATAGAAGGGCCGGATTCACGAAGAAATCATCCAGAAAAAAAAAAACACACCGAGTCATAAACTCTTTCAAATTTTCAAGTCCTTCTCACAGCCATTTCTCACTATGGCTTCATCATTCTCAACACTCAGCAACCAATATCACTTCATAATCATTGTGAAATCAACCCTCCAATGGTTCGGCAGAAACCCTCTTCACAGCATCATTGTAGTTTTGAGATCCAAACAAATTTTGTTTCTCCACCTAACGACCACAGTCGTCCATAAAATTATTCATAACAAGGCCTGCATTGCGGTTCCATGCTTCTTCAGATTTGGTTGGCCAGGACATCCAAGTCCAGCAGAGACACCGGTTCCTAATCTCAAGTCTCCTGTAATCTCTCTCCAATTGCTTGGTCTTCCAGCAGAAGTAGTGGTTCGGAACAAACAGCAACTTGGCTGGTTTCTAAGACAAGAATCACAAGTTAGCTCCATCTTTCATTTTTCTGTGCTTTTCCAGCAAGTAGCAGTAGATGAAGATGGT
The DNA here is from genome assembly GCA_030445155.1 of Quercus variabilis. NCBI lineage: Eukaryota > Viridiplantae > Streptophyta > Magnoliopsida > Fagales > Fagaceae > Quercus > Quercus variabilis. Next base: position 89,784,643 of record CP129449.1, on the reverse strand, counting down.
AAAAAATATTGGGGTATCCTACAAATTGTCCTCCATCCAACATTTGAGGCAACCTTCAAGGCACCAGCTCATCAGAGTTCAGCCTTTGGAGCTGGTAAATGGTTGCCAAAACCATATTCCATGTTCCCATCGGCATGGAATCCAGAGGTCATCGTTGCTGGTACCTCAAAACACATTTTCTGGAATTACTCCAACTTAAATTCAACTCGAAGTATTTCAGAATGCACTTTTCTGAAATTACTTCAACATAACGTCTGTCAGTATGGTCCAATCACGTATGCACATTCTATGACTTACTGTCAGACCACAAGCAACAAACAGTCAGTACCATATTCAAAGGTGTATCTCCTAGAAACACCTACACCAGAGGGGCCCCAACATACAGGACCAGTACCATGGTGGCGTATGTTTCACCCATTCTCTTTGCTTCATCCCCATCTTCTTCACCATCAACATCATCATCTCCAGAGTCCCTAAACTTCTGAAATTACCTCAACTTAACCTGAGTAAAGCGATGACACATGCGCACTCAATCACTTTCCCACATGGCCTCGCCGTAATCCGAAGTATACTCATCTGAGATGACTTCACCAGCGGATCTTAAAAGCACGAGGCTAGCCCCATGACTCTGTATGCTGTACCCAGCCACCATCCTCGTGTCTTCCCTATCTTCTACACCATGTGATCGCCGCCAACAATCCAAAAACACTCTTCTGAAGTTACTTCAACTTAACCTCTGCTGAGAAAGCTCAGTCCTGCAAGTACATTCAAATACAGGCAGACCCCTTTTCGGTCTTACCAGATCCTTTCATACGGGTGGGTCTACCCCTCGAAAATTATCTCATCCTGCTAAAAGCTCCGCCACCTTCAATTACTTCATTTGAAGAGCCAGGAGTAAAAGTCTGTCTTCGAAACTCGTTCTCACACCACACTCCGAAACTGTGTGTGAACGAGTCTCGAGGGGGCATTTGTAGACATGGAAAAATTCCCGACCTATCACAAGCTGACACGTCACACTACCAAATCCACAAAATGCAGCCAATTACAAAGCACCACATATTGCTACTAGGTTTTGCTATCACTATTCAGAAACCAGCAGAAATTCGCCAAATGTCATGCAAGAACCAATCATGCATCATCGCCCGTGTAAGCGATGACATAATCAGCTTCGCACGTGTAAGCGATGACATAAGCAGACCAATCAAGCGCTGCCACGTGTCACCAATCAAGCTCCGCCACGTGTCACTTACCTACCCCTAAACTCCTATAAATAGAAGCCTTCCTAAAGCATTTAAGAGGGCTAGAGATCTAAAGAGAGCTAGAGATTTGGAGAAGGGACCAGGCCATTGGAAGCACTTAGAAGTCCAGAAGCTCTGCCGGAATCAAGCTCTAAAGCCTCCAAGAATTTCAAGAACTTCAACTTCGAATACAAAGAACATTCGAAGGAAAATCATCCAAATTATCTGCCTAGATCCAAAAGTCTACGGGAATCAAGCCTAAAGTGTCCGAAAACATCAACAAATCACAAATCAGTGAAGCTCTACGGATCAAGCCTCTAAAGCCCCGAAGAACTTCACGAACTTCAACTTCGAACACAAAGAACATTCGAAGAACAATTATCCAAATCATATTCCTAAATCTCAAAGTTCACTGGAATCAAGCCTAAAAGCCTCCAGAAACATCACAAACCACAAATCAGTGAAGCTCTAAGGATTCAAGCCTCTAAAGCCCCGAAGAACTTCCATCACAAACCTTCGAAGACGAAGAACATATCAAGAACACGAAGAACACTAAGAACGCGAAGAACAAGGGATTTCTAACAAGCTTATAGCCAGAGATTCATTGTAATTCTGTTTCAACAATCTTCGATCTATCTCTCAACCAAATTGAAGGATATTTTGTGTTCAAATCAAATTACATTATTACAATCCAAATCAACAAGTCTTTCAAGGAGATCGAATCAGAGGATAACTCTTTTGTAATTACAGAGAATTGTACCACACATTCATCAATACAAATTCACATTTGTGACACTATTTTACTTGTTTGACTTATTTCGAACCGAGAAATTTAGTCGTCCACACTTAGCATGATTCACGTAGTCCAGCTGCTCGCCTTTCTTGAGTTGAACGATAGGAACTTTGCAGTCCTCTTTATTGAGTGATTGGCCAAAACTAAAGCAACATGATTGATTAGATGCGCAATGAGAGGTAATAATGGAAAAGTAAAAGGGAAAATGAAGACTCTCTAATTGAAGAGAGGAGAAAAAGAAACTTGATTATGCAAAAGTGTTTCAGATGAGAGAAGAGATAGAACTATGGAAAGCAAAAACAGAGGTGATCACGTGGACTTGGCCATTGCCTACTGGTTATTGCCTACCACTTTTGCTTTATCCCACTATTGCCATGGCGACAATCTAAAGTCTCTTTTTAAGATAGAATCTGAAATCATCAAACATGGTAAGAGCGACTTACTGTTTTCATCAAGTCCAAAATTAGACACGGCAAACAGGCGTCTTTTTTAAAGAAGGAATCTGTGAGTCATCAAAAATATCAAACTAGCGTCTTATCATATAGTAATCCTTTTTATAAGATAAAATGTGTTTTTTTTTTTTTTTTTTAATAATTTTTTGAGGAGGTAAAATGTGTTTTTAAGTGAATTATATATCAGGATTTACATTTTTTTTTAAGACCTTATTAAAAAGAATACATTCTTTTAGACTAGTGAAAAGTTCAATTTTTACCGTGAAGTGTTGGGGTTGTTTTATAGTCCAGTGACATTAATTCAACCCTTCTTATGAGTTTAGTTTTGGTTGTCGAATACTCCGAAAAAATAAAAATAAAATAAAAAATCTTTATAACGAGATGTACCATCTCAATAACATTTTTTCTCCCCAAAAAAAAAAAAAAAAAAAAAAAAAAACTCTATAACATTAGAAAAATACAATTTTTTTTAGTTTAAAAAAAAAAAGGGAAAGTAGTTGGAGTTTTATCATTGTCTACGTGGACTTGAATGTAATTATAGTGGTAGTTGTAATTTCATGGCCTTTGAAGTGTCAATTTCACTTATGGTTTATTTGGTAGATTATAACAAGTGCTGTAATGTAATAGTTATTTTTATAGTTTAGTTATTCTTTAATTTGGTTATGTTTTTATTACAAGAAATAATTATTCCTTATGAATAGATATTTTTCAAAATGAGGAATAAATATTCCTCTTTAAAATGTTGTATTAGCTATTCCATAGTAAGTGCAATAATTTCAAAACTTAATACATTTCCAAATAAACAAACTTTCCATATACATCTAATAATTATAAAAATTTAAAATTATAAAAAATAACACATATCTCTTTTAAATTTAAAAATAACAATTTTTAAGGAGATATAATTGTATGAATAAGAAATTTCCTAAAATAAATGTTAAATTTTATTCTAATGTTATAACTTACAACCAAATTAATGACTAGATTTAGTTATTACATTTCAATACATTTTATTCATAGTATTAAATATTACAATTCCTATCGTAATCCGCATTCAGTATACCAAACGTACCCTTACAGCTAAGGTGCAATTTTAATTAGGAATAGCCCTCTTCATGTATCTTTAACACCCACTGTTTGGTAAAAAATAAAAAAAATACATCCAACGTTGATTGAAAACTTAAAATGGTCTCATGGCTGATACAAGTATCTGAATTTTTTTTTTTTTTTGGGGTAATTTCATTATATATAGACTTAATTAAAATTAACTGGTACTTTTTTTATGTTTATAACTAAGACGTTTAAGGTTAAGCCTTTTTGTAAGTGATAGTGTTGTAAGTCTTGTCTTTTCACTTCCTCCTTCTCATTTCCTGTGTTTTCTGTCTATATTATTTAAAAAAAGAAAAAAAGAAAAGTGGTTTAAAATACCATATCGGTCGGTTAGTGAATAAGTCTTTGATTTATAAGTGTCGCTAGTACTTACAAAGGTTAAGCCTTTTTTTAAGTTTTTATAAGTGCTCTTGATTTCCTACTCCCTCCTTCCTCATCCACTGTGTCAACAGGTTCTACATTATTTTTCTAAGCTTGACCCTTTTGTCATTAGATTGTTCAAGAGAGAGGGAAAGAAAGATAAGATATAGTCATTGATTCCAATCGGGAATTTTGATCCAGCCTGATTCTAATTACAGTTTTTTTTTTTCCTTAAAAAAAAATTACAAATGGCAGCCCAACAGGCCATATTGTTAGACAAAAATAAAATCCCAAGTTCCCAACGAAAAGAGTTCAAAGAAGAAAAGAGAGGCCATATTCTATCCTCTTAAGAATTTCATACAATCTCGTTATATTAAAGCCTGCATCCTAATATTTTCATAAAGATAAAAGGACCTACTTTGTTGAGGCTCAATTTTTTCATCAGCGTAATCATACATACAGGCTCAATAGTGATTATAGAGGCCCAATACTTATGCTACGCGGCAGCTAATTATCTTTTAAAAGCCCACAGAAAATACAGCGCAAATAGGACCCAAGTCAGTTACTCATGGATTTTAAGGGCCTAAAAGCCGAAAATAAAAAAGACTGAATGGGCTCCATACCTGTTATTACGGCAAGATGGAGCCGCAACCCAAAATATCAAGTAAATGTGATTCGACAAAGATTAGTGCAAGAACTGAAATTTGATTGGTTACACCACTAGTTAACCAAGGCTTTTCTTCTCTTTTAATTTTAATTTCAATATGATTTGTCACTACTAGCATATTCTCTATAGTGATTATTCTTCTTACCATTAAGTCAAGACATCAAATAATTTTTCTGAGTTTGAGATAGACATGATTTGAATTAGTCTTTAAATCACCTTTTAAACCGTAATGTACAATTAATATGTTATGTTCAAAAGATCCTTTTCGATATACATCACTATAAGTTTCTTTAAAAAACTTTTTCCCCTCTTCCCGTGTGTGTGTTAAAAATATTTAGTATTCTTTAAAAAAAAAAAAAATGTCTAAAACCTTAAGACACAATTCAATATATTCCCCTTCTTTTGTGTCCAAAAACCAAACTTAATGGGCTATATATAGCTTAAATTCCACATTAGGTATCAAGTCTAGATCTAGCCCATAAACTCCTGCAGTCCTAAAATTTATGGTAAATTTCTAGAAAAAACACGTGGAAGAAGAATACACAGTGAAAAATAAAAACAAGTTATTTAGGTTGTGTTTGATAGGCCAAGACTGTGTTGACTCCTTATGATATATTAATTGATTAATTAGCCAAATTTATTAATTAATCAAATTAACATACAAAGTGCGTGATAGCACAAACAAATCACCAATTATCTAAAGTATGTAGTAGAAAATAAATTGACACGATGATTTGTTTGCGAATGAGGAAAACCTACATGGCAAAAATCTCACCCAGTGATTTTAAGGTCACTACTCTCGAGAATCCACTATTATCAAAACAAGCAGTTACAAGTAAAGGAATCCCAATACTTTATACCAACATACAGCTGAACCTTTACCCCAATACCCAATTGGACTTGTTCTGTAGTGACAATCTCTCTTTTTCAGTGCATGGCTCCTAGTACGTGATTAACCAATAGATGTGCGGATTCTAGTACGCAACTTAATCACCAACTTGAGAAAGATGTTAGCTGCAAAATTCTTCAGTTTATCACACGATGAAGATCAAGAAGCTCTTTGGTCACAAAACCCTATGGTGTACAAACACAGTAGCTTCTTTAAGAGAAAGATGAACTAAGGTAAATTCTATCTCTGGTCACAATTTGCATGAACAAGACTTTGCTTCACACTTGTGCAACTGTGCCACATTTGACGGCTCTTAAAATAATCCTTATATATGTTTAGAGTTGTGAGAAAAAAAAAAAGCTCAAACACATATTCATGAATTGGATGAGAAACAGCTTTGAAAAACTGAGTTTTATAAACCTTGATAGATAGCCATCTATCGGGCTAGCTGTCAAGCCACGGGATGAAATAGCTTTTAAACCTCGATAGATGCTAACTGTCAAGCTAGTTGTCAAGTTTTAAAATCTAACACTTTCTCACTTGTTTCTTGGACAGACTTGCATGGTTTTAATATTTGAACTTGAAACCTTGTTCCTTGAAGTATTAAACACGTCCTAGATCTATCCAATTGCAAGTAAAGTGTGTTTTGTCAAAAGATTAGCCAATTACATAAAAGAGCGACATATGTTTCTAACATTGAATCACATATGTCCTAACAGTGTTTACTGTTTAGATTGATGGAAAATATTCAAGTTTTTGTTGCATTCTTGAAAAATTGTTCATAATATATTTTTTGGTGTTTGGTAACATTCTTGTAAATTCTATGGAACACATACCTTTTATTATTTTTTTCATATTTTCTCATCTTCCAAGCACATATATAATAAGAAAGGGAAAATTTTTATATAAAATAAAAATTGTGATCGGGGACTGGTGGTAAGTCAACAAACTATAGTGGTTTCATTTTTTAATGATTGCACAATTTCTTGATAAGTAATAAGATTTATTAGAAAAACAATTAGAATTCATCTAGTACACTAGAAGTATACTAGATGAACAAGACAGCTAAGCCATTTGAACAAAGTTCTTAGGAAGTGCAATTCAAATATAGAATTTTCCCCCCACATCCTTCAAAGTTTCTTGCATTTCTTCCCCTCTAGATGCACTGGCAACAAGGTGGTAAGTCAACAACCTTGCCAAGCATCACCCTTTGGACGCCAAAAAGAGCAAAACCATATCCCACATCTCCCTTGCAACAGAACTATGCAGCATCAAGTGATCCATTGTCTCCCCACCTCTCTTGCTCGCACAGCACCATCTCACCAACACAATGTTCCACTTCCTCAGGTTATCTGTTAGTATTTTTCCCAAAGAACCAACCCATAGTAAAAATCCCACTTTTGTTGGGACTTTAGGCTTCCAAATGCTTTTCCAAGGAAAATGCTCAACTCCAGCGAGGGCTAGAACTCTATTGTAAGCTTTAACCTTGAAACCCTTCAACTTGACTAGCTCTAACACAACTTATCCTCTTCATGACCTTGCATATCAATAGAATACGAAAGATTCAAGAACGATGAGAGTGACTCCAATTCCCAGTCCTGTGTTGCTTGAATGAAATTTATTTACCAATGAACAAATCCATTGTAGAGATGCATATGATCCTCTACTAGTGCTTTCTTATCCTGTGTAATATGACATAACTCAGGAAAGGTGCCCTTTAAGCTGACAGTACCACACCAAGCATCATACCAAAATTTTATTCTAGAACCATCGCCGACCTTAAACTTGATAAAGTGAGAGAACTATGTACACTCCCTCTGAATATATTTCCAAAGAATAACCCTATACGGCCCAGAAATAGCCTTAGTGCACCAACCTCGCCTCATAGGGTTGTACAACATGTTTTTATTTTTCCTACTTTGTGTTCATTGTACATGATATAGTCTTTGTTTACTAAAATTATTCTTATAAAAACAGTTTCCTTTCATGTCTTCAATTGCCCAAGTAATTAAATAAGTATGGCCGCTTATCTTAGAGTTCTTTAATAGGTATAGTGTTGTGCTTCAAAAGTACAAAAATGACACACATGACAGGATACTCAGGCTTGATAAAAAGGGCTATGGTGCAAAACATATGCAAGTACATATTAATATTTGGTGCAGTATCACATGGTATAGATCTCAATTGTTCTGCATACTTATTTGGGACAAATAATACTATATCTCATATTGTCGAAGTATATCTATTCCCATAAATTTAAAATCAATATGTAATAAAACTGTTTTAGACAATGTAAATAAATATTTATTGATAAGGGTTTTCTACCTATCACAAGTGAATAAGTTTTTTATTTTTTTATGCCGAACTAAAATTTATATACCAAGAAACGAAAAGAGATAACCAGTACACAGGAAGTGTACTAGCAGCATATCAGAATTACATAGAAGTACATGAATCCAAAACTTATAGCAAACGAGAGAAGGAATGACCACTCATATAAAGTGTGCAAAAAAAAAAAAAAAAAAAACCCCAGCTCCACCGACAGGATAGATTGTTCAGTGTCTTCAAATGTCTAGCCATAAGAAGTGAATTATGTATCATATTTGTACTGTAATCATTCTTAGCAATGTCCAGCTAAGTCACTCTTTAACCTGTTATGTGAAGCATCTCATAGTATAGATTTAGCACTTTTGTTTTTCTCTGGCTGTCATTTAAATTTGGAATGTGATTCAGAACTTTACTTGAGAATCTATTTTTAGAATTTTTTTTTTTTTTATGTGGATAGCCTTCCAATATGAGGATTAGGTTTCCAATGATCAATTTAGATGGGGCAAAAGCTCAAGACATTTTATGGTTAAGAAGCCTAGTCTAAAGATTATAAAGGGTTTCAAGTTCGAATTGCATAAGTAATAATAATTAAAAAAACAAAAAATAAATAAATAAATTTGCTGTTCAGGAGCTGTCAACAGTAGCCATTAACAGAATTAGAAATGGTAAAATTGCTCCATTGTAAGTTTTCTCATGCTCTGTGGAGTGAAGTCTTTCTTATGTATGGTAGTGTGTGATGCTGAATACAATTTTCTCTCTCCTTTTTGCATGGAGGAATTGCTTGCGGAAATTTTTTTCAAATGTTTGGAATATGGAGCTGGCTTGTCTTATGTGGTTAATTTGGAAGGAACGTAATTTCGGAACATTTGAAGCATTGAGTGACTTGCAAATATATTGAAGTCTTTGCTGGCTGCGACTTTATTTGAGTGGTCTCGTATTTGGGGTTTTACGTATTGTATTTCCATGTTTGTTTTCCTTATTTTTGTTAGCTTTTCCCTTGATTTGTTTGTATTCGTTTCAAGTGCAGTGGGCTTACTATTGTAAACCCATTGTATTTTTTGTATCAATAAAGTTTTTATTACCTATAAAAAATAAAAAAAAATAAAAAAATTGATCTTTTAGAGATTTTCTTTTGGGAATTACCTCAAATTCCTATTTTGACTTGGTTAACTATTTTGGTTCTTGTAGTGTGAAGGGAAGTTTATTCATTGTTAAAGAAATATTGTGATATAAATTTTTGAAGAAGCTATTTGGTTTAAGAGTTGGAGCCTTATATATAGACAACAATGTAAAGGGTTTGATGGCTTTGGGTCAAATAGTCCTCCCATGTGCGGGAAAGGAGAAGAATCTTAGAAGATAATAAGAGGGTTTTCTAGGAGAATAGTTTGGTAGTTCTTTTGAGGTTGAAGGATACCTTTGTTGTGAGTTGATGGTTTGTCTACTTCTTTGGGAAAGAGAATCATTAGTCTATTGTGGTTTTGGGCTTCTGATTGTATGTTTGTGAGTATTGACAGTTTGTTTTGGGTTTAATGGGATTGGGTTGGTTTGTTTTTGTGAGAGGTTTTAAGAGTTTGTGAGATTCAAGCATGTCTTGTGAGGAATTAATTGAGTATAGTTGTAATATATATTTTTGATACCAGATTTTGGTTGGCATTGCCTATGGATGTAATGTGGAATTGGCTGAACCATGTTAATTTCTTTCTTGTTTGCATCAACGTCTTTCTGTTAGCATTGCTATCACAACAAACTAGTATTGGAGCATATTATCTAGTGTCAATTAAAGCAAATTAGTTGGGGAGAAGATTCTATAACTTTACAATTGTTTTACAATTGGTTTCATTTAGGCATGTGTGAGTTTGGGGCTTCAGCAATGGAAACAATGTCTATATGTTCAAGGAAAACTCGCTTGAGTTAAGGTGGAGCTCTGTTGGAATTTTCTAAAATTCCTATTTTGACTAGTTTACCTATTTTTTATATTATTCTTCTACTTATCAAAAACTAATTTACCTATTTTTGTTTTCCAGATGGGGAAGGAAAGTTTATTCCATTTCAAAGAAGTTGTTTTATATTTCTTGTTCACCAAGAAATAGTAGCTAGAGCCTTAAAATAACATGAATGGGTTTCTTTGAAGAGTAGTTTGGCAGTTCTTTTGGGGTTGAAATATACTTTTGAGATGATAATTTCTCTTTTTTAAGTGGGAGAGCACAATTGGTTGTTTTAAGGTTTTGGGCTATAAATATGTGAGTAAGTATTGAATGTTTATTTTGGTTGTAATGGGATTTGGGATAATTTGTGTTTATGAGTGGATTTAAGTGTGTGTGTGTGTATTTGGGAAGCTTATCAGTGTTGTTTGTGAGAGACAAGAAGTATTGTTTGTGAGGTTTTCATTGAGTGCAATTATATAATCCATATCGTTCATAATGGATTTAAATTGGTGTTTTCTATAGATGTAGGCAAGGAGTTGGTTGAAGAATGTTGAACCTTTCTTTTCGTTCGGATGTTTTGATTACTTGTTCTTACTAATACCTTTCTGCTGGACTTGCAATGGCAATAATTGGTATCAGAGCATAGTGTCTAGGAAAAATACAACTTTCACCATGTGCCTCAAGGATTCTCACCAAGAAGAATTTTAATGGAGTCTGATCATTAAATATAAAACAAAACCACTAAAGATTTCAATAATTTAGTTGTTCTTATATTAGCATTCGAGTCCAAAATTCCTAACATGCAGCAGTTGGAATTGAATTCAAAAATCCCCTTACTTGTGAAGGTAGTATTCCAAGAGTGTGTCTCTTGAAGAGCTAGTTTACTCTTTCTTTTCTTTAAGCAACTCAACCTTCCAAAACAGCTCTCCTTTTCACCAATTTTTACCTCAACTCCCATTCCAATCCAAAGCATCACAAACTCCATTAACCGTCTGTTCTGCAACCACAAGATCCATTCTACTTGATCCTTCTTGAATAGAGGATTTGATTTCATGTGGCAGTAGCAAGATGTACGTGTGAGAATGACAAGAACATGCTTTGCATCACAATCTCGAGGTTGCCAGGACATCTGGAACCTAAATCCTCCAACAATTGATCCTTAATCAGTATTGCTGCCAAACTTCCATTAGCAATTGGCCTTGCTCAAACACCAACAAAGGTGGCTCCACTGGGAGCTTCATGAGGTCACAATCCATCATTCAGCGTGATGTGGAAACGAATGCTAGTGATGAGCAAACATGATTGAAATGTTGAACATGAAGCCTGTATGCTGTGAAGACTGATGGGCACTAAAAACTTCTATATTGTTGTAGTTGTTATTACTATTATTATTATTGATTCCCCTTCCCCCCTTGGGGCCGAAACTTACTTATCAAAAAAACTAATAATAATAAATCAATAATATTGGGCAAGTGTGGATTGCATTGTTATGGACATATGTGATCTGAATGGTTATAATTGCCATGGTTGGGTTTCACTTATCAGTTAGGACCAATGTATATTTTTATGGGTTTTGATGAATGGGATTTCCTGGTTTGTGGACATAATATTCAAAAAGTCAATTAGCATTTGTTTGGGTTTTAATTGAAATTTTGTTTGCCAATATCAATTGGTTCAACCAAACAGAAACTTTATTTGAAAAGGAAACGATTCTAATAACAAAGAGAGACTCAAACTATACATATACAAGAACAAACTAAAGCTAGAAGCATAACCAAAAAAAGTTCCAAATATGAAAGCAAACTACCCAATGTTGATCTTTTGAAATCTTTGCTAGTTAGGACTTTGTTTGAGTGGTCTAGGATTTGGGGGTTTACACAATGTTTTTCCATATTTGATTTCCTACAATATGTAATTCCCTCTTCTTGATTTGTTTGTAACTGATTCAAGTACATTTTGTTCACTATCGTGAACACAATGTACTTTTTCAATAAAGCTTTTATTACCTATAAAAAAAATGAAAGCAAACTACCCAATTGAAAGTTAACAAAATATCCCTATTAATTTTTTCCCCATACTCTGAGAATGCTGAAAGTACATTTGGATATTATTATGAGGTTTTATTTTTTATGGAAACCAGATTGACTCTGCCAATCCCAAGGATCCCATTCTTCATCATTTTCCTTTTGTGCTCTGGTTATTTGTTTCTTTGAATTGCAAATGTTTCCTGTACATTCTTTAATTCTGATATGTGCTAACATGTGTAGGTACTGGATGATGATGGGATTGCTTCACCAGGGGAAATTATTAGCCCACAAGATATCAATATAAATAAACAGTCCCCTGCTATTACAAAGGGGACGAGAGTACCACCATCAGAATTACCAAATATGTTAGTGTCACTTTCCAGCGAAAATTTTTGATAGGTTTCTTTAACAACAAGATTGCTTATGCTTGTTTTTAAATGCAGAGGATATAAGAGCAGTAAACAAACAATTAAGGGTCCCAAAGGGGAGTCTTGTGTAGTGGATCGAGTGGCTCTTTATAATGATAGGCATAATAATTTATCTATCAAATTCTTAATTCACCATACTAGTAGGCCAACGGTAAAGATTTCTAATTTGGCCTCAGTTTATATGCTATACGAATCTTATATTTTAGGTTGACTTTCTCTCTTGTATTTCTTGCCCCCTCAGGTTGGTGACAAATTTAGTAGCAAACATGGGAAGAAGGAGTTTGTGGTACCATTATCCAGCAGGAAGACTTCCAATTTTCAGAACGTGGCATCTGCCCTGATTTGATTATGAATCCTCATGGGTTTTGTTGGTAAATAAGTTAAAAGTTTGGAATAGTGGAAAACTTAACAAGCAAGTGATGCAAGAAGATTAATACTGAATTTTCAGTACAGAAAGATTGTAGAGAGAGAGAGAGAGAGAGAGAGAGAGAGAGAGAGAGAGAGAGAGAGGAAGTAAAGAAAGAGAGGGAACTCAGACCTCAATCTAAACTCAATTATGAGATTCTAAAATTCACTATCAATCTATCTATCTTTGCAATGCATGTACATGGATATTTATAGCTTGGGAGTTAGTTATTGTTGATGACATTGTCCATAACTAACTCACATTTATCACATGCTTGAGTACAATTGTAACATACTAATCACAAGCTAGATTTAATAAAGCACATGGCTTTTGCTTCTAAGAACTTTCTAAAATCTAACATGTGCATGTGCCACTAATTAATTTTCCCTCCAATTTTCTACAAACTTGGCACATGTGGACTCAACTGCAATAATCATATGGAACATGAAATTCAGCCCTTAGGCTTGACTGGCCTCATGCCATGTCATAATCATCCATGTTTTGTATTATAATCTATAGTTGCTAGCAGTGCAAGCACCCAAGATGTAAGTTAATTTTTTGATATTCTGTTACCATCAGTCGAATGACAGTGGGGAAGATGATAGAGCTTCTTGGGGGTAAAGCTGGAGTTTCATGTGGTAGGTTTCATTATGGTAGTGCCTTTGGGGAACCAAGCGGTGATGCAGACACAGTTGAAGCTATGAGGTGCTTTCTGCGTCTTTACTATGACATCTGATTATTATGCATTTTTCCAGATTTCATTATTTTTACCATGCTTCCTTGCTCTGTGACAGTGAAATTCTTGTGAACAAAGGCTTTAGCTACAATGGCAAAGACTTTCTGTATTCAGGTTTAAATTTGAATAAATTGAGAGAGATCTTTTGATGCATGGCATGTCTATTTTTTATGTCTGGTGATTCTGGTCAGCATTGTTTCTATGATTTAGATTAGTTGATATTCTTTTACTCAGATGCAAATTTACCTTGCATAGTTCTAATTTCTGCTAACCTTTCATTTCCCAGGACTACGTGTAGGAGAAATGGAACGTGATTGTTTGATAGCTTATGGTGCTAGTATGTTAATTTTTGAGCGCCTAATGATCTCTAACGATCCTTTTGAGGTTCAGGTATCAGCTCATGCCTATGCCACTCCTTGATAATTGTTTGCTGAGTATGTATTACAATGCTTGCTTGTAAGTCATTTAACAGGAAGACTAGTATATTAGCATCATTATCGTCTAACATGTTGTGTTCAGCCAGAAGAATTAAAATATGATTTCTAAGCACTGTTTTCCTCAAAGCTCTCCCTGTACAAGATTCTAGCTGAGTTTCAGCTCTTTCTCCCAAAATTTTCTTGATTTTCTGGAGTTGCAGCACTTATGTATAGGGTGGAAGTTGATCAGAAATCAACTCATCACCAGCCCATAAGATTCTGTATTAGCATCTGGTTGTCTATCCCTCTTATTCTTTCTTTCTATTGTAATATCTATATAAAGCTTCCTTCTTAAGGATGCCTCCTGGAACTGCAAGAACAAGACTGTTGATAGAGATCAGCTTCCAGAACAGATATGGAACACCAACTAAGTTTGCTTGCTGGAAAAGTATCCAGCTATGCACTTGGAACGAAACCCATTTTTATTGTAACTTGGGCATGTCTTTGAGACTTTCAAGGCTCCTGCTCTAATAGTGCAATGCTGTTTGTCAAAGCCATTTTATTTCTCTTTGTCAAAGCCATTTTGTTTTTCTCTTCGTCAAAGCCATTATCTAACTTCTAAAGGCTTATTTGGACCTTTTAAGGACTTCATTATTGTTGTTCCAAAAACTGTCAGTACAAGGGATACTAACCATAACGAAAAGGCTTTTTGTGATTGTTGTGGATATCTTTGGAGAGATTTTTAACTATAACTTACAGTAATTTCCTTTAGACCAACACTGTGTTGTACATATGTGTAAGCAAAATGTTTATTGGTTTTTTTTTTTTCCTTAAGATTGTTGTGGTCCTTCAAGCTTCAACATCATTCTTGTTATGCTAGGCCTAGACCTACATGTAATTAAGAATTTGTCTCATACCAAAAATTTCTTTTTTTGGAATTGATTTGTTTATTTAGCTCTTTAAGTATGTGGCAACATCTGCTTTTTGGTGCAGGTCTGCAGAATATGTGGTTTGTTAGGATATTACAACCATCATCTGAAAACTGGAATCTGTTCATCTTGTAAAAATAGGGACGGTATGTCTACTATGAAGCTTCCGTATGCATGCAAGCTCTTAATCCAGGTATGAATTGACATTGTATTGATTGGTTTATCCATAGCATAGCTCTCATTTTATTCTGTTGATATTTTCTTTCATTAAGTTTTATAACTTGGTTGAGATCTCATCTTTCTTGTTCGATTTGTTGGAGGACTTTATACAGAGGTTATTCTTTTATATCTTTTTTCCTGGTTTCACTACATAAACTTGGTGTTGGTACTTGTTGTCTGTGTATTATTTTCTCTGAAAAAGAAGAATATTTTCTCTTTAGAGACTTTATCTTCCTTTTGACATGCATTAAGAGCTGTATAATGACCTATGCATTTTTTGTTACTCCTAACAGTTCGTCTGATTTCACTAGATTAAATTTGGATCTATGGCATAGTGTATTTTTAGCATCAAGATTTGCACGTGGTGTTTTGAAAACATTTAAATGTGGTGCTACATTCTTGTAAAAAAAAAAAAAGTATGAAATCGAAAACAACAAATTGAAAGAATACAATCACAAAAAAAAAAAAAAAAAAAAAAAAAAGGCAAAAACTGTTTGCATTTCCACTGTTCACTCTTGGATGAATATGTTTACTCCTGTCAGTCGTTGATAGATGTTTTTTGTTTAAATTCTCACCACTCAACGGCATGCTTTCAGGAACTCCAATCGATGAATATTGTTCCCCGCTTAAAGCTAGCTGAGGCATGAGTTGAGAGAGATCCTTTTTAATTCCTAAAAATCATAAAAGGAGAGAAGGATTTGGTAATTGGTTTTGTATGCTGCACATTGTTAGAGATATATATTAGTCATATTAGCCCAATGTAACAGGCCCAAGCCTATTTCTACTTGTACTAGTAGTCTAGGGTTTAGTCGCCTATATATACTCATGTTAGGGTTCATTGTAACACAGGTTACTGTACTATACTCTTATACAATAAAGATGTAGCCCTTAAGGGATTCCTCCGTGGATGTAGGCCGACAAGGCTGAATCACATAACCCTCGTGTTCTCAGTGTTCCTATTCTATGCTTCCTCTTCCGCATCCATTCTAGCATACACAAAATGATATAACACATCGCGTTGATAATAATGTTATTTAACTTGGTATCAAAGCCAAACTTTGTTTTTGACATCAAACAACTCATCTCTTGCAAGCAAAGAAGATTCTCACGTGCATAACACAGATCCACAACAATGCCCATGCCTTCTTTCAGATCTGGGTCTACAGCATCACGCAGCTCCCACGAAAACTCCGTTGCTGCCTCACTGCTACATCTCTGATCTCTCAAGCAAGTCGAACCACTCACCTTACAAATTTGTGCAAATCAAGCCTTTGCTTGAAGAAACCAACTCCACAGGCGTGCTCCACAACCTCTTGCGACAAAAACCCAGAAACTCAACCCCCAACGGCAGCCTCACGCGCCGATAACAGCTCTGGAAACTCCCCACACGCCACCAAAAATCTCGAGACCCAGATTAGATCATAGCCACACAAGCCACCATGTCGGCCTCATTGCTCGGCGATCTGCAAAACCTGAGAAATCCGACCATCTATCGCGTTCACACGCGCCAACACACGCCGCCTGTGTTTTCGGATCCACCCCACGCGCCGCCAAGATTTCCTTATGTGTAGCTCATCCATCGGCCACACGCGCCATCCTATCGGCCATGTCGACCATCGATTTGCCTACGAAAGAAATATGGCTTTCAACCGCTATGGCACACGCCTAAATGCGCCGCTTGGGTTTCTAGCTTCTCCTCCACACGCCAATTGAACACACACGTGCAAGCCACGCTCCGAAATTTGTTATGATGTCATCCATGACGTCAGCAAACAAAGTCACGTCATCAGCCACGTCGCTAGCCACGTCAGCAGTGTCGCCTCGACAGCGCCACATCACCTAGCTGACCGTTGACCCGAACTAACCCGACTTGGGCCACCCGGATCTGACCGTGAGCACTGACCGTTGACTTTGACTAGGACATGTTGACTTTGACTTTTGCGTTGACCTTTGACCAATGTTAAAATTTCCAAAAGGGCCTATCTTGCTCAGTTTTTCGCGTAGATTCCGATTTTGGACTCCGTTTCTTTATTTGAAACCCTGAAATTGGTCAATTGGCATATTCTTCATTGTGGTTTCTTCAAAGGCATCTCCAAATGATCTTCTCATACTTATCCAACCTCAAGCCTTCATCGAGCTTTCACCTTGAGTTTGAGGGAGGGTGTTAGAGATATATATTAGTCATATTAGCTCAATGTAATAGGCTCAAGCCCATTCCTACTTGTACTAGTAGTCTAAGGTTTAGTCGCCTATATATACTCATGTTAGGGTTCATTGTAACACAAGTTATTGTACTACACTCTTATACAATAAAAATGTAGCCCTTAAGGGATTCCTCCGTGGATGTAGGCCATCAAGGCTGAACCACATAACCCTCGTGTTCTCAGTGTTCCTATTCTATGCTTCCTCTTCCCATCCACACTAGCATATACAGCATGAAATAGCACATCGCGTTGATAATAATGTTATTTAACTCACATATCCTTCTGGGGGCAACTGCTATCCAGCAAAGTTTTCATTGCAAAGTTCAATCAGGAACGTAAATATTGGCACATTAGTATTGAATATGTCACTGTGAGTCGCATATTTCAGGTTCTTGAACGATTTCAAAGATAGGCTATATTTGGCAATATCAGTGATTATGGCCAGAGTTTAGAGGCAGCTTCAAAACTAACTGGTAATAATTCTTTGTTCCCAACTTTTCTCTTCTACTATGCAAATAAATCTATCACTTTTACCGCAATTTGTTTCTCTTCGCAGAAGTCTTTGTTATTTTGATAGTACAATCAATTTCTCAATTGATCATTTGATGATTATATATAGTTACTATTGTCTATTGACATCAGAATCATTATCACCCTTTCTACCACTAATGATATATTATAAATAGTTTAATACTATTATTATTATTATCTTCATATACTTCAATTATTTTTTCTTAATGACTAAATTAGTATTATATCACTATTATAAGTTCCAACTTTATGAACACGTCTCTGTCCTTCATTGATTCAACATGTCTAACTGTCTAAGAATCTAAGTAAACTCTGCTTCTCTTATGTCATCACAAGAGATATCACAACTGCCAAGCTACGAGGATGGAGAATTGAAGTAAAGGATGACACACTGCAACATATTGGATCAGATTGAATTTCAGTGCAGCAGCAGATGAGGATAAATAAGTGGCACTGTATTAGGAGTAAAATATCAGATTGTATTATCTTTCAATTTGAATTTAATTGTAACGGATGGATTATTTCAGTCTTATTAATGTACTTTGAATGGAAGAGGGAATGAAGCAGAACTAAAAAAAAAAAAGTCTCTTTCTCTCATGTTCAGGAGATTAGTCAAGTTAAATCCAAATAAAAATTCTATTTTGTCTCTTAAATACAACTCAGTTCATAACATTTTCAGTGGATTATGGGATTTATTTTTGTTTGTGTAACGTGAGTTTTGGAGTTGGGACAGTTGGAGTGGGAGTCTTTTGAAGTGGTGGTTTAAGGATTTGAATCCATTAAGAGTAGTTTGGGTATCCAAATCACTTGAATCTTTCATATAGTTTCCATTTAAAAAGTTCAGCAAAATAATTTCTATTTCTCTTTAGGCGTAGGTTCCGGGTGTTCTCTTCGGGCCTACCGAAATGTTTTTTTTCCAAAATGGGGAGAAAGCTGGAGATAAAAACAAATTATATATATATATATATATATATATATAGTGGCAGCTTTAGGAATTTTTTTGAGGATGGTCCTTAAGAAACTTAAATTATACAAAATCTAATAAAAAGTGAATTTCATACATTGACAAAAAAAAAAAAAAGCACACACGCACGCAAATACATAAAATCTTACAATTTCTTTCTACAAATATTTTTATTTTGAAATCGTTACATGATAGTCTCATTATCAATGTTGCAAGTTATATCTCTTCAAAAGTTTAGTTAAATAAAAATTTTCTTGGACTTTTATTTTTATTTGTAAGGACCTAATATATTGTTAAGTAGACCAAAGTTTAAGAATAAAATTTGGCTACAAACTTTATTGTAGTCACTCTCACTAAATGAATTAATATTGTTACATATTTTGAAAATATAATCAATGAATTGCATGTTCTCTCTATATATATATTCTTAAAACACGTTAAAATTTCATGCTAATCGGATTTTATTTGCCATTCGATCTATAAAATTATTTTTATGTATAATTTTAGATTACAAAAACTTGAAATTTAAATACTTGATTGAAGACATAGCTATTGTTCATTTATCTTCTTGAAATGTTGCAAATATGAAGGATTTAAAAAGAAAATTTAATTAAAGGGTGGATTTGTTAAAATTCACGTTCAATAAAAAAATATTGAATAGAGTTGTAGCCTTAATCTACAACCATGCTTGTTGCCAAATTTTGTCCAGAATTTAATTATATTGGGCCTAAAAAAAATTTATAATGGTCACAAAGTTTTTTTAAAGATAAAAATAAAAAATAAAATTTTTAAAAAATTTATAAATAATAATTGTATTTTTTTTCTAAGTTAGGGTGGTCCTGTGACCACCTTGAGCTCTATGTAAAGCCGCCCCTATATATATGTGTGTGTGTGTGTGGAATTTGATCTAATGGATGATACTAGAATGTTAGCGAACCTACTTATAGCTTTTTTTTGTCATATTATTATGACTTTAAAAGACAACTTACAGTGCTATTTTTGGGTGTTTTCTAATTTAACC